>CM044103.1:3273680-3610305 GCA_024174645.1 Lemna minuta | reverse complement strand
GAATATGAGTTAATTAAGATAAGAATTCAAGTTATAAATGCATGTTATCAAACCGCACATCTCCTCTTTCTAATTTCTCGTGTATTCTCTCCTTCCCTCCATTTTCCGAAGTCGTATTCATCCTCTCCCTTCCGCCTTCCCTCTCTTTCTCTTTTCCGGTTTCGTCACTCTTCCTTCCTGTTCTTCCGCTCTATCTCTTTCTTACAATTTTTCTTCTTCTCTCTCCCTCAGTTTTTCTTTTTCTCTCTCACACGATTTCGCTCCCTTCCTCACGTGTTCTCTCTCACCTACCCTCCTTTCTTCACGTCTTCCATTTTCTTCCTTTTTCCGTGATTTCCGTCGATTCTCCTCTCTTCCACCGCATCATCCTTCCTCTCTCTTCTATTTCTTCTCTTAATCTCTCTCGTGATCTCAATTTTTTCCCGAATACCCCCGCACGCTCTCTCTCTCTCTCTCTCTCTCTATCGTTCTATCTCTCTCTCCCTTTCGATTTCTCTCTTACCGCTTTCTTTCAATTGGCATTTTCTCTCTCTTATTTTCTCTCTAAATTCCTGTCTCTCTCTCTATCCGTACTTCTATCACTCAGTTTCTTAGTTTGGCGCTCCACCTCTCGGTTTCTCTCTAACCCTCTTCCACGGTCAAAGCCTTCGCTTCCTCAGTCAACAAATCTGAGCGGCATCCTTCTCCGTTTCTTATATTGTCTCTCTCTCTTTACTCTCTCCATCTCCCTCAATCCCTCTCTCTATTCTCTACCCTCCTCGGACAACAGTCAATCCTTTTTCCCTACTTCAATTTCTCGCTCTGAATTCTATTCTTAGTGTTATCTCTTTCCGGTAAATAATCAATAGTATCTCTCTTACTTCTACCCCTCTCTCTTCATCTTCTTTCTCACTCTTTATCCTTATTTATTTCTCCTGAAAACATCCCTTCTCTACCTCCTTATTCTTGCTAATTTCCTCTCCCTCGTACTACATTTCTATCCCGATTGCCCAACTCCTCATATCTAAACCTATTGTTGATATTGAGTGCCCTAGAATCCTTGTGGATTAACCTAGAAAACTATACACCCTACCTAACTCTATCATTCATAGCTTCCTAGATTATAAATAGTAAGTTTTTTAGGCTTGAACACGCAACGACCTCGAGCCTATCAATTGTCTCAAGGAAAGAGATGCGATGAAATCCTTGGGCAAGGAAGTGAAAATATTAGAGGAATTCCCGATGATTTCTTACTCGTATCAGTTTTAACTTTAGTGACTGATTAGGGTTTAACAATTGACCATACCGTAAGTCATTCATGAATCTTACACACTCCATATCTCCTAGAATACGTGGTGTACCTTGGCACATAACGAGTTGTCAACTCAACTCATCAATTGGGTTAAATCGATCCTTGATTAACTAATCTATATGTTGATGTAGATAATTAAGTAATGTTAACCAATACGGTGTTATTTGGTCTATAGAGTTATCAACTAGTGAGATATATAGACTTAGAGGGTCATACACATGAGGTTTATGGATGTTGGTGGATATAGACATAATTATGATGGTTTTTATGAAAAATTTACATACCAAATGTTTATAAATAGGGGAGAGCAACCATGATGGAGAACCATGATGGAGAACCTTCTCCCGCAAACCTTCATCATCCGAGTTCTATATCCCTTTCTGTTCTCCCCTCTCTCTGTCGCTTTCATCCACCTCCTGTCAGAGCAAAACTAAGGAATTATTTACCATGAGGAGCAAATCCGAAGCATCAACTTTTCGAGTCCTACAGGTAATATCCTCACTCCTTTTGTGTTGATAGTTCATTTCCAATATCATAAGTCCAACGTTGACCGTTAAACTTTCTCTCGTCTCCATCACGTCTCCTATCTACTTTCTATCTATTCTCTATTCTTATTTCTTGTATGAAAATACTATTTTAAACTATTCTCAGCCACCCTCCTTCCCGTACCTCTTCTTTTCTCATCATCGCATCTACCCTTCCCCTCTTCCATCTCATCCAAAAATCCTCTTGACTGTTCCATTGCCTTACCTTACGGCCTTATAATAATAATAAAAAATATCTATATATGTTACTATCTTAATTCATATTTTCTGTCATCATACACTGTCCTCCCTCATAACCGATCATTCTTATTATCTATACATCTTCCTATCTTAATTCTTCTTCTACCCTTATTCATATCTCCCCTGATTTATAACCATAATTCCTACTGATATCATTCATAGATCCTCCTCATATTGTAGGATTTAGATACACCTTCTAAATTATCCTACATCAATCCACAACTAAAGCTGCCCATGCATGCCTTGATGGAATTCTCTCCTTTCTTCTCTTTCTCTCTTAGTGAAGAGCTTACAAGAGGAGATCCAACCATCTGGAGATTATGTGGATACCGCTAGAGGCTAGACACTTGAATAGCTTCAAGAACTCCCTCAAGGAAACCTGTAAGTATGTTTTCTCATACATACTTGATGATAGGATCATCTATTCTTGGTGCCTCTATATTTTGAATATCTAATTCAACGAATTCTACTACATTCGATGTTTTGATAAAAAAATTTGAAAGCTTATCAACCTCAGAACCCAACACAATTAAGTACTTATGTGTGGAGGAACTCATTAGGAACTCCTCCAATATTTATATTACCTCGACCCAAGATTTGATCGCATCTTGTTTCTTGAGTCAATCTCCATAAATATTGAGGGCAGAGGATCCCATCTTGAGCACACAATCATCTTTGAAGATACTATGTCATATCTAATATATGAAATTTTAGAAATCACATGGCTAGGGATTCATAAATCATAATCAAAACATAGTTGTATATCCACAAGATGTCTTTTAGTTTCTCAAGTCAAAGGTCCACATATGCAACTATGACATGAATTAACCTCATAGATAATTAGGAATAATATCATTCAAGGATTCATATGGGTCAATCAGTGAACTCTTTCCCTAAATAACACCCACTATCTATCCTCGGTGTCACCACACTGACGCCTATAAGATCAGCTATACTCATCATATGAGTTGGATCATATACTGTTATTCTTTATTGATTATTTGATGTCCTTCTCAAATATCCCACAAATAGAAATATTAAGAACATATGTTTAAGGGCTAGTGATTAATGTATTATGATATTATCATAATTCACTTAGTAATTACATATGCTCATAGACTTCACTACAAATATCACACAATAATGACAATGAATGCATTTTATTTTAATGAACATAAACGAGATATATGGAACTGTGATTAGCTTATAGGCCACATAATATGTATCACCTATGTGACATCATATCATAGGAGCTATATCATAATTAAGCACCCAATGGGCCAATTTGTTATAAGCCCATTGTCAAAGTATTTATATGTTCATAAATTTTGAATACTTTCTATGTCAAAATAAGTTGAAAAATCTTATATTTCACATGACGTGGTGTCATCACAAGCATTGGATTGACACAAATCAACAATTTTAATCTAAACCTTCAATTTTAACTTAATGGAGAGCTACATTTGATTGGACATTATTTCACTTTATACAACGTCAATCAATCCTATACATCTATTAAGGTGGTCATAACGGTCCAGATTCGATGTGTGTGATGGCCTCCCTTGACACACATGGCATGACCTAAAGCATTAGATGAAGATTCGATGAATGTGATTAAAGGGTGATTCACCTCTATGCAGTAACGTAGCTTAATCTAGACACTCCATTCTTGATCAAACAGCCATGATATAATGACATTGATTCATATTCTTGCTTTTAATCACAACCATTGATCACATTTGAATAGAAGATTGGATATTCATGCCCAATTCAAATGCTTTGTAAATTCTCTTTGTTTAAACATGAGTGTATTCTAGGAAAATCCAATTGATCTGACAATTTGGACAGCTCCTTCCTTAAATATCTTGTTTTAATCACGTTCTAGACTCATTTCAACATTCATAAAGCATTTACAATCAACATTATTACATAATGGCATAGGTGCCAAATTCCTACTATTAGCAAATGGTCCTATTCTAGATTAAGCACCTAAATTCTTCACTTCGCACATGACAAAACTTGATGAAGTCTGTGAAAACATATTTGCCACTAAAACAAAGTTTTTACAGAACATTAATAATGTGAAAGGGTGATAGGGAGAGTTAAGGAGTCAAGACAATATCATAACAAAAATTATGATATCGTATATATGATGAAAAGAGACGTAAAAATCAATTTTTATTATCATAAAAAAAATCTTAAATTAATTAATTTTGATGTGGTTTATGATCTGAATATGATAAGAAAAGGCTATTAGACAAGAATGCAATTTCCATTTGGTCGAGTTACTCATTTTCAAATAATCATGTGAATATATATATCATAAATACAGTAATATTTGGATTGATGAAAACCTAAATTTTTAATCGAGAGATGATTGATAGTATTGAAAAATAAACAGATAAATGTTGAAGTTCAGAGCCCAAAGATAATTCTGAAATACAAAGAAGTCACAAAATTGCAACGGGGCAACAACTTTGGTGATCTAGATACTGAAAGATGACTCCAAGAAATAATATTATAATTATCTGAATATTGTACATGCACCACTCTCTCTCTCTATCTCTCTCTTTCTCTCTCTCTCTCTCTCTCTCTCTCTCTCTCTCTCTCTTTCTCTCTCTCTCTCTCTCTATCTCTCTCTCTCTCTCTCTCTACATATATCTCTCTCTCTTCCTCTCTCTCTATTGACGATACGAGACCGTGAGGTCGTCAATTTCACACGGTCTCATGTCAAAAATTAATCCGAACTTACCAATTTGGGGAATTAAGAGAGAATAAAGGGGTATAATGGTAAATAAGGGTCGAATCCACAGGGAATTTAGGTATTTTCGAGATATCTTTTGGAATTTGGTCAAATTGGACAATGAATTGAGGTGAGAAATTAGGGAAAATGGTGTTCTTAGGAAGATAACTTCAAAAAGAATCCACGGAATCAAGAATCATTGAATTTGGACCTGATTTCGCGGAGAAATCGAAATTTGAAGTGGAGAGAAATTTTCGGACGTTAAAATCGTGATTTAGAATGAAAATTTATGAAATTGAAATCTAACCTAATCTAAACAAAAATTAAAGATAATAGGAAGATAATCTAGGAAAAACCGCTTCCACTAAACCTATTTAGCGATCAAAACGAGGTGATTAAGCCGATTAATCACCGAAAACGTCAAGAACGTCACGACGGGCTTCAAACTGCGATTTCTCCTTCGATTCTCCACCAAATCTTGATTTCAACCCTCCATGGATGCGGAAATGAAAGAGGAAGAGGATGGAATCAAGAGAAACGAGTGGATCAGTGTCTAGACAAGTCAATTTGATTCAAATCCAACTTGAGTACATACATCGACGAAGAACAAGTCTATTTAAATGAAATTTGGGCGTAACCGTCCGATCGTTTCGATCGACGGTTACGATGAAACGTCCACGATGGACCGTTTTGGAAAATATCGTGGCCGTCGGATCTAGATCAACGATCTGGATGATCTCACGTTGATAGGCGTAATAAAAACGCTTGAATATCGCCCCTTGGATCGCGATCGAACGACCGAGATGCTTCCGGGGAGATTAAATCTCGTCCGTTATAACGCTTCTAATTAGACACGTGATCTTGATCGTGATCGGTGGTCCGAGTACCATGTGATCGATGCGTCTGATGCCGCCACGTCACTTCAATCGTAGCCGTTATAATCCGTGGAATTAACGCACGTGCGATGATCCTGATCGATGGTCCTAATCACATCCGATCAACGGTGTGATATTCCGCTCTCTTCTGATCCGACGTTCCGCGTCGCGCCACGTCACCTGCAAGGTAAGTATAGCGTGTGGATTAGTCCCACGCGGTAATAATTCTAGAAAATCGTCGGGTTTATAACACTCGACGATTTAAAGGGTTAATACCCTTCCCATCTAGGGAAGGCTGAAGACCCATTTTCTTATATATATAATAATAAAATACTATAAATATATTACGCGCCACGTAGGCGCTGCGCGGGTCCGCGTGGCTCTGCCACGTGGCCTTGCGTGCGACGTCGCACCCGCGTGGGACCCGCGCGCTTTTTGCCGTTTTATTTATTTATTTTAAATATTTTTTTAAATAGAAATTAAATCGGAAAAATCAGGAAAAATCCAGAAAAATCCCTAAAAATTGTAAAAATCATATCTTTCAAAATACAACTCCAAATTAATCTAAATTTCTTTCATTTGATCTGAAATTTAATTATCTATCATTCTAAAAATTCAAAATATTTAAATAACAAGAGATTTAATTTATATTTCAAAAATACACTCATTTCCTTAAGATTTTAAGTTTAGAAATTTAAATGAATGTTTATAAAAATAATTTCTCTTATTATTTAACTTTAAAAATCACTTATAATCTCAAGTAAAGATAGGTTATAAAATCATTTATCCTTAATTTATCACAATTAACCCTAAATTAATGTATTTTGAGATTATAACATAAAATTACATAGAATGATAGAAATGCACTCAAAGTATGATAACATGCACATAAATGTAATGTTTTATGCCTTAAATTGCATTAATAATTATGTTTTATCATGTTATCATCTATCTCTCTCTATATATATATATATATCTCTTCTCTCTCTGTAGCTATCTCTGGTCCTCTCACTCTCGTAGTACCGACCATTGGATTCACTTAGAGGTCTTTGAATGAAGAAAACGACCATTGGATTTTTCACCTTTAAATTAAAAAAACGAACGTGTTAGTTATTCGATTATATGATTTACTCTCAACAAAATATTGAAATAGAGTTGGAAAAGAAGTAAATCTTGGCGGGTTATTATCACCATCTACCCCAACCATTCCCCCGACCCCGAGATCTACCCCAACCTTCTAAAACCCCGAGATCTACCCCAACCTTTGAAAAAGTTAGTGAGATCTACCCCTAGCTGCTGACATGGCAAAATCGAGGTCCAGTGTGCATCTACGTGGAGTACACGGTAGAGGCTGACGGGGACGGAAGCCGCCACATCAGCAGATGAAGAAAATAAATCCAGCGTGACGGCAGCGGCGGAGGGCAGCGGCGTCACCGAGTCTTCTTCCTCGGCATCACCGAGTCTTCTTCCGATAGTCTCAGCAACGGGCAGTAGTCTCCGTGCCCGTCTCCCAAGTAGATGACCCGCTTCTTCTCTCTTCCTTCTAGAATCCGGTCGATGATCAATCCCTGCGGTCAACCAAATCTTGAGCTTCTTCTGTAAATGAGACGAGGAGAAGGAAGAGTCGAACCTTGCACAAGTTGGGAGGGTAGTTAGGGCAGTCGTGGGGGGATTTACAGAAGTCGTGGTGAGGGGAAATCCTGAGCTTTCCTCATTCATCGACGGATCTGAGGTTGGGGACGATCTCTGAGAAAAACCGGAGAAGGTCGTGGTGCTCGAGAATAGTCTCGATGAAGAACGTGTTCGCGTCGCTCATGATCTTCAGCTCGCATCTGGAGAAGAAGATAGGAAGGACATATTCCGTTGGAAGATGTAGAGGAGGGAACTGTTTTTGGGTTTTTGAAGGGAGCAATGAAGGAGATACGGCACCCTAGAGAATGGGCGGATTTGATGGCCGCGGCGACGAGGGGGTGGAGGTCGACTCTCTTCAGGACGGCGGCGATGTCTGTGAGGGAGTATCCCACAGCATGGAGCTCCTCCATCATTCGATCCTAGAGGGAAGAATGGGTATTAGTGTCCTAGATATGATATACGTGCTAAATAGAGAGAGTATCCCAGAAGAAAGAAATGAGAGAAAGAAGAAGAACCTTACAAGATAATGATGGTGATAGTGATATTGATAATGATAATGATGGTGAAGAAGCACATGATGATGATGGTGATCGTGCTGATGACAAGAATAATAAGAAGAAGATGGTGATGACGAAATAGGAGAAGATGACAAAAATAACAATAACAATAATAATAATAATAATAACAATAATAATAAGAGGAAGAGGAAGAGGAAGAGGAAGAGTAAAAAGAACAAGAAGGACGATGACGATGAAGACGAAGAAGAACCCTGTAAATATGATGATGATGAAGAAGATGATGATCGTTAGAAGAAGAAGAAGACGACGATGACAGAATCGGTACCATGAGAGAGTTCCATGGCATTGTGGGGAGAAGACGCTGAAAGATCTCTGTGGCACCCAGCTCGTCAACAACCCAGTTATCGCTGTCACAGTCGATTATCGTCTTATCGAAGTCGAAAGAGGGGCGGAATCCTCGACGCGAGAGTATCGACGGTGCACGCTGGTGTATCGCGCAGGCGTGGCGCGAAAGTGCTCAGACAAGTCGCGAGGGCATTCTGATGGGTCCCGCGAAGGTGCAACGGACGACGACCCGACGACGATTCCCACAGGCCCATACATGGTTGACGAAGGACATAGAGAATGTACGGAGCGACCCCGACGTTCTGCAAAGCCGACGACGCGCCCAACAGAATTCGTCTATTTTTAGAATTGGCAGTGAGGGGTCGTCGAGTAGAGAGGGAAGACGGAGAGTCGATAAATAGGAGTCCCCGATAGTTGGATAGGACAGGCAATTTCCCTTTGAGTTTATTACCTCTTGAAGTTAGTTATCCTCCGAGTTATTTCTCAGGGTATTCTTCGGGAACGGGTGTTATTCCACGAGGCAAAAGTTCCGCTCGCGGAAGCAAAAACACGACGACAACTCGCCGAGAAGGCGTTCTAGTGAATCCATTCCATCTCCTCTCCTCTCTCCTACCCACCCTCCGGCACCACCACGTCTCACTCTTTCAACCCTAACCTGCGACGAAACGTACGAAATTCGCATCATATTCTTGGTATCAGAGCCAAGACGACACTCATGTCAACCCATTCTGGGACCGAATTTCGCGCCGGAAGCAGTGCTACCGTGCTACCTGACGACATGCCCGAATGGGCAAAGTCCATTCTCTGGAGCCAAGAGGACGCGAAGGTCCAATTGGAGTTCCTCATGACGCAGTTATTGGAACTCAAGATGGCCAAGGCGACGGAAATATGCCCACAGGCCTACACGGGGGGAGCGGATTCCCCTCCCCCTCCACACCTCGGTGGGTTGAAGGCGGAACCCCACTGGGACGCGGCGAAGAAGGGAGCCAAACCGGAGGTTACGACTTTCGATGGTTCTTTAGACCCTAAAAAGTACATGGACTGGGAGGCGGGGCTAGACGAATACTTCGACTGGTATCAGTTGCCGGAAGATCGCCGGATTCAATTCGCTCAAATGAAGCTTACCGGGCAAGATCGTATCTATTGGCAGAATTTGCAGGCCACTCTTGAATGGCGACACGAACCAATGACCACATCCTGGGCGGAAATGAAGAGCCGACTGCGGGAAAAATTCGTTCCCGCTTGCTACCAGTCGATGATCCTCGATGAGTGGCAACACCTCCGCCAAGAGGAAGGAACGGTGGCTGATTATATCGCGCGCTTTGACGACCTCATGATCCGTTGTAATGTTGACGAGGAACCGATGGCAACGCTCGCCCGCTTTCGGGCTGGGTTGCGACAGGAATTTCAGCGTGAAATGGTGTTGCACGAGGTTTCCACATTGGAGAGGGCTTACCGATACGCCCTCAACATGGAGATGTACACCATACACAACATCGGCGGACGCACGCCCTGGGTCGCAACCGCGGAGGTCACTCGGTACGCCCAAGAGTGTTCTCGACATCCCCTCCCAATACCCCCACCCCCAGTTAATAGACCGATCTCCTCCACGGCCCCTTCCCCCCGCTTACTCCTGCCTACCCCCTCAATGCTCCCATCGGCAGCTACTAGCCCTACTACAGGGAATCGCTTCGGCGCATCTCCCGGTCCATTCTCACCCGGTGCGACATTCTCGCCCGGAACCGGCATGCAACAAGCATTGGCTAACGAATCGACAACCGCGGGCAGGGTGCCGCAGGGACCACGAACGCGCGCACCTCCCACCGGTCCTAGCAGCTCGAGCGCGAGAATCGCCTGCTACAAGTGCCAAGGATGGGGGCACTTTGCAGCTCAATGCCCGTCCTCCCGACAAATGACTCGACCAGCACGAGCGCTACTGGTCGAGATTCAGGATGATGAGCAACTCCCACCGCCCCGCCCCGATGACGTTCTCGCAGAAATATACGAGGCCGATCCGGAATTAGCTCAGGCCTTCGAGGGGTCCCCTTCCCTCGTCGGGTGCATCATTAAAGAAAAGACGACGCTTACCATCGCCGAACACTCCCGGGCCGTAGCCGCCCCCTTAGGGACGATGCTGTCTAATTCCTCGTCAGGCGGAGGAGAAGAGGCCAGGCCCATCACGGAGGACCCCCTCCGCTCGTCGATATTCTCTACGTTCACAAGGATAGGCCCTACCGTGGTCAAATTGTGGTGGACAGCGGAAGCGTGGTGAACGCAGTTGCGGCGGCTTCTGTTCACGCCCTCGGCCTACACCCTCGGCTTCATCCTCGACCCTACAAGGCCATGTGGATCAACGAGGCATCCCTGGCGGTGACTAAGCGGTGCATCGTACCTTTGAAGGTGGCAGGTTATCAAGAAGACGTGTGGTGCGATATTCTCCCTATGGGCGTCGGGAGCGTGCTGCTCGGCCGACCGTGGCTTTACCATCGGGACGTCGCGCAGTATGGGAGGACCAACTGCTGCACCTTCTACTTCGGAGGAGTCCGGAAAGTTTGGCAGCCCTTCATTCCTTCGAATCAAGAAATCCCAGCACCCGCTGGGGTTCCCGAACTCGAACAGTCACCCATACAACACCTCGGAATCGTCTCGGCCCAAAAATTCCTTCAAGGCATAGAAGAGGACGCTCCCGTGTGGGCGATTGATAACATGCATTTATAACTTGAATTCTTATCTTAATTAACTCATATTCATGCTTATTTTATGTGAATATAATGCATGTTATCATACTTTTTAGGAATTTTCTCCATTGGCATGTCATTTCATTAAAGTTGATATTTATGCATAAATTAGGAATAATTTCATGCTTAATAGATGATTAATCTTTTGTTTAAATTAATAGAAGTTAATCTCTGTTATTGAATGAGTTTTGACTTTAATAAATGTTTGGAAGGATGATTTTATGATGAATTTATGATTTAAAAGGTTTAATGAGAAATAATTTAAGTAAATTATAAGTCATCTTAATTTCTTCTTTTTAAATATATTGTAAATGACATGATATTAAAAAGGAAAGAATTTGTGATCCAATGGAGAAAATTTGGATTAAAAAGGAGTTGTATAATTTAAGATATGATTTTTTGAAGTTTTAGCCCTTTTTTATTTGAATTTTAAAGTAATTTTTTATTAATTTCCTTGTTAAAATCGCGAAAAAAAGGGGGTATTTTTGTCCACAGGCCCCGAAGCTGACGTGGCAAGGCAATGACGTGGCGAGGCGGCGACGTGGCACGCGGGACCACCGGCGGATGCGACGTGGCACTGAGGCCACGTGGCAAAGTCGCGGATGGCCCACGTGGCGCATGGGTGACACGTGTACGCGTGTCATATACTCTATATAATATACATAATATAAGCCTATTCATTAGAACTGGCTGATGACATATAGCGCTGTCCTATTTAAGCGCAAGATATCTCGCTATTTCTTCCGTGTGGGACTATGTACCCACACGATTTCTGTTTTGCAGGACGCGTGGCGGTGCGAGGAGCGTTGGATCCGGCTGAACGGCGGTGATCACGTGGACTTGAGTCCACGTGATCATCAAATGCAGCACGTGCGTATTGCTTACCTTAAGTGACCGCGATCGGAGGGATACGCGATGGCCACGTGGCGACTAGAGAATCGTCCGATCATCATCAACTGAAGATCGCACGATCGCGATCTAACGGCCTCCACTGAAGCCGCGTGGAACTCTCTGGCGCGTCGGATTTTCATCAGGAGCGATCTTCATCGGACGGCCCTGAGGACTCGTGGAAGAACTCCACGATCGCGCTCCGATCAAACCGCGATCGCGGCGCGATCGAGCCGCGACCGTGGAGCGTTCAATGCGGAATCAACTCCATGATCGTCGGAGATGTTTTCGTGAAGATCTACAGCGAGATCGACGCCCAATCGACGCAAGTTCAAGCCATGATCGTGGTCGATCGTGGTCGATCCCGGCGAAAAGCGTGGCAAAGAAATGCGGAAATCGTGGCAAAATTGAGGCCAACTCATGGCCGCTCCTGAAGCTGAGACGTCGCCCCAAGGAACCGCTCCCACGACCCTTGCAAACCGCCTCCACGACCGCTCCAATGGCCACGATTGTCGGGCCTAATTTCCTTCATTAAAAGCATGTATTTCCCTCTCTTGTTCTTCAAATTTTGATTGATTCGTGAAGGAATTAAGCGAATTTCGAGGAAGATCTTTAGTTCGTCGTGATCCCCCTGCGTTTAGACTCAATTCCGAAGGGATTGGAGCGGGATTGATCACGAATTCCTCCTTGATTTCATCGAATTTTCCCCTTGAATTCCGAAAATCCGTGAGAAAGGATCCGAGCAAATTCACTCCAATTGGCGCAAATTGGAGCTTAATTCTCGTGGCAATCGGGTTAGTAGTGAGATTCGATCGATTATCAAGAGGTAATTTGAGTTTTTATTAGATTTAGAAGTTTAATTTTGCAAATTAGTTCATAGTATTCTTCATTTTCCCCAAATTTCGGTCTGAAATTTTGCTGATTTTGAAAATAGGATATCTCTCTGATTATAATGCTAAATCACTTGATTTTTGTTTCATTGGATTCCTCTTTTCATCAGCTTTCCGTGGATAGCCAATTCATCAAATTCCGAGTTCATTTGACCCTTCAATTTGATGTTTGACCAAGGACTGTTCATCTTTCATCAGAAGTCAAACGTTGACTTTCGGGGTCAATTACTTTTTATTGGCAAATCAGAATTTGATAATTTCGGTCTTGTTGGATTCCTCCGGTTCTTAGATTTCCATTGACATATAAATTGCAAGATTTGGAATTCAATTTGAAGATTTCCTCTGAGGTGTTAATTTCGGGGATTTTCTGATTATTGATTTTCAATAATTCATAATAAATCCATTTCTCATCCAACAATTACGAAATATATATCTATAAATACCATTTTCTCTCTAGTTTCTAAATATCTACTTTTCGTAATCTTCTGACTCTGTTTGATTCTCTGATTTTGCAGAACACCTACTTCTGGTCAAAGTCAATGCTTTGACTTTGACTTTTGACTTTTCTCTATCAAATCCGAGATTTCAATTCTTAAAATTTCTTATTAGGTCTATTTATATCATTTTCACTCATTACATCTTATTTTCTCTCATTTAAAACTCCTTTTAAACCTTAGTTTGACCAAGTCAACTCTGCGATTAAAGTCAACCCTGCTCTCTGTGGATCGACCCAATACTTACCCAATACTTGATTATTATATCTTGTCTTAGTGAGTTCGTTTTATAAATTTTTGTTTGACCATCGTCTTTGTGTTTTAACGACGCACGAAAACGACACGTCAGCATCGCATGCGAAGGTCGGTAAGTAGGGTGAAAAATAACTTCACCCTTGCCCCAATCCGTAATCACTTTCGCGGTAGCTAAAAATGGTCTCCCTAGTATGATGGGAGAGTCGGTGAGGTCCTTCGTGGATTTCATATCCACGATAATAAAGTCTACCAGAAAGTATCAGTTTTCTATCTTAACTATCACATCCTCTACTACTCCGTGAGGTCATCTCACGGATCCATCCGCTAAGCTCAACTCGATAAATAGTGGCTGCAACTCACCAAGTGGACAAACGTGATACACTCCCTTCGGGAGTATATTGGCACTAGCCCCCGTGTCGAGGAGAGATCGAGTGAGCGTCCTACCCCCTATCTCACAACTAATCATAGGAGCTCCCAGATCACGTCGCTTACGAGGAAGCGTACTCAGCATGATGGAATTAATGGTCTCACTCATATGGATACGTTTCGGCTTCCTCACCGGGGTGCAAAGTCCTTTCAGGAACTTTTGCGTAGGGTGGAATATCTTGGATGGCGTCTACTAATGGGATGGTGATAGTAACCTGCCTAAAAGCCTCTAATAAGGTGTCATCACTATCACTCGTAGGGACTCTACGCCGGCTCAAAAGCTGAGGATATGGCACCGGAGGTTTATAAATCTCGAGATTGGGCTCTGCCCTACTCTCCTCATCGGGTGCCTCCTCATCCTCGGAGTCCTCCGGGATAATCGTGGGAGATGGACGGTAGTCCTTCTCCTCAAGCGGGTCCTTGCGGCGCTTGTGGTCCGTATGAGAATCCACTAAGACCTTGTCGCTACATAGGCCCGATATGGCATGTGCCTCCTCCGATGCACCATCAATGCGAACTTCGTTCACATTATGGGTGCGGCTCGACGATGCTTGACCTACATTCCTAGGATTTGCTAAAGGCTGGGAAGGTAATTGATCACTAAACTCAACTCGCTTACCCTTCATTTGCTCGGTAGAAGCATCGGAGCATTGGGCTTTAGCCCCTTCGACTCGGTCGAGTCAGTCGCTAACCTCATTCAGTTTACTCATCATTTGTGCTAATGCACTCATGACGGGGTCAACTGAAGGTGTTGGAGGTGGAATAGCCGGTGGCGGTGTGACCGCGCGGGGAATACCGGGGGTGAAAGATGTCGGCCTCGCGTTCCCCATATGCTGTGGCGCGGATCCGTAGGGCTGATGATAGGAAGTGTGCTGCCCGCTCCGCTGCTGCGCATAAGTAGGGTTATGAAAAGTAAAATAACCCTGATTCGGGTAGGTCGACCTACCCGCCTGGCTCAAACCTGGATATCGACGTGTCATTTTCGTGCGTCGTTAAAACACAAAGACGATGGTCAAACAAAATTTATAAAACCGAACTCACAAAGACAAGATATAATAATCAAGTATTGGGTAAGTATCGGGTCGATCCACAGAGAGCAGGGTTGACTTTAATCGCGGAGTTCACTTGGTCAAACTTAGGTTTAAAAGGAGTTTTAAATAAGAGAAAATAATATGTAATGAGTGGAAATGATATAAATATACCTAATAAGAAGTTTTAAGAATTGAAATCTCGGATTTGACAGAGAAAAGTCAAAAGTCAAAGTCAAATCATTGACTTTAATTAATAGTAAGTGTTCTGCAAAATCAGAGAACCAAACAGAGTCAGAAGATTACGAAAAGTATATATTTAAAAACTAGAGAGAAAATAGAATTTATTGATATATATTTCGTAATTTTTGGATAAGAAATGGATTTATTATGAATTATTGAAAATCAATGATTAGAAAATCCCCGAAATGAACACCTCAGAGGAAATCTTCAAATTGAATGCCCAAATGAAATCCAAATCTTGCAATTTATATGTTAATAGAAAGCTAAGAACCAGAGAAATCCAACAAGACCAAAATTATCAAATTCTGATTTGTCAATAAAAAGTAATTGACCCCGAAAGTCAACCTTTAACTTCTGATGAAAGATGAACAGTCCGTGATCAAACGTTAAATTGAAGGGTCAAATGAACTCGGAATTTGATGAATTTGCTATCCACGGAAAGCTAATGAAAAGAGGAATCAAATGAAACCAAAATCAAGTGATTTGGAATTATAATCAGAGATATATCCTATTTTCAAAATCAGCGACTTTTCAGATCGAAATTTGGGGAAAATGAAGAACACTATGAAGTAATTTACAAAATTAAACTTCTAAATCTAATAAAAACTCAAATTACCTCCTGATAATCGATCGAATCTCACTACTAACCCGATTGCCGCAAGGATGGGGCTCCAATTCTCGTGGCTTGAAGCGAATTTGCTCGGATTCTTCCTCGTGGACGTTCGGAATTCAAGGGGAAAATTCGATGAAATCAAGGAGAAATTCGTGATCAATCCCGCTCCAATTGCTTCGCAATCGAGTCTAAACGCGGGGGGAACACGATGAACTAGAGATCTTCCTCGAAACTCGCTTAATTTCTTCACGAGTCGATCAAAAGTTGAAGAACAAGAGAGGGAAATACATGGGTTTTAAAGAGAAATTAGGCCCGAAATCGTGGCCATTGGAAGCGGTCGTGGGTGTCGGTTGAAGGCGACGTGGGAACGATTCCATGGGCGCGGCATCGTGGCTTCAATTCCGCGAAAAGTTAGCTGGGATTTGGCTTCAATTTAGCGTCAACGAGGCTTCTATTTCCGCCGCGATTTTTGCCACGATCGCGCCACGATCGGGCTACGATCGGGCGTCAATCGTAACGCTGGTGCTTCGCCGATCGCCTGCCGATCGGCTGGAGATGAATCCCCACTGATTCCGCGCTAGGATCTCTTCGATCGCGGCTCGATCGCGCCGCGATCGCGGCTCGATCGGGCTGCGATCTTTGAGTTCCTCCACGATGCTCCGCCGCCGTCCGATGAAGATCCAATTGTGCCGATTAGACGCGCCGCCAACCGTTCGATCGATGCAGATCACGATCGTCCCTCGATGAAGATCAGCCGTCTGATTGCGATCATCTTGAAGCCTTCGATTTGATAACGATCGGCAGCTTCTCAAGATGCCACGTGGCGTGAGGTAAGTCGTTCGATCAACTTCACTTAAGCCCTTTTTTAAGCACGTGTTTTGATGAAGATCGCGTGGACTCGGGTCCACGCGATCTCGGCCGTTCCGCCCACATCCGACGCTCCTCGTGTTGCCACGCGTCCTGCACAGAAAAAATCGTGTGGGAACATAGTCCCACACGGAAGAAATAAAAAATTCCGACGCGGTTAAATAGGGCAGCGGTTATCACTGTCAGCCAGTCCATAGTGGATAGGCTTATATGTACGATAACCCTATGATATGACTATATATATGTGATATAAATGCCACGTCACGCTCGCGTCACGCGCGGGCCACACACGTCCTGCCACGTGGCCTCAGAGCCACGTCGTAACGGCGCGATGGACCCGCGTGCCACGTCAGCCCGCCGCCGCGTCAGCTCGTCGACACGTCAGCTCCGCAGGTACGTTTTTATCTTTTTCGCGATTTTTCTAACTAAAAAATACTTAAAAATTCAATTAAAAATCATATAAAAATCAGAAAAATCGTATAAAACTTTATGTTAAAGAGCCTCTCCTATTGGGCTAAGGCCCATTCTTCTCTCTTCTCTCTCTTCTCTCTCTTCTTTTCTATATATTTTCTCTCCCTCGCATGTAAACATCACATCGAACCCTAGCCGTCATCTATTGTTTTTGTCTTTTTCCTCTCTCGTTTTTTGATCGTCTTCTTCCTCGCGACATGGTATCGGAGCGAGCGAAGAATCGATCGAGAGGAACTTATCCCTACTAGCTGGCGGCTCTCGCCCCTGCCATGCCACGCCTTCACCGTGCTGCTCGCGGACCTGCTGGTATTCCGCGTCAAGTCCAGGACGGTTTTTCGCCAGTCAAGACGGTATTTCGCCGCCGTTTTTGACGGTAGTTCGCCGCTGTTCGCGCCCACCCCAGACGCCGCCGCTCCGCGTCGCCCCATACACTGCCTCTACTCCGCCTTGATTCATGCTGTTCGCGCCCACCCCGAGCGCAGCTGCTCCGCGTCGTCCATACTGTCTCTACTCCGCGCTGTTCAGCGCTGCTCCTGTGCAGCCCCTCGGAGGTCGTAGCTGTTGTCGTCCAGACGTCGTCGCCCTGAGCCCTGTAGTGACGTCGGGCGGGTGCTCCCTCGCCGGAACGCCCTGCTACCTCGCCGGAACGCCCTGCTACCTCGCCGGAACGCAGGTTTCTGCTGCCACCTGCTCTCAACCCTGCTGAGAGGAACAGCCGGTTCCACTCCGATCTGCGCCGCCGGTTCCTACCGCTGCGTCTGCCTCTACTGCCGGTTCCTACCGCCGGTTCCACATCTGCCTCTACCGCTGCGTCTGCAGAGATCCATCTTCCACTCCACTGCATCGACAGTTCATCTTCCATCGATCTGCGCCGCCGGTTCCTTTCCACATGGCCGACACAATTGCTGTATCGGCATCTTCGGATGTTGCTCGAGTCCTCTCGGCCTCCCGAGTTGCCCAGGCAATCCCGGAAAACACTCGATTGTGAGTGCAGCGGCCCGAAAGCCAGCTTACACGTTCGATGGGTCCAATTATGGGCCACTGGAGGTGCGCCTTCCTCGAGTTTCTCAACGCCCATGGTCTTCGGCATCACTGACTGATTCCTCGCCGAAGGAGTCGGACCCAGCGTATCAGGAATGGAGCGGTGGAGTCGGCGGTATGTTCTGGCTCATCTCCCGGTGTAGCGACGCGAGATCATGGAGCCGCTCGGCATGACTCGTCCCGCTCGCTCACGTGGCTCAAGTTGGAGACGATGTACGCCAACAAGAGCAACGTGAGCCGGACGGTTCGCCTATATGAGGAGTTATTTGCATGTCGCCCGGGGAACCCGGACTCTCCGGACTTACTATGGAGCGGTCGGCGCCATCTTTACTAACCTCGAGCTCTATCGGCCACTTGTCGTGGATCTCGATACTCTTAGACGATATCGCGATGAGCTCAGCGCGGGGAGCATTTACGGGCGGATTACGTCTGAGTTGGCTGATATGATTCGGGGTCGGGTACTAGGGGGATCCGGGTATTACCCACGAGGAGATCTTTGCGGCCGCCCTTCGAGTGCGGGACAGCTTGCCGCTTCCCGAGTCCTCACGGCCCCGAGACTTCCGCACTCATCGCATCGGGCGGGGCTCCCAGGGGCATGCGGGAAGAGTGCACCTTCAGGGAGGACCGGAACTCCTATCCATCCTGCAAGTATTGCGGGAAGACGACTCATCCATCGGAGAAGTCTTTGGAAGGAGTTTTGGGAAGCTTGCACTGGGCTATGGCGGCTGCTGGAGGCAAGACGTCTGCGACTATGTCCCCGGCGGACGGATCATCCTCGACTACTCCCTCGAGCTGCGGGAGCAGTCGGCCTCACCTTATCTCCCTCGGAGCTGGCCTATATTCAGGCATCACGAGCCTCCTCACTTTGTCCGCCCACGGCTCCATCGGCCAGTCTTGCGGCACTGACGAGCAGCTTGGTGTCCTATGCAGGCGGACGGGGATTGTCTCCAGGTACGCCGTCTATCTCAACTCCTCATACTACTTCTTGGATTATTGACTCGGGGGCTTCCTCCCACATGACCGGCCTTTCCACTATCCTCACATCTTATCGACCTGACACATCCATTCCTGACGTTCGTATTGCTGACGGACGTTCCTGTCCGGTCCTTGGCTCCGGCCAGTCTAGCGCTACTTCGTCCCTACCTCTACAAAACGTCTTGTATATCCCTGGATTTCCTGCGAATCTGTTGTCCATCGGTCGCGATCACTAAAGCCCTTCACTGCGGTGTGTTTTTCTATCCTCATCACTGCGTCTTCCGGGGATCTAGACACGGGCGGAGGATTGGGTGGGCCGTGAGACGAGTCGTGGCATCTACGAGCTGGTGGCTGACTCTCCCTCTCCGGGACTTCGAGCTCTTTTTGCACTCTCTGCTTCCTCTAGTTCCCTTCATGACTCTCTTTTGTGGCACTGCCGTTTGGGGCATCCTAGTTTTGTCAAACTTAAAGAAACTCTACCTTGGTTAACCCTATCTGAGTTTCATTGTGAGTCTTGTGAACTCGGGAAGCACCATCGATCGTCGTATCCATCGCGCACTTTGGTCCACCTACCCATCGCCCGTTTGACTTGGTTCCTTTGTGACGTTTGGGGTCCGGCCTCGCATCCATCGCCCACGGGGAGGAAAGTACTACATGGTGTTCGTTGATGACTACACCCGGGCGAGTTGGACATACATTCTGACGAGTCGCAAGGAGGTACTCTCTCGCGTTCAGCACTTTCTACTTGAGATTATTACCCAGTACGAGACGGTCGTCAAAGTCCTCCGCACGGACAATGCACTTGAGTTTACTCGAGAAGGCAGTGCGGACCTCTGTCGGCTCATGGCATCGTTCATCGGACCACTGTCCATACACCTCGCAGCAGAACGGGGTGGCGGAGCGGAAACATCGACACCTCCTGGACATGGTACGCACACTGCTCCTTGCTATGAGGGTACCTCAGTATCTCTGGTGCGAAGCTGTTCTGACCGCTACATACTTGGTGAACCGTCTTCCATCTGCCGCTCTTGGAGGTGCTATTCCCCTTCAGCGATTGACCCCTGCTGCTGACCTCTTCTCTCTACCACCTCGAGTGTTCGGATGCACTGCCTTTGTCCAGGATCACACCCCTGGCCTCTCCAAGCTGGCTCCTCGTGCACAAAAGGGGGTGTTTGTCGGCTACTCTCGGACTCAGAAGGGTTACCGTGTGTACTTTCCCGATCGGCGACAGTACGTTACTTCGGCCGATGTGACCTTCCATGAGGATGTTCCCTACTTTACCTCTACTCCGTCTGGCGCCGACCTCTCCTCACCATTCCTCTCTCCTTCGGTATCTACTACTCTTGTCACTGACATCCCTCTGACTGTCCCGATTCCCTTGCCTGAGGTGTCACCACCCTCGGCATCCCTCCCGTCTGACCCATCCTCTGAGTCGGAATCTCCCTCCTCGCCGCTATCCCCTATTCCGGCTCCCTTGTCACCACCACCTTCCCCCCCGCCTCCAGTATCTGATCTTGACCTTCCCATTGCTCTTCGCAAGGGCGCTCGACAGTGCACGCAATACCCTATCGCTCATCATGTCTCTCCTGCCCATCTTTCTCCCTCCTATCAGTCCCTTGCTCTTGCCGTTCTAACCGAGTCAATTCCCAAGTCGTATACTGAGGCGTTGCAGGTACCGGCGTGGAAAGCGGCGATCGATGTGGAGTATGCGGCTTTCATCCAGCGGGAGACCTGGACGTTGGTTCCTCGGCCTGTTGACGCCAACGTTGTCTCCTGCAAATGGGTGTACTCCCTGAAGTACAACCCTGATGGCTCCATCGCGCGCTACAAGGCGCGCCTCGTGGCTCGTGGCTTCTCTCAAGCCTATGGTCTTGACTATCATGAGACGTTCTCGCCTGTGGCGCGCCTCAGCTCCATCCGTGTCCTCTTCTCCATTGCTCTGGACCAGTCCTGGCCGCTTCATCAGCTAGATGTGTCTAATGCCTTTCTTTATGGAGACCTTGATGAGCAGGTATTCATGGAGCAACCGCCTGGGTATGTTGCTCAGGGGGAGTCGTCTGAGGTGTGTCTCCTCAAGAAGGCGATCTATGGGCTGAAGCAAAGCCCGCGTGCGTGGTTTCACAAGTTCTCGCAGTCTGCTCTTTGCGTATGGCTTTGTCTCTACTGTATCGATCCATTGTCATGCGGAAACACACCCCGCATGGATGTGTTATCTGGGTTTGTGTATGTGGATGACATCATCATCACTGGTAGTGACGACGCGAGAGGTGGTTGCGACCAAGGCTTATACGGCTCGGCACTTCGTCACACGAGATCTGTCTCCCCCAGGTACTTTCTTGGACTCGAGATTGCTTACCGTCGGGGGCAGATGTCCATTTGTCGGCGGAAGTACGTGCTGGATCTCTTGGAGGAGACAGGGGATCTTTGAGGGTGCAAGCCGGCCTCCTCACCTATGGAGCGAGAATGTGGGCTGGTGGAACAATGGTACCGCCCTCATTGAGGATGCGGGCATCTATCGCCGACTTGTGGGGGAAGTTGATCTACCTCACCAGTGACTCGTCAGGACATCTCCTATGCGGTTAGTATCTTGAGTCAGTTTATGCAGGCTCCTCGCATTATTCATCTGGAGGGTGTTTATCGGCTTCTGGCGTACCTTAAGAGAGCTCCGGGGAAGGGCCTCTTGTATCGGCGACAGGGTCATCTACACATTGAGGCCTACTCTGATTCTGGGTTCGCCGGTGACAAGGCGGATCGGAAGTCACATGGTGGCTATGCCACCTATGTTGGAGGTAACCTGGTCACGTGGCGCTCTCAGAAGCAATCTATCGTGTCTCGCTCTAGTGCCGAAGCCGAGTATCGGGCCATGGCGGATACCACGGCTGAGATGTTGTGGCTACGCTCCTTTCTCACTGAGCTCGGATTCCCACCAGAAGGTCCTATGCTGATGTACTGCGACAACATCGCTGCTACCTTCATCGCCAGTAATGCGACGTTTCATATGAGGACGAAGCATATTGAGATCGACTGCCACTTCATACGACAGTACGTTGTTAACGGTACTATCTGTACCCCACACGTTGCTTCCACACATCAGTTGGCAGACATCTTCACTAAGGCCCTACCGGGTCCTACATATGAGACCATCGGATCCAAGCTGGGCATGTTTGACCTTCACGCTCCAGCTTGAGGGGGAGTGTTAAAGAGCCTCTCCTATTGGGCTAAGGCCCATTCTTCTCTCTTCTCTCTCTTCTCTCTCTTCTCTCTCTTCTTTTCTATATATTTTCTCTCCCTCGCATGTAAACATCACATCGAACCCTAGCCGTCATCTATTGTTTTTGTCTTTTTCCTCTCTCGTTTTTTGATCGTCTTCTTCCTCGCGACACTTTAGAAATTCATATTTCTCAAAATACAACTCCTTTTTAATCCAAATTTTATCCATTGGATCACAAATTCTTTTCTTTTTAATATCATGTCATTTAAAATATGTTTTCAAGAAGGCAATAATGATGAATTAAAATTTCATTAAATAAGTTCTAATTAAACATTCTAAATCATAAATTCATCCTAAAATCATCCTTACAAACATTTACTAAAGTCAAAACTCATTTAATAATAGAGATTAGCTCCTATTAATCTAAACAAAAGATTAATCATCTCTTAAGCATGAAATTATCTCTAGTTTATGCATAAATATCAACTTTAGTGAAATGACATGCCAATGGAGAAAATTCATAAAAAGTATGATAACATGCATCATATTCACATAAAATAAGCATGAATATGAGTTAATTAAGATAAGAATTCAAGTTATATATGTGGTATGGTTTGTCCGAAATGGAAACTGTCCCTGGATTGCCATCACGGGGCAATCCAACTCTACATGCTCAAAACTAGAGCAATGTGAACACGGTGAGACATCAATATGTGAAACTGGCGTGAGGCCATCAGAACCCGATCGGACTTTAAGCGAGTCCATGATCAAGTTCTGGGCTTCTGTCAGTTTCTCAATCTTATCTAAAAGCATACCTGTCTCCGCCGCCTTTGCATCTAACATCCCTCCCTTCGCGGGAGCGCTCCGTCCTCCGAAGGATTTAGCCGCATGATGATGGCTATTCTCCGCCACCAACTCGATCAACTCGAGGGCTTCATCCTCGTACTTGCTCATGAACGTGCCTCCACTAGCGGCATCGAGCAAATACCTGTCAGGTGCACCTAAACCATCATAAAAAATCTGAGTAATCTCATGTTTAGGTATACCATGATGCGGACACTGTCTCAGGAGATCTCTAAGTCTCTCCCAAGCCTCATAGAAAACCTCACCCGGCCCTTGTGAGAACTCGCGTATGGCGCGTCTCACGGCACTAGTCTTACTCTTAAGAGTAGTACTTACGCAAAAATGCGTCTTCCATATCTCTCCATGAATCAAACTCGCGGCCCAAGCTAAAGAACCACTCCTTCGCCCTTTCCTTAAGCGTGAAAGGGAAGAAGCGCATCTTGGCCATCTCGGAGGGGACATTGTGGAACTGGTTGAATTCGCACACCTGGCTGAACTCGTCCACATGTCGATACGGATCCTCCGATGGTAGTCCATGAAAAGTGGGTAAAAGGCCAAGAATATGTGAGTCAATTTTAAAATTTGCACCTCGTCGTAGAGGCGCATTAACTCGCGTAGTCTGCCTTTGGACGACCGGTCTTGCGTAATGGCTAAGACGTCGTCTCACTATCTTGGCAGGAAGAGGGGCGTCTATCGGCTCTCCTCGCCTTGGTGTGGCGATCGCTGGAAGAGAATCACTAGAGGTCTCTGATGGAGCTCTAGATGAGGCAAATAAATCATCATACATGGGATTATTCCGTGTATGCCTCATGGGTCGCTGACCCTATCGTCCTCCTCGGTTCCTATGATTCCTATGCATACCTAAAGCCAAAAGATCACAAAAAACAACAAGTATATATATATAAGAATGTCAGAAAAGAGTGAGACGAAAAGAGTGATGTCTAAATGAAAAATGTTTCACTTACTCCACCTAAAAGATAGAACAAGTTAA
Source organism: Lemna minuta (assembly GCA_024174645.1). Classification (NCBI taxonomy): domain Eukaryota; kingdom Viridiplantae; phylum Streptophyta; class Magnoliopsida; order Alismatales; family Araceae; genus Lemna; species Lemna minuta. Next base: position 3,586,142 of record CM044103.1, on the reverse strand, counting down.
ACACTATCAAAAAGCACAACAATAAAGATAATAATAATAATAGGTCACTGATAACACAAGATAAAATCTCAGATATATCAATATCGATGTATCAATTAGGTGAAAAACACAAATAGACCACCAAATTTACACCAAAATGTCAAATAATGGCCAAATTTAGGTAATCTTACCTCGCTATACCTTTTTCACCACTGATGAGGATCTGATAAATTCTCTGCAGGTCAGTAAACAACAGAAGACAGAAACCTAAATATGATCAAGAAATCAAAGCAATCAAATCAATAATGCATGCTCCCCGGCAACGGCGCCATGTCAGTCAGGAAGGGCGGCGGCCAATGAAAAAAAGACTTCCTTTTTCCCGCCTAATAGGACAAAACGCATTTAATTTTCTCTTTTTCAGGAGCAGCGATCGAGGCACGTGGACCAATAAAAAAAAGATGGCCTTTTTCCCCGCCTAATAGGACAAAACCGTGGCAGAGGCTCCTTGGATGCATTAAATGCGCTGCATTAAATGAAACCGCGTGCATTAAATGCAACGCGGTTTCAACCTCTTTCTTTCTACGTGGCCGCTCCTGATTCGCTGAAAGCGAATATGATGACGTGGCCACGTCATTGACACCTGCATTTAATCTATTAATTTAATTTTTAGGAAACGCGGGAATATCTTCATTGTGGGCGAAGCGTCTCAGCAGCACAGTTAGATCGCCATCCAACGGACGCTGACAGTGGATCGTGATCGCAATATCAGGACCGCCCAAGACTCACCTGATCTCGATCGGACGGCAGACGGAGGTTCCGCAAGAACCACGTTCGTGGTGCGATCATATCCCGATCGCGGCGCGATCGGGATCCGATCGTGGCACGATCTGGATTCCTAAGAGGCTAAATCGAAGCACGAACCTTCCCACAGATTCCGAAGGCAATCATCTGAGCACCAAGCTCACGATCGTGGCGCGATCAAGGCCCGATCACGGCCCGATCGTGGCCCGATCGTGGCTAAAATGCATGTTATTCAGAGGCCAAATTGAAGCTGATTCGTCGCGGAATTGAAGCCACGATCCATGTGCAAGGAATCGCCCCCTCGGCGCCATCAAATCGCCTCAACGATCGCGTCAATCGGCCACCATCTTCAGGCCAAATTTCTCTTTAAAAAGCATGTATTCTCCCTTCTTTGTTCTTAACTTTTGATCAACTCGTGAAGAAATTAAGCGATTTCGAGGAAGATCTCTAGTTCATTGGATTCCTCTTTTCATCAGCTTTCCGTGGATAGCCAATTCATCAAATTCCGAGTTCATTTAACCCTCCAATTTAACGTTTGACCAAGGACTGTTCATCTTTCATCAGAAGTCAAATGTTTACTTTCGGGGTCAATTACTTTTGATTTACAAATCAGAATTTGATAATTTTGGTCTTTTTGGATTCCTCTGGTTCTTAGCTTTCCATTGACATATAAATTGCAAGATTTGGATTTCATTTGGACATTCAGTTTGAAGATTTTCTTTGAGGTGTTAATTTCGGGGATTTTCTGATCATTTATTTTCAATATTTGATAATAAATCCATTTCTTATCCAAAAATTACGAAATATATATCTATAAATTCCATTTTCTCTCTAGTTTCCAAATATCTAATTTTCGTAATCTTCTGACTCTGTTTGATTCTCTGATTTTGTAGAGCACCTACTACTAGTCAAAGTCAACGCTTTGACTTTTCTCTATCAAATCCGACATTTCAATTCTTAAAACTTGTTATTTACCTTATTTATATCATTTCCATATCTTACATCTTATTTTCTCTTATTTAAAACTCCTTTTAAACCTAAGTTTGACCAAGTCAACTCTACGATTATAGTCAACCCTTCTCTCTGTGGATCGACCCGATACTTACCCAATACTTGATTATTCTATCTTGTCTTTGTGAGTTCAGTTTTATAAATTTTGTTTGACCATCGTCTTTGTGTTTTAACGATGTACGAAAACGACACGTCAAAATGGCGTCGTTGCCCTTCCTGACTGACATGTCTCGATTAGAGACATGTTAGTCAAAACAAAACGCGTGCCCAATCATTGGGCTGACGTCGTTCTTAATTGCCCAATCATTGACACATGTCTCGATTTACTGATAAAGTGGACTGCGATCTCGCCAGCTTCGACTAAATCAACGCCCGATAAGCGCCACGTCACCTCCGCAATCGGTGAGTATCGTGTGGGACATAGTCCCACACGAAAGATAGAAATTGTCTCCTATAAAAATTAGGGCGGTTATACGCTTCTGCGTTACCGCCCCTAAATACTAACCCAGGGCCGCCCTATTCCCGTGGGCCCTCCACTGACCTGCCACGTGGCGCCCCACGTGGACCGCGTGATCGCGTGGCCTCTGCCACGTGGCAGCGCCCTTGCTGCGCCTCTGCGCCCCCGTGCGGGCCACCCGGGCTCTGTCACGTGGCCTCAGTGCCGCATCGCACCCCAAGGCTGTCCCGCGCGCCACGTCAGCCGCCCCCTGGGCCCGGTCGCCATGTCAGCACCGCAGGTACGTAAAAGCCCCGAATATTAGAAATTCAATTTATAAATCAATTAAAAATCCGAAAAATACATAAAACTTTAGAAATTCATATTTCTCAAAATACAACTCCTTTTAATCTCAAATTTTCTCCATTGGATTACAAATTTCTTCCTTTTTAATATTATACCATTTAAAATATATTTAGAAAGAAGAAATCAAGATGACTTATAATTTACTTAAATCATTTCTCATTAAACATTCCAAATCATAAATTCATCCTAAAATCATCATTCCAAACATTTACTAAAGTCAAAACGCATCCCATAACAGAGATTAACTTCTATTACTTTAAACAAAAGATTAATCATCTATTAAGCATGAAATTATCCCTAATTTATGCATAAATATCAACTTTAGTGAAATGACATGCCAATGGAGAAAATTCCTAAAAATTATGATAACATGCATCATATTCACATAAAATAAGCATGAATATGAATTAATTAAGATAAGAATTCAAGTTATAAATGCATGTTAGCAACGACATCACACGCTCCAGATCTCCCAGCGGCCATCACCGGGTTTGATCAATTGCCGCTTTCATACGCTGATTGCCCCGATTTCCAGGAGGCCTGGCGAAGCGCTACCCAGTCCACCATTACCTCCGACGAATATCGGGAGGACTCGGGGTATCTTTTCTTCCACAATCGTCTATGCATTCCCGCCGGATCAACCGAGGATTTCCTTATTTGGGAGTTGCACGTCTCTGCGGGTCACTTCGGCATCACAAAGACCCTCCGTGTCGTGGAAGATCGCTTACTATGCTGGCCACGACTCGCGTCGCGACAAGCTCGGCGCACTGTTGGCCACTTTGTTCTACTCCGCACCATCGGCAAGGCGACGAAGCCGGACTTCGCTATCTACCGTTATCGATCCCGGAATCGCAGCAAGATATCGCTTTAGACTTCATCATGGAGCCTTCCTCGCACCTCGGCGGCCCACACTATGTTTCGATCCTAGTGGTCATCGACCTTTTGCTAGCAAGATGGCGCACTTTGCTCGCTCGGCGCTCCAAGACTACGGATGCGGTCACACTCGCGAGCTCTTTGTCTTCGCAGTGGTGCGTCTCCACGGCATTCCCGCGCACGACTTGCGGGTCACTTCGGCATGTCAGACCCCTCCGTGTCGTGGAAGATCAAGCTATTATTGGCCACGACTCCGTCGCGACGTTCGACGCCCGGGCTGGGCCTCTGCTCTACCGCACCATCGGGCAAGGCTGACGAAGCATGATCTTGGCCCTATCTACGGGTTATACGATCCGAATCTGGCAAGATATCCGCGTTTTAGACTTCATCATGGGCCTTCTGCTTTGCACGCGGCGGCAACACACCCGAGTCCTAGTTGGTCTGTGACCTTTTAGCAAGATGGCGCACTTGCTCGCTTGCTCCAAGACCGGATGTGTCACACACTCCGCCCGGCTCTTCTTCAACGAAGTGAGTGCGTCTCCACGGCATTCCCCGCAGCATCGCTCTCCGTACCGCGATGTGCGTTTCACCGGAAGCTCGGAAAACTCTCTGCAGCGCGGGATGGGCACGGCGCTTCAGCTTCTCCAGCAGCTTTTTCACCCACAAAGCGGCAGGATAGAGCGAAGTCACCAGCGCACCTTGGGGAGTCTCGGCGGTGCGCTCATCCAAGGGAACACACCATAGCACTGGGATGATCACCTTCTTTCCTCACGCGTGAGTCGCCTACAATGCTTCGAACATCGCGCCACGGGATACTCCCTTTCCGCGTTACTACGGGAAAGGACCCCAGCTACCCGGTCGCGACCTCATTACCCTGCCACTCGGCGCATACTCCACGAGGCCGTCACATTCGCCCACGGATCTCACAGCGCTCCATCGACAAGTACAACGCGATAGACTTACTACGCCTACACCAACAAGGTTAAAGCAGCGGCCGACAAGCACCGCTCGCTCCCGCCAATTCTCGCGAGGGAGACATGGTAATGATCCGATTGCGCCCCGAGCAGGTGCGCGAAATGAGTACGCGCTGCAAGCTTCACTCTCGCGGCGGCAGGCCTCTTCGAGTCGCGTCGGAAGATCAATTCCAGCGCCTACGACATCGCCATCTCCCACCTAGGGTGGAGAATTCGCCTACCTTCACGTGTCTGCGATCTCGTGAGTCATGCGGGGGCGGCCGGGCGTCCCACCGGCCCTTGTCGCCTCCTCGACCCGCGGGCTAGCCGAGTCTGGAACGCTGGGAGGATGATGGGCCCCGCGAGAGGCGCGACGGCCGGCGGCTCGGAGTGACGATTCCCCCACAGGCCGCGTGGTGGATGAAGGACCTGAGAATGTACGGAGCGACCCCGACGCGTTTTTGCAAAGCCAACGACGCGCCCAACGTAAATTCGTCTATTTTTAGAATTGGCGGTGAGGGGCCGAGTCGAGTGAGAGAGGGAAGACGGAGAGTCGATGAAATAGGAGTCGATAGTTGGATAGGACATGCAATTTCCCTTTGAGTTTATTACCTCTTGAGTTAGTTATCCTCCGAGTTATTTCTCAGGGTATTCTTCGGGAACGGGTGTTATTCCACGAGGCAGAAGTTCCGCTCGCGGAAGCGAAAACACAACGACAACTCGCCGAGAAGGCGATCCACTGAATCCATTCCATCTCCTCTCCTCTCTCCTACCCACCCTCTGGCACCACCACGTCTCACTCTTTCAACCCTAAACTGCGACAAAACGTACGAAATTCGCATCACATTCGGTAAAGATGTGTGAGCAGGGCGCGCGGGAGTGCGGGTAAGGCGTGGGACACGCGAACTAGACGGCAAGGTATGAGCGGGATGCGCGAGCACACTAGTGTCAGGTTTAAGCCTTGCAAATCAGTTAGGACTTGCACATTATCGTGTTAGATAGAGTCATGCATACTCACCGACGTCCGTGGACGGCATGCATACGTGGTGGACATGGCGGGATTCATTCCCATCATCCAAATTATGCGGAGATGATGCATATCGTGCAGCGTGGGATGGACACATGTCAACACGACGCGGGGAGTCCTCGTGTTAGGCAGTTAACATAAGCATATTTCCGATTCTATAAATGTAGAAGAGATGATGGCGAGCGGGACCCATCGCCACCATTGCGGGAGACATCGACGATACGAGTTCACCGTATAATTATGTTCTTTATTTTTCGTAGTTCCTTCTCTAAAAATTTCGGGCCTTTTGTGTTTAGCGGGCCCGATTATTGTCCCTCTCTTTTAATTCCCCTCTTAGGGTTCATTGGGCCTTTTCTTTTAGGCCCAAATGAGTTCTATGGTCATGTGTGTCTGTGTTGGTCTTTGTTTGGGAGCTTTCTTTTTGTTTGGGCCTCAAGTGGGCTTTTCACTCCTTAGGCCCATTACGGGTTCTATTTAACGGAGCGTAGGGACAAAACCTAGAGAAGTTTGTACCGCCGTTTGAGAATTTGATAGAGCATCGTATCGTAGTTTTTGCAGCTAGTTGTTAGAAGTGAGGGGAGGGAGAAGGGAGGAGGGAGACGACCAGAGGGAAGAACGGGAACAGTCAAGACACGAAGATAAGAAGGAGACGCCGACGCCATTAGAAGAGGCCAGCGATGCCTTGTGGTCACCATCGGCCTCCCCGCACCGTCTCGACGAATTTATCTCACCGACTTCCCGCCCCACGCTTGTCTTCTCCCTTACCTACCTCCTCCCTGATGGATATTATGTGGCCTATAAGCCAATCACACTTTCATGTATCTTGTTTATGTTCATTGAAATGAAATTCATTCATTGTCATTCTTGTGTGATGTTTGCAATGAAGTCCATGAGCATGTGCAATGACTATGTGAATTATGATGAGATCATAATATAGTGATCACTAGTCTTTAAACATATGTTCTAAATATTCCTATTCGTGGGATATTCGAGAAGGACATCGAATTATCCGGAAAGAATAGCACTATCTAATCCATCTCATATGATGAGTATGGCCGATCCTATAGCCATCGGTGTGGAGACACTAAGGATAGATAGTGGGTGCTCTTTGGAGAAAGAGTTCACTGAATTGATCCGTATGAATCCCCGAATGGTATTATACCTAACTGTCAATCAGGTTGATTCATGTCATGATTGTGTATGTGGTCCTTTGACTTGAGACACCAAAGACATCTTGTGGATGGATGATCGTGTTTTTGATTATGACTTACGAATCCCTAGCCACTGGGATATCTAAAACGTCATATATTGGATACGACATGAAGTCCGCGAAGATGATTGTGTGGTCAAGATGGGATCATCCACCCTCGGTATTTGAGGAGATTGACTCAAAGGAATGAGATGCGATGAAATCCTTGGCTAAGGTAGTAGAAATATCGAAGAAGGAGTTCTCGATGATTTCTACACGCATCGTTACTAACTTGAGTGATCGATTAGGGTTTGACGATGACCATACCCTAAGTCATTCATGAGTCTAATGTGGATGAAGGATTATACATACATGGTAATCAATGACGGGAAGGTTCCATAAGTGAGTTCTACATACTCCATATCTCCTAGAGTACGTGGTGTAGCTTGGCACCCAACGGGCTGGCAACTCAACCTATCGATTGGGTTAAATCGATCCTTGATTAATTAATCTATATGTGGATGTGGATAATTAATTAAGGTTGACCAATAAGGTGTTATTTGGTCTATAGAGTTATTAACTAGTGAGATATATGGACCTAGAGGGTCACACACATAAGGTTTATGGATGTTGGTGGATATAGACATAGTTATGAGGTTTTTTATGACCTCATTCCAAAATGTCTATAAATAGGGGGAGGACGACCACAACTAGAGGTGCCCATGCAAGCCTTGTGGGAATTCTCTCCTTTCTCTTTCTTCTTTTCTCTTGGTGAAGAGCTTTTGAAGAGGAGATCCAACGATCCGGAGACCGTGTGGATACCGCTAGAGGCTAGACACTTGAATAGCTTCAAGAACTCCTTCAAGGAATCCCTGTAAGTATGTTTTCTCATACATACTAGATGATAGGATCATCTGTTCTTGGTGGCTCGGTATTTTGAATGTCCGATTCAATGTTTTTCCGCTGCATTTGATGTTTTGATCAAAATTTCGGAAAGTTATCGACCTCAGATCCCATCACTCCCCTCCCCTTGTTCGCAAGTGAGCTCCCTAACCGAAGGAAGCTCAGTCCAAACAAGCCCAGATCTTCAGGCAGAAATCTATTCCTTGTCGACAAGGAATCACGAGAGAAAGAAGTCCCAGGAGGTCGTGAAGAAGAGAGAGAGAGAGAGAGAGAGTTCAGCCTCGGTATCGGGACGGTGAAGCACGGCGCGACTGACGCCAGAAGTCACGCCCGCAAACGCTCGAAGTCCTGCCGAAGGCCGCCCGGTCGACCCTCCCTTTCCACCCCACTATCGTTCATGAGGAGGAGACGTCAACTGGGAAGACGCTAACCTGCCAACGAAGGACGAAACCGCGAACGGCGGACAGGGTCGAAACCGGGACGATCCATCTCCTCCCGCCCTGCGGCGGTTACCGTCGGATTAACCAAGAATTAAAAGAGATGATTCCGCTCGGAAAGAGAAAGTGAAGACCGGCGCGGACGTCCAGAGTCAAGCCTGTATCTCCTCGCGCGCCGTTCACGCTCTTGCAGTCCGAAGGGAGCACCCGATATCCCCTGCGCGCACGTACCTGGAACCCTGTGACATCAGCCCGAGACGCCCACGCCCATAACCTCCTTCGGCGTATCCTCCGCACTACTGTCCTGTTCCGCAAGGATACCACCGGGATTTCTGCCACTACCGCTCCACGCCGCTTGCGACTGCCGTTCATGCACTCCCTCACCGTCCATTGACTGTACGCCCTCCCCGATATCGTCCGCCTCCACCACCCCTCCGTCATTTCTGCAATATCTTCTTCCTCCACTTTCGCTACGCGCCCTCAGCTTCCTCACCGGCACGCGCCCACCCACACGGTCCGCTCTACCCCCTCTCCCGTCTTCTTCACTCCTTCCCCAACTCGCCGTCCGGTCATCCTTATTTCCGCGATAGCCCCTCCCTACTTACCAACCTTCGCATCTCCCCACTCGTGACTCTCCCTTCTCGCCACGTCTCGCGACGCGCCTCTCTTTCCCCTTTGGTTCGTGAATCGCTCGCCGCTCCGTACGAGGGTCAACCGCCATCTTCGCCGCAACACTCGTACGGGTGTTTTTAGCCGCGGATCGCTCACCTGCTCCCGGCGTTCGTGTGCTCGCTCCGTGGTCACTAGTCACGGGCTGGGCTCGTTGACCACCCCCGTAAGCCTTGTCCGCTCGCCACCGTCCGTCTATCTCGCGCATCACGCAGACCGGCGATCTTATTCTCGTGGTTCGGCCACTCATCAACCCCTGCCGTCGACAACGATTCCCAGCTACTTGAAGGCCCGTATTCGGATTCTACGCATCGCTCTTCGCCGGACGCCCTGCCTGCACCGACTCTCCGCCCGTCACGACCCGTCGGGCTACGCAGCCCCGAAGGTTAGCTCCGTACCCTTCCCTATTTCAGTTTAATTACCTTTCGAAGGGTTTCCTCGGCTTGTTTCCACCGCCTTCGGACGAACATAGGTAGGGTAGGACAGATTTGTAGGATCAAGACTTCTGACGTGAGCGTCAAGTCCAACACTGAGCGTGAGCTGCAGCCGTCGGCTACCCCACGACGAGTGACTCCGTGCCTCCGGATGTGGATCGAGAGGGTTTTACCCTACCCATTATCGCGAGTTTCCCCGGGTCACCCGGTATTGGCTTCGTTGATTGGCACGCCTGCCTGTACTTAGGATTAGGATTAGATATCGTGCTTAGAGTCTAGGACTCGCCTACCCGAAGACTAGGCTTGACTGCCCTATCCCACTTGCAGTCCGCCTTGTTACATTGATCAGGTACGAGGGTTTCACACCCCGTCCTCCATCAAGAGAAGGCATTATTCAATACAGCTTGTTTTTGAATTCGCAATTCCAACAACTAGTAGGGGCGCTCGCGCTCGGACAGGGCACGGAGAGGAGTGCTAGCGCGAGCGCGGGCGTAGGCTCGGGCGCGAGTAATATTGCTGGCACGAGATAGAGCAACTGAGGCGAACGGGAGTGCAGGCGCGAGTCAAATGGGCGCCTAGGCTTAACTGGGAATGCAGAAGTCACGTACAGGCCCGGTCCAAGCAGGGCGCAGTGCGCACCCGGGGCAGAAGGGCATCGCGGCCCAATTCAGGGAGTGGACACGGTCTGATGGAGCGCGTGGGCGAGCGTGGCTGGTGGACAGGGCTCGGACGCGTCCACCCGGGTGGTTGACCACAAGCGAGATGTTGACCTCACGACTGGAGTTGATTGCAGGCTGGTGCGAGCGAATCGGAATGGCGTTCGCGGTGCTAGTGTGATCGAATTTGGTAGTGGAGGAGGCCCAGGCGTAGATGATGAAATTCAGGAGACAGATTGGACTGTGGCCTGGGTGGAGGGTGGGGAATGGCCGAGCGAAGAGAACGAGTGTCTGCAGGGTAGGAGGTTGGGAAGTGGCAGGACGTCGCAGGCGGGGGAGTTCCCCGTGGCGATGGATTCCGGAATGCCTGCAGGAACAAAGGAGGGAGCTTCCGCGGGGCGTCAGAATTCTGCGGGCAACGAGTGGGCGTCGAGGAGAGAACTCGGCAGGTGCACGGGAGGGGTGCGGGTGATCGCGAGGACGAAACTCAGCAAGGAGGTGAGAATTAATTGGTATGGACGGTGGGTGATGGTGAAATTCGGGAGGATGACAGGTGAGGTCGAGCGGGTTCGCTGGTAGGGTGGACTGGGTGAAGTGGGCGTCAGTCTGGTAGTTGACCGGGGATGGGAAGTCGGCAGAAGACGGGATTTGCTGAGCGATGAGGCGAGGCCGATTTCTCACTCGGCAGTGTCCCGCAGCGATCTCGATTTCTGCGGGATTTGACTTACGCGGAAAGATTGAAGGCCTGCGGAATGGAAATTGGCGAAGCGCAGGTTCGCGGATTGGATTCTGCGGGGAGGTTGAGTTCCGCGGAGGAAGGGGAAGGTTCAGAGATTGGAGAGGAGACGAGCAGGGAATTCAATTGGAATCCGTGGATGGGGGAAGGTATCGCCGGATTTGACGATGGCTGGGCAAGGGAGGCGGGATGGTTTCGCGATAGAGAGAGAGAGAGAGAGATTTATTTTCTTCATCTGCTGATGTGGTTAGATCTGACTAGTTTTTTGAAAGGTTGGGGTAGATCTGGGGGTTTTAAAAGGTTGGGGTAGATCTGGGGGTCGGGGGAAAGGTTGGGGTAGCTGGTGATTATAACCCAATCTTGGCCTTGACAATAATATATTGCTAACTTCGGTCAACGGGGCAACAAGAGATGGACTTCAACGGGGATCGCTTACCTGAAACTCACGACCCGCTTTTCCGTTCCTGTATCTAATCAAACAGCAGTTGACACCCCGAATGGCGGCTTTGGTCCTTGGATGGGCAGCAAACGAAACGCACGGTAGATAAATATTTGGCGTGATAGAACTGAGACAGGAGTAAAGCTTTCTAGATAACTGGGAATGATTGGGTAGATTATGAGAGATAGATAGATCTATATATTTATATATAGTCTATGGAGAAATAAGCATAGATAGAGTAAAGCACGCTGAAAATAGTAGTTGTCTTAATTTCTCCTCATTTATTTATTTCTCAAAGCAACGAAAGCAGAAGAGGGATACGCCGGGCACCCTAGTAGCTTCTGTGCGACAAGAATTCTAAGCGGGAGTTGCTCGGGGACCCGGAGCTGGAGAGCGAACCGGGACAGCGACTTCAGAGGCCGGCGGCGTGTCGCAGTAGTTGCTGAGGATGTCGCCTTCTTCAGCTGTGAAGCCGACGGTTGTCAGCATGCTGGGCCAGCACTCGTGAGTGATGATGCGGATGGCGCGGCAGCAATCCTGGCCAATGTAGCCCTCCCCGTTGAGCAACAAGAGCACGATCTCGTTGGTGCAGGACCGCAGCTCCAGCAGCGAACCCCAGCAGTCCATGCCGCTGCCGTCGCTGTTCTCCGCCATGAGACTCATCTTTAGCCTCGACTCCAAAGAGCGATGTACAGGTAACTCCCTCGCAGCAGCAGTGGTGATCATCAGGCATGCGACTACGAGGAGTGCCAGTTTCTGGACAGCCATCGTTTCTCCTCTGATTCTCTTCTGTAAGATCGCTGCCTGACTGGATTGGAATATATGGAGAGGTCTTGTTACCTGCATTTATAGGCAGCGGAAGGACAATGGAAGGCGAGAAGTTCTATAACAGCGGGACGGAATTACAGAAGGCTTCCATAACGCATAACGGCTTTGGTATGCCGAGAAGACCGAAGAACCTGCTGCATCGACTAAACGAGGCTGTGATTTCTTGTAGTTTTCCGAGAATGACAGTTTCTTTCCCGTTTACTTTACTTTATCTTTCCTGTTTTCTCTCTCTCTCTCTCTCTCTCTCTCTCTTCGTGCTTCATCCAACACCCGCCATCTCACAACGTAGACCCGATTGAGTAGCCAATCAAAATGCTGTCCGGAATGATATGAAAAATTAATAAAATGATGCCATCATATGATGTGAGCAATGTACGATAAAAGCTAATATACGATATATTATTGCATGATCTGTGTTTGATAATAGTATCAAAATTACAAGGATCATGATTCTTCGTTTATTGTAATTTCTATATCTTGACATGATTTGAAGATCTTTCAAGGGAACGCATGAAATCTTTTGAACAACAATTATAAAATGTTATTCAGTAAATTTCTCTAATTTTGAATATTTAATATTTATAGTTTATCCTAGTTATGATGCGTTCAATAAATTTGAGGATTCTACAATGTGAAGTATTAAAGGTAACTAAAATATGAGATTCTACTAATCACTTGATATATTGATGCATTATTTGATAATAAAAATAAATAGCCACCATAAAAGTTCAAAGTTTGGACAAAACAGTGGCATGACAACATTCCCATAGACCCATAAGCTATATATCCTAATAACTCGTCCTCGATCTAAGCAAGCCCACTCCCTAGTTTCTCTATTCCGTCATGGACATGGCAATTGAGTATGTGAGGCAACATGAGGCAGGTATTACTCTTCATTGATGGCCTTACATTTGTGTATTATGTTGTTGGCATCATCTAGGTGATGAGCTAATAAGCATCATAGAAATATATTCTGTTATAGAGCTAATGAGCTGATACACTATATTGTAGAAATATAAAACACATTATCTTGTCAAATTTGTATCCTAGCACCCTCTAGAATATTTTTTTCCATGATATCTCCAAAATATGGATACCTCACAAAATATAGGTGTTTAAACCTTATTGACCATCAATCATTAAATCTTAGGCAAATTTTATATAAGTCGGTGCATCAACCATTAACATTATTGTTTGCACAGTTTGAAACTTGCATGAAATTTTATTTTACCTCTCTTGAACATGGAAATTAGGATCATTCACATTTTTTTATGATGTAAAGTAATGTTGCAAATGTTAAAATATCTTAGGCAAATCACCGCTGAGTGGATGTTCAATGGTTCTTCTCAATAAAAATGATAGTTTCTTGCGGGTTTTATCCCTCCTATAACATAGTTGTCATAAGAAATTTTCAAACATTATTCCAAAGGAAAATTCAATAGTTTTAAGAACTCATGGTGCCATCCACTTGTCGTACAATTTCAACTAGATCTACAATTCAAACTCTCCACAACACACATGAATTATTTGTATTATTTGAATTATTTGTCACATCCACTGATTCTTTGTATTATCTATTTTTAGGGGAATTCTATTAGATTTTGGATCACCATTTGATAAGGATATAGAAATAATTGGATATTCTTTTGAACATTCAAGAGATGGTGTGTGTGAGAGGGGTGAAAAAAGCTAAAAGAACTTTGCTTTGATTTGGAGAGAGTGAGAGAGAAAAACTACCCAATTATGGATTGTGAGTTTCTCTCTAAAACCTATTACTAAGGCAGTTTTGAAAAACCTCTAAAACCTACTATACATATAATAAAAGGCCTCCTCCTCCAACCTGTGCATCCCATTTTGTGTGTCACAACTTATTCTTTTTCCTTTGGTTCTAGGTGAGAAGATATTTGGACTATTCTAAATAGGTTTTTGAACTTCTTTGTGGATCATTGTGTGATCCCTTCTGTTGCCCCTTTCTTGGTTCTAGAGGAGAAGATGATTGATATATTTCAATATGTTTGTGAGACTTAGTATTCTTTTGAGTTATTCCCTTTCTTGGCTCTAGAAGAGAAGATGATAGAGATAGTTTTCAATATATTTGTGAGTTTCTTATTTGCATCTTTTGTGAAACACCTTTGATTTCACTTTTGGGAAATTTTTAATTATTTTTTATGAAATTTTTTCATGGGAAAATATTTATATTCCTTATTATAGCATCCAACTAAGGGTCGAATCCTTAGGGACTCTAGGCTATGAGACTAGGTGCTGCAAGAGGGAGATATATGTATGTGTTTAGGGAAGGTGATCAAGAGAGAACTATGGAGTTATATGGAAGGTGGAGAGGATAGAGTATGATATGAATGTGGAGGGGGTTAAAAGGGATAAACTAATCTGAATCATTACATAAACCCTATTTTTGATGTCAGTCCTAGGTCAAGTCATAGTAGGCATCAACACCACTGAATACAAACCTAGGGCTCCAATCTTGATCCTTTGCTTCATCTTTCTTCCACAATAGGCATCAACACCACTAAATAAAAACCTAGGGCTTTGATCTTCTCCTTTTCCTAATCGTATTCATATGTTATAAGAGAGAGCCAAAAACAAAGCTGAGGAGTGAGAAAAAAAGCCTTTTATATCTGGAGTTAGGGCTGCATGGGATCATGGATATAGATTGGGTGTCCTAGGTATGACCCAATGGTTGTAGAGAAATCTCCATGCAGTGCCCAAACCACCCCTAGCAAGTGGGAAGGTAACCTCGCCACTTCATAAAAATAAGGTAATGCTCCTTAGAAAGTAGGGAGGTAACCTCACCACTTTCTAAAAATAGGAGGCCCCTTTTTTAACAACAGGAGGCTCCTTTTTATGGGAATGGGGGGTAATCATCCTTTAATGGACAGTAACCTCATCTCTTCCTTAAAATAGGGTGACACCTGATAACATGCAATGTATACATGTAATTATATGATTATTAATTCAAATTAAGGCATAAGACATTTTATTCTTATGCATGTTATCATACTTTGAGTGCATGTCTCTCATTTTATAAAACTTTAAGTTATAATCTCAAAATGTACTATTTTTAGGCATAGTCATAAATAATTAAAGAGAGATATTTGAGATTAGATTATTCTCATTTTATATTTGAGATTATAATTAGGTTTCAATGTTATCTAATAAGAGAAAATATTTTTATATACACTTATTTATTTTTTCTATTTTTATTATCTAAAAGAAAAGAGTGTATTTTTGAAATAAAAATTTATTCGCTTTTTGTTTATTAAATTTGACTTTTTAGAATCATAGATTATTTAATTTCTGATCAAAAAACAAATTTGGATAAATTTGGAGCTATATTTTTAAAGTTATGACTTTTCTAATTCTTAGGGATTTTTTGGAATTTTTCTAAAATTTTTTTAATTTTCTTGGATTTTTTAATTTGATTTAAATGATAAATTAATATTTTTATTCTTACGCACTGACATGACAGCTGATGTGACGAAGTAACTTGTGTGTCACCATGTGGCAACGTATGCACATGCCACGTGGTACACACATGTGTGTGCAAGCACAAGCGTGTGACTAGTGATTTAAGCATCCTTTAATAGATATAAGCTAACCCACAAATACAGCTCTATATTTATAAGCAATTTTTGCCGTGAATTTTTTCATGTGGGACTATGTTTTATTTTTTATGCAAGTGACATGGTGCGTTCTAGAGTGAGTGATTGAGCAGTTTAAATCATGACCCCCCATTTTCACTTAAATGGAGGGGATGTTGTGCATGCTCATTCAGTGGTGAATCATTTTATCTACAATCGTTCGATCGCAACCGTTCATCTGGAGAGTTATAATGACTAAGATTAAGTGCACCCGATGGACTTCAAGAGACATGTGGCAGCATCTTAGGCGTCTGATAAAAATCAACGATGCGCGTTACCTCACGCTTCTTCTTCACTCCTAGCATGGCTTAATCTTGGTGCTTCATTTCTAATTGGACGGAGGCAACTTAACGATGATGATTCACATCTGAGCATTTTATTTAAGCCATTGATAAAAGATGAAGATACAAATCGAATGGTCACACCCAAATTTAGCCTATTTATGCCCATGTTCTTCCATGGAAAGAGCATTCTCAGATTTTTCAAGTGATCGAACTATTTAGATGCCTCAATCCTTGAATCTCTTGCGTCTTCCTCTTCTAGACTCATTTCTGCGTCTAATGACTGTTTAAAAGCGAGATTTCATTGACAGAATCAAGATAATTCATCTCTTGAACAACAGTTTTTTTTCGAAACACGAGATGAAAAGCCTTGATCTACTGATGAATTGGATCATTTCAATCACGATTTTGGGTTAAATTACATGTTTTCTTCCTAATATTTCCTTCTATAACATTAGAATTCAATTTCAAATAGTAGACTAGTCAAATTTTATAAAATTCACTGTTTTCTCTATCTTCGCAATCAATTTTTATACCAAGATCCCACTCATTGATTTCTCCACAAATACTAATCAAAATCGAGCGATTTTCTATTCCGTTGATTCACCTTGGAGTCTTCTTTCCAATACTAAAATCAATAATTTCTCATGTCAATTACTGATCCAATTTGATCGAATTTGAAGAAAACCTCAAAATTTTCCTTATTTCTCCTTGGATTCGACCCTCATTCACCATTATACTACTTAATTCTTGTTTAAAACTTAAAATTGGTGAGTTTGGTTTTTTTTCACACGCATTTGTGTGTTTTCAATTACCGCACGAAATCGTTTCATCAGCTCCCTCCTTAAAAATAAGATGTTGCATCTCTATCTAAAGTGGTGCATCTCTATTCCAAACCTAATTTGTTTACCTATGACCCTTTGATAACATGCAATTTATACATGAATTTACATGATTATTAATGCAAATTAAGGCATAAAATATTCCATTTTTATGCATGTGGACGTCATATTTAGTAAGTAAGCATCTCTATCTATAGAAATGAATCTTTCTTCTTTGAATTTCCAAACCTAATTTGCTTACCTATGACCCTTTGATAAAATGCAATTTATACATGAATTTACATGATCATTAATGCAAATTAAGACATAAAATATTCCACTTTTATGCATGTTATCATATTTTGACTGCATATCTATCATTTCATGTAATTTTAGGTTATGATCTAAGAATATATCATTTTAAGGATAATTATACATAATTCAAGTAATATGACTTTTATTCTCATCTATATTTTAGATGATAATTGTATTTTTCATGATTAATTGATAATAGAAAAAAAAATTTTAACACGTATTTTTTCTTGTTTTATTTTCTAAGAGGAATAAGTGTATTTTTTAAATAAAAATGTATTCTCTTGTTATTTTAATATTTTGAATTTAAATAAAAATGATAAATAATTTAATTTCTGAAACAACAAAATAAATTTGGATTAATTTGGAGGTGTACTTTGAAAGTTATGAATTTTTTAATTTTTAGGGATTTTTTAGAATTTATATGAATTTATTTAAACTTATTTTCAAGTTTTAAAATAATAAAAAATAATTTTATATATCGCGAGCTGAAGTGGCGGAGCGTCGCCACGTGATGACGTGTGTGAGGGTATCTGCGGCGCACGTGTGTGCGTGTGTGTGCGTGTGTGTGCATGTGTGTAATTAGTGAGCTAAGTATTCTTTTCAGGATATAAGCTAAATCCATTAATTTTTATACATTATATACCCATCAAATCATCTTAATTTGTGTGATGTGGGACTATTTCTTTTTATTTTTATTTCAGATGACGCGGCGCAAAGAGAAGTGTCTAATAACGTGATTCAATCGCGATCATTGATTTTCACTTACTCGAGGGGGTATGTGACAGAACGAATTGGTGTGGTTTTTGAATACACATCGATTCGTGTCAACATTAATACCAAACTGACCAATTTAAATAGATAATCATGAAATTATGACTATAGTGGTGAATAAGGGTCGAATCTATGGAGAAATAAGGGAATTTTAATATATCTTTTAGAATTCAATCAAATCAGACAATAAAATGTGGTGAGAAATTAGGGAAATTGATATTTTTGGAAAAAATACTCAAAGGCCAATCTACGGAATAAAAAATCCTAGAATTTGAATTAAGATTCACAAGAAAATCATCGAGTGAATGAAATAGAAATTTTTGAAGTTTAAAATCACGAAAAACCAAAATTGAAATTGACATTGACTAAAATTACGATTCAAAATTAAAATCTAAGGCTATATGAAGGAAGATTGGTGGCGTACGACCCCCGTCGCCACCAAGGCATGACACTACAGCGCCGAAGGAGCCGACACCCGCGCGCGTCCAGCCCCCTCGACAGGCGAAGACGAAGGATGCCGAGTTTCACTACACCAAGTGAGGACCTCATCTCGCCACGACACATTTCACAAGGTTCGCGCGCGCGTGGAGTTATCTTTCCAGTGTTTTATTTCATTATGAACTTTATTAGCCCGCACGTGTTTAAGCTGGACGGTCGACCCAACTTCGCCATCCCGCCCCACATCCGCTACTCGCCACACCCCCACCAGAAACTCCCGTCCCGAATTCCCGACAACCTACCCTACCTCCGATCCGCTTTCCTTGGTTCCACTCCCCCCACAATTCCCCGACGACGCCCTGTCGACTCACCGAAACCGCCCACGTCCCCGTATGGAGTCCTCACTTTGGTGCAAATTCCTCCGTACGAAATCCCTTAATTGCCCCGGAATCACCCCTCTACCGAACCCGTTCTTTTTTTTTTTTCCACTGAACACTCGGTCTCCTTCGCCACCCGCCGCTCTCCTGTTCCGATTCCCCATCCGTGGCAATCCCAACCCCTGCGACGCCCACTTCCCCTCTATCTCTTCCTCCCCCCCCCCTCCAATAATTTTCTCGTCCATTTGACCTCGGGTGTTTTCGTGTCTCCCGTCACCTCCAACCTTCAACGGACTCAACTGCGTTCTCCGCCCGTCAGAAAAATGAGACTCCCCCTGTTCCTGCGCATCCGACCATCCAGTCACCATCTGCGGCAGCCGTCGTCCTTCCGCCCTGCTACAGCCGCCGAATGGAGCCTATCTGCGTCATCCCGTAGGGTGACACGACGCTCCTCCACGTGTCTACCTGCCCGCCCAGCTACCGGGGCCTCATCGCGTCACTGAACGCCCTGACTTCCGGTCAACCTCTCACGCCCAAGACCGTGTCTGCTGCGTTGACTCAAGCACACCGCTAACCTTGACAACCCCGAAACTAATCATCCCGGAGTACTCTGCTGATCGTTCGTGTCGCGTACAAACGACCTCCCTCTCCACGACCGACCGGGCTCGCGCCCCGCAGGTTAGGCACACATTCCCCTTTATTTTACGTCGAAGTCTATATTTCTTTCAGTATTTCCCGCACCGTCTCTGCGCCATCGGGATTTAGTATAGGCGAGTGTTTAGACAAAATTGATAGGATTCAGACCATGGTCCAACCCGTCGGGTTGACTGTCGAGCTCCCCTCGACGACTCACGGCCCAACGCCCGCGAGGACGTGGACCGGAAGGGATCCCGGACTAACTCTACTCGGCGCACCCCAGGATCCACGGAGGCGACACCCGAGACGGTACCCTGCTTGTCTGCATTATTAGTACATTACATCATATTAGAACTCCCCAAGGTAACCCCATCCCTAGGTCACCCCTAGTATCACGGTGTGAGATTGGTCTCGCACCCAGTCCTGCATCAAAGATTAGGATGAAACTCGATCTCTAAACCAAGATTGCACTCGAATTGATCAAATTACTCCTCGGATCAAAAGCTTTTCATTCCCAAATTCGAAAAACGAACTTTGATGTTCAAGAGTCGATTTCTTCCTATTCTCTCAATGAAATCTCACTTTCAAGCAATCCATGGACACATAAATTGATCTAGAAGTGATTGGAAGCAAGAGATTCAAGGGATTTGGTGTCTAGATAGTTTGATTACTCGAAGAACCAAATCATGATTTACAATGTCAAAGAACATCTCAATTTATAGGGCGAATTGGGCGTAACTGTCCAATGAAATGCTTAATCTTCGATTAACGGCTCTGATGAAACGCAGGAGTGCGAATTGTTACGGTTAAGTCATGGTCATTGGATTGTAGATAAACCATCAAGATTTCACCACTTCGCGTGCGTTATAAGTAACGCATCAAACGCTCGATGTTTGATCTTGATTAGACGCTCCAAATTTAATTTTAAGGTTTTAATCTCAGCCATTATAACTCCTCAAATCGAAGGCTGAGATTAAATCATTTTAAAAATGATTTGCTGATGAATAAGATTCCACCACATACCCCCCGCCGTAAGGGAAGATCGACGATTTATCTTCAATGCGGGCATCAGACGCTCCTTGTGCTGCCATGTCACCTACGCACTTAAAACACAAAACAAAGTCCCACATGAAAAAAAAATGCGTGTACATAAGGTGTGCGTATTTAAGGAGTTAGCAAAAATCGTTAACAAGGTGCTTTCTCCTTAATTACACACACATGTGCACATGTGCACACACGCGCACATGTACACGTGTGCGACACGTGGTGATCTCATATGTGGCCACATGGTGCACTTTTTTCGCTCGTGCCACATTAGCTGTCACGTCAGCACGCGAAAATAAAAATATTACTTTAATGAATTTAAATCATATAAATCGATTTTAAATTCAAAAAATCTAGAAAAATCCCTATAAATTAGAAATTTCAGATCTTTTAAAATACAACTCCAAATTTGTTTCATTAGATCAAAGTCAAATTTAATAAATAATAAGAGAATAAATTTTAAAAAAATACACTCATTTCTTTTGGATTTTAAAACTTAGAAAAATATATGAGTGTATATAAAATGATTTCTCTTATTATTTAACCTTAAAAACTAATTATAATCTCAAGTAAAGATGGGTTATTAAAAAAATATTCTTCTTAATTTATCATAATTAACCCTAAATTAATGCATTTTGATATTATAATGACTTTTTCATAGAATGATATATAAACACTCAAAAATATGATAACAAGCATCAAAATGAAATATTTTATGCCTTAATTCCCATTAATAATCATATATTTTCATGTTTAATTTTGCATGTTATCAGTATGTGACTGCAACTGATTAGGTGACAATTCATTTTAAGATGATTTAATCTCAGCCGCTCATTTGGGAAGTTGTAATAGTGGCGCACGTGTGGCTCATGTTTAGCGAGTGTCATATGTTAAGCGCCCCTAATAGGCTTATTTTTATTTAATTAATTCATGAGCTTATTTTCACTTACATTTTCACTTTATTTTTCCAATGTGGGACTATTTGAGTTTTATTTTTATCGCAAGCGACATGGCATACCAAGGAGTGTGTAATTTTCATATTTAATCGCGACGGTTGATACTCACTTAGAGGCGAGGGGGTGGGTGGTACAAGGCATGATGCTATTGGGTGTCGATTTGGTTTATAAGTCTCGAAGAATTTGAACCATTGAATCAAGGGGTTATAACAGTCCAAAATATAGATGGAAATAATCTAATCTAAAATATATTCTTAAAAAGACATAATTATCTCTAAAATAGTACATTTTGATATTATAACTTTAAATTGCATGAAATGATAGATATGCACTCAAAGTATGATAACATGCATAAAAATGGAATATTTTATACCTTAATTTGCATTAATAGTCATGTAATTGCATTTTCAGATTGCATGTTATCAATCGTATCTAAGGAGATGATCTGATGCCCATGCCCAATTGGAACTCTATTTATATTTTATTTCTCTCTCTTTAACACTGTATACATCATTAGATGTTTTGATCAATTAAACTTTTTATACATCTCAATCATTGAATCTCTTGTTTCGATCTTCTTCTAGACTTATTTCCAAGAAGTGCTTGAAATCAAGATTTTAGCAAAAGAATAGGGAGAATTCACAGCTTAAATTCCTAAGATACATTTTTCAAAATGTGAGATGAAAAGCCTTGATTTGGCAATAAGTTGGATCATGTTAAGAAAAAATTAAGTTTAGATTAGGTGTTTTCTTCCTAATATTTTATCATACCACATTAGATTTTGATTTCAATGCATAGATTAGATTATTTTTACTTAATTTTGTCATCCTCTCTCTCTCTTCATGAACGATTTTCTTCTCCTTATTTTGCTCTTTAAGTTCTCTGTGAATATAATTGTAAAATCAAGTGGTTTTTATTCCATGGATAGATCTTTGAGTCTTCTTACCAAAAATATAATTTTTCCTAATTTTTCAAACAATTCATTGTCCAACTTGATCAAATTTTCTAAACTTCTCCAGAAATTCTCCTAATTCTTTGTGAATTCGACCCTTACTCACCTCTATTCTAATTAATTCTTGATTAAAGCTTAATTTAAATGAGTTTGGTATTCATTTTAATGCATGGATGTGTGTTTTCAATGACCATATGATCACACTTTGTCATAGGCTAAAGGAAATAAAATAAAAAATATTAAAAACATGATCACGCGATGTAGCAAGATGGGCATGTGACTAGACTCTAGTTACTTCCACATAGTTCTCATTTCGACATATCTCTTCTCCTTAAAAATGATCTAAAGCACCATCCAACATAGCCTTGATCCATAGAAATATCTTCAACATTACATATGACATGAATTAGATCTTAGCAAGAGAGTTGCATGGGATTCTTGAAAAGCTAAAATATTGTGGTTGTCAATAACGCAACTAGGGGTCAAAATAAAGTTTAAATAATGCATGGATGTGTGTTTTCAATGACCATATGATCACACTTTGTCATAGGCTAAAGGAAATAAAATAAAAAATATTAAAAACATGATCACGCGATGTAGCAAGATGGGCATGTGACTAGATTCTAGTTACTTCCACATAGTTCTCATTTCGACATATCTCTTCTCCTTAAAAATGATCTAAAGCACCATCCAACATAGCCTTGATCCATAGAAATATCTTCAACATTACATATGACATGAATTAGATCTTAGCAAGAGAGTTGCATGGGATTCTTGAAAAGCTAAAATATTGTGGTTGTCAATAACGCAACTAGGGGTCAAAATAAAGTTTAAACTTACTTGAGCGAGGATTAACTTAAATATAATTAGTGAACAAGGGTTGAATCCATAGAAAATTAGACTTGACTTTTAAGAGTTACTTAGAATTTGGTCAAATTGGATGATAAAATGAGATGATAAATTAAACAAAGAGTAATATTAGAAACTAGATGAGTATATCTTTCTAACAACTCGAACTAGAAATCATAGAGAGACATTAGAGAGATAAAATCATAGATGAGGAGAGAGAAAATGTCATTAAAATTTTATAAATTTTGCTATATTTTGGAAAAATAAACTTAAACCTATGTGGGCATCAACCACACTAAACCAAACAGGAATCAAGAAAAAAAAACCCCTCAAATTAATCCTCAAATTGAGGAAAGCCCAAGTGAGGTGTCCTTGGCAAAGTGCGGCTCTCAAAGTACCAATACTCTATCAATCTAGCTCCAAATATTGAATCTTAAGAACTCAAAAGAAGCTTAAATGAATCTAGAATCCATAAAAAGCAAGAGATTCAAGGGCCAAGGCATAAAAAAGGCTCATAGGAGTGATTATTTTTTAAAGAATACAACCATCGGAGAGAGAGTACTATTTATAAGGTATTTTTTTCTTGATTATCTTCAGGGGTAATCGATGGCTGAGATTCCACATGTCGCATCATAGTTTTGAAGAAGATGATGTTGCAATTACTTGTAGCCATCAGATCAACGTCGAAGAGCCCAATGATGGAATGTGGGCCCCTTTCAATGGTGGAATGCGTTGTCACATTGAATAGACGTCATTTTCTCCTACCATCCAACTCCCCATATCAAACTTAGTGATGTTGAGGGATTTAGGTTTGTCACAAATGCCCTTTTAAAGTCCCCGTTTGCATTAAAATTCTTGATACTAAAAAAAGTGAGTGTCATTTTGTTTGTGGACTGATTACATATAGTCATGATGCATTTTTATGATAGGTAAATTTCTTGATAAAGGGGGGACAAAATGGGGGAGAAAATTTTCTGCCAAATAAAAAGGCAAATAAAAAATTGTGGATAATTCTTGGATTTATTAATTTATACAATTGTAGTCAACGGCCGGCCGGATAAGGAAAGTTCAAGCGTTATTACTGCACTCGACAAGTGGTCGCGCTCACAAGTACAAGGATCCCACGTGACTGCCGACACGATCCAATAATCTTTGAGCATATATATCGGACGGTCGTGAATGACTAGTTTCCCCCCCGTTGGGGCGCTTAAGACGATCGGACGGCTGAAGTAGCTTTGTCGATGTTTCACGTCGTAAATCTAGTATAATTAGTGAGAATGAAGAGTCAGAAGATATTGCAGAGATGGAGAAGTTCCGAGAGCTCAAGGAAGCGGTGGAGACGGTACCCGCTGTGGATGCTCACTGCCACAACCTCGTGGAGATCGACTCCGAGTTTCCTTTCCAGCGCTGCTTTATCCGAGGCTGAGGGGGAAGCGTTAGCTTTCGCGCCTCACAGCCTTTCCTACAAGGTACAGAAAGAAGCATGCGAAAGATCTCCGGGTCAGCGACCACTTTCTCTTCTCGAGACCTGCTCTTTTTTCCCGATCTGAGCGAATTTCCGCTTCAACGGTCGCCATCGTAACTCTTAGGGAAAGGTTTTCTGTTTTATACCGAACAAGCGCGAATCGTAGTCTCGAAATTTATTATCTCTCTCTCATCTAAGGATGAGGGAGAGAATATATCTACTACTTTCTAATTCTAGCGAGTATTTATTTTCTTCCAGCGTGTAGTTCAGTTTAACAGCAAAGCGTCATCGCTCAAAGACAAACGGCGCCAATGCGCCGTCCTAGGTCCTAGTGTGCCACGAGAAGGAACCTAAACCTGTCCTCGCGATAGCCTCTATTGAGAAAAACTTGAAACCCGACCTTGTTGACTGTCGTGGTTTCTCCTCGAATGCTCTTCGGTAAGATCGCTGCGCGGTTGGATTGGAATGTAGGGAGATTTGGAGAGGTCTTGTAATCCGCATTTCTTGGCAGCGGAAAGACGGTGTTAAACGAGAACTTTCTGCGTTCTAACAAGTATTCCGAGAAGGCTAGCTTAGAATTTCCAGATTGCGGGCGGTTTCAAAACATGAAGATATCAATGAAGCCGAAAGGACGAAACAGCCGAAGAACCTGATAACTCGACGCATTTAATTATTCTTTCTCCCTTTTCCATTTTCCCTCAAATATTCTCCATGCTTTTTCGTTCTCCGGTGCTCTTCTGCGGATCTTATGATTATTTCATTGACTACAGAGGAGTTTGAAGGAGGTAGCCGGATTGTATGGATGCGGCGCGTCTTTGTCGGAGGTGGAGGCTCATCGGAGGTCTTTGGGTTTGCAGCCAATCAGTTCAAAGTGCTTTCAAAGAGCCAACATATGTGCGCTCCTGATTGACGATGGCATTCCGTTTGACAAAATGTGCGACTGGGAGTGGCACAGTCAACTCGTTCCGGCGGTTGGTAGAATCTTGAGGATTGAGCACCTGGCAGAGACGATTCTCAGCGAAGTAAGCAGCATCTTTGTCCCGCTTTCAGACTATTTGTTTATTAGATCAATGGCATGAACTTACGTATACCTGTTTATCGTACGATTATAAACGTTTTCCAGGAGAAAAGACAGGGTTCACATATCACTTTGGACTCATTTATCAATGCATTCGTTGCCAAGTTGAATTCATATCCTTCTCGCGTAGATCCTTATTTTTTTATTTATATTCTGACAGTTCCAAAAGTATTAAATAATAACCCGTTTCCTTAGCACATCACCCACAGCTGCAGATAAGGTTGTTGCATTGAAAAGCATTGCTGCTTATAGGAGTGGGCTTGACATCGATACACAAGTTAGTAAGGAGGCTGCCGAAGGAGGCCTCACTGAGGATTTCTTTGGTACTATCTGTTGAATATGATTTGACATCTCCATCTTTGAATTGGAAAGAAAATTATTTTCCGATTTCCTTGTCTTTGAGTGATTATTTTATTTTCTCCGTCGTTCAGGCACTGATCCTGTTCGAATCAAGAATAAGAGCTTGATCGATTACATATTTACTCGTAGCATGGAAGTTGCCGTTTGCTTTGACTTGCCTATGCAGATTCACACGGGGTAATATTATGTTTTATTTTAAAATGTTAATTTATGGATAAGCTAGGTTTTTTTGCTATATATCTGATAGAAAACAGCTGCCACTAATCAACTTATCCTATAGTTCCCTGTATTTATAGTTATATCCTTTTTTATTTATCTATCTGTCCTATCGCTAGTGACCATTGTAAAGTGGCCGTTAGAGTGTAAACGGTCTCTTGAGTCTGTATAAATAAACCCCTAGATGAATAATAGAAGTCAACTTTCTATTTTCTACCATTTCTCATCTAACACCTCTACTCTCTAAGCTTCCTGATCTCTGAACAAGCATCAGCACCTACAGATTCTTAACAATGTCTGCCTGTTGCCTGATTCAGATTGATTTTTGGGATTATTAAGATAGAATTGTAAATTTACATCTTGATCATCATGGTAAATCCATCAAGTATAAGCAGGCACTTCTGAAAGCAGTTATACTCACATGAAAACGATCATGCTCATAGATATAATTTAAGTTTTAAGCAGTATACGGTTCATTCTCTATGCTGTTTAGATGATTAATTTGTGGCTTATTAGTTAATGTGATTTATGGATGGTCATGTTCATTTATCAATATTTATTATTTGATACCCTAATTTCTTCTCATATTATTCATAATACAATCAAGGGGTATTCTTCTTTACATTTTAGTTTTGGGGACAAGGATTTGGATTTGAGGCTCTCCAATCCTCTTTACCTACGGAATGTTCTAGAAGACAAGAGATTTGCAAGGTGTCGAATAGTTTTACTACATGCCTCTTATCCTTTCTCTAGAGAAGCATCATATCTCTCCTCAGTTTATCCACAGGTGGGACAAAATTTTGATTTGTTCTCTGGTGTCTATCCCTTCATATTCTCTTGACACGTTGGCTTTATCTTGTCTTAGGTTTACCTTGACTTTGGTTTGGCAGTTCCCAAGCTCAGCTTTGATGGCATGGTTTCTTCTCTGAGGGAACTTCTTGATTTAGGACCTCTCAACAAGGTACATTATGACAACTGTCCTAGGTTGAATTGAAAGTTGAACTGGATTTATATATTCATCTCTCACATTCATCAGATCCCTTTCCTGCGTAGCTAAGGAAATGATTATGGCAGTTGATATAAATATATCTATATATATATAGATATCGATATATCCACAACTTCTTTTCCTGAATCTTGACTTCGTAACCAAGCCCGCTCACTCTCCTGCTCAGTGATAGGTGGTGTTGCAGAGCTTTCGGAGAAGGGAAGCCTAGTGTGTAAGCACAGCAATGAACCGGGCTGAACCCTCAGATTACCGATCTAAGTACTTCTGATAAATTTATTTGACTTCTCTAATCTTCATCATAAACTCTGAACCCTTCAAATAACCCACTCGCTCATTACCCTTCTTTATCATTGTTACCCTTCCTTACTAAAATAAAGGGGAGTAAATAATGGAGACTAAAAAACGATTTAAAGTGGCATTGTCCATGGAAAAATCACCTCAAATCTAGGCAAAAAAGATGGATTTAATGAGATATGCCATACCTGCATGAAGATTGAAAACTTGTGGGCATATGCCATGCCTGAACAGAGAACTCACAAAAATACAATGCTAGTGCTTCGGACCGGGCTCAAGTTAGAGGGACATAGTTGATTCCAGCTGAGAAGACCAAGTTCAGCATTTGAATGAAACAAGAATGTAAGATCTAGAAGGCAACTTTAGGAGCGGGTAACGATGATAGTAAGGCGAGCAAGCAGGTCACGAATAATGGTCGGTTGTTCAATGTATGTGTGTGTGTCTAATTATATATATACTTATATGTATATATCAGACTGTATTTTGAATTCATTCTGGGACTGATGGGGATAAAGAAAATTACCTTGAGCATTAACACATAGATTTGGCCTTTTTTGAGAATCTAGACAATTATAAGGATTTTTTCCTTACTAAAAGCCAGTTGATCTTATGGTTCTTTCTGTCAAGAATACAGCGGCAGAGAGATGGGCAGAGTGAGAGGATTTATTAGGGAAGATGAAGGGCGGTGGGAGTAGGATTCCCCCTCACCGCTTTGAAGGCAAATGTAAGCAATCAAAGTTAATTCATTTGATAATAAGGGGCCCCTTAAATAGGGCCCATTGTCATGGTAGCATTGTTACCATTGAAATGGTAACTGTTAGAAAATTAAACTTAGGAGATAGAGTTAGAGAAGTAGTGGAAGATGAAGGGGTGGTCAGGGAAAGGACCCCCACCACCTTGAGAACAAAGTTAGGACTCAAAAGGATATAGATGTCAAGGTAAAATGCCCTGTAAGTAGGGTTACAAGGTTAGCATTGTTATAACAGTAACATGACCAGTAAATAAAATATAAAAGTAAATGGCTATAAATATCATATTAAGAAAGTAACTCTATTTATTGATAACAAATAAATAAACAGACATCATCTTATGACACTTTCCATGCTTTTTTCGCGAACATGAAAGAATTTGTATTGTCAAACATAGTGACTGACTGTATGACAATATTTTATGAAGTTTCTGACGTTGCTGAATAAATATAGTGTGAATTGACATGTGCCCATTTGACAAGTTTCTAAAGCCCACGAATCTTTATTCTCTGGGGATTTTCTTTTTATTACATCCTATTTTTGATACACCTGCTTTGCTTGTTTCTTTTGAAGATCATGTTCAGTACAGATGGATATGCGTTCCCAGAGACTTACTATTTAGGTATGCTGGGTAACGTATCACCATATGAGGCTTTGGGTCATTTTTGGTATTCAATTCCATTTGTTTATCGATAAATTATTTGTTAAAATTACCTTCTGATACAATTTTATCAAATAATAGCCATACCATCTTACTATCATGATAGCTTTCTTGTATTTCAAAAATAAAGATAGGACTATAAATTTGCCTAAATCATTAGGTTGGTCAAATGTTTTATTATCTTTTATTCATGCATGTCATATTTTAGAGAATGTTTCTTGCTCTATGAAAGATGATCATACCATAGTTGAAGGCCCTTGGAAGTTGATCACAAGTTATGCTTGCATTTCTTTTATGTATTTCGTGTTGCATCATGGATTAATTCTCACTTTTTTCTCGTTTTGTTTGTGGCATTCAGGTTCAAAACAGGCACGCAGGGTTGTGTACTCTGTCCTCTGTAATGTATGTGAAAATGGTGATCTAACTGTTTCCGAAGCAGTGGCTGCAATAAAGGGAATATTCAAGGATAATGCATGGAATTTTTATAATCTAAAGGACAAAATTTCTCCAAATAATTTACGTTCATCACCTTCCAGCTCTGTAATCAGTGAGTGTAGACAATCATCAGATGACGTCACATTTGTCAGGATCATTTGGGTAGACACTTCAGCTCAACACCGATGCCGTGTGAGTTCTCTAACAGAGAATTTTTTACATTTCTTGATGTTTTATTTTTCTGTAACCAATTTTAATCTTCTTACTCTCTCTGAAGTTCACTTTTTTTTTCTTTCTTAATGATGCTGCGAAAAAATTCTTGCTGTAATTTATTAGGATATAGAAAAAGAGTTAGAAGGGTAAAATAGAAGTCATCCTGGAGAAACCCTAGAGTACTGTTCTGGAGCTTATCCTAGAGGACCGCCAACTCTCATAGCTGCCATGGCCCATATGATTTCCCTGTGATCCAACACTTAAACAATCTTTGATAACCTTTTTTCTCTCTTTGAGTCATAATTTGGAGAGAGGGTCAGTTCTAAGATAAATTTCAAACCCATTTGAAGTACCTTCCAGAAGACTTATCACATTTCAATGCCGTATTGGATGTCCAATGCAGATAGGATGGGGATGAAACTTGGTTAATGTGTTGTAATTTATGTGATGCATGTATTTAAATGACATAACATGCACTGCAAATTATTCAGGTAATTCCTGCAAAAAGGTTTTATGAACTTGTGAAGGACCAGGGTGTTGGTTTGACTTGTGCTGCAATGGGGCTGACATCGCATACAGATGGTCCTGCTATTGGGACGAATCTTACAGGCGTTGGTGAAATCAGGCTGATTCCAGATTTAAAGACGAAGTACAGGATTCCATGGTACAACCAGGAACATTTGTTTGCGAAAATTTATCGATTGTGATTTACTGTTTCAAGCCCCCTACCCACACCGGTTTCCTTCTAATCATATTTGCCCCCATCAGGTCACATAGAGAGGAAATGGTTCTATCGGATATGCAAGTAAAACCTGGTGAAGCCTGGGAATATTGCCCAAGAGAAGCCTTGCGGCAAGTGTCAGAAATTCTCAAGAAAGAATTCAACTTGGTAATAACTGAGTATTCTTTTAGTCACATTCAAGTTTTTTTTTGACTGATGAGCTGTTCATGTGCAGGTAATGAATGCAGGTTTTGAGTGTGAGTTTTTACTTCTGAAGAGAATGCTGAGGTATCTTAAATCTTTAATCTATTTTATCTTGAGGTGTTCATAAATACTGAGTAACTTAAGAATGATAATCTGAACAGAGAAGGGGAGGAAGAGTGGGTCCCAGCTGATAAAAGCATGTACTGCTCATCTACTGGTTATGATTCCATGTCATCACTTCTTGAAGAAGTTTACAAAGCCATGGATTCCTTAAATATTACTGTAGAACAGGTGATTTATCCTGTAATCATATTTTTATATATTTGCAATATATAAAAATTATTGAAAAAGTGATTATTACAGCTGCATGCGGAGGCTGCAGATGGACAATTCGAAATTGCTCTGGGACATTCTATTTGCACAAATGCTGCTGATAATTTGGTTTATGCTCGTGAGGTTATTCGATCCGTCTCTCAGAAGCATGGATTCTTAGCAACTTTCGTGCCCAAGTAGCTTTTCCTCCTTTTCATTTGTTAATTGGATGACATTTTAAGAAAATGTTTTATTTCTTAATCTCTAACTTTTCATATTTTAGCTAATTTTGGTGAAACGTTTTGATGAATTTTTTGGTAATGACATAGTTGTTACATTGAAGGATATTTGATTCTTATCTGATCTTGGAGTTCTTTGGTAATTTATACTGTGTCAAATAGATCTAGGCACTTCATTCAAAACACTAGAGAGTGGGGCTCCAGATGCTCCATTTTGAATTCCACAGTGATTAATAATCTCATATTCGACACAGATATGCAATCATAATCTATATGGTTTTTTACAATTTATCAGGTTCTCCGCTGACATTGGATCCGGTTCTCACGTTCATTTGAGTTTATGGAAGAACGGAAAGAACGTTTTCATGCAATCTTCTGAGTTAGAGACTAAGTACGGGATGTCAGATATTGGAGAAAAGTTCATGGCGGGCGTGTTAGATCATCTTCCTTCGATATTGGCTGTTATTGCTCCTCTGCCAAACAGGTTGACCTTTTATTCTACATCTTCTAATTAGCAATAACATGCACATCATATCCTTTTTACTGGTTGAAATCAGGCGTAGGATTTCTTGTCAATCGGTTGACAGATCCATGGTCAATTGATGTGGCTGTTAGTAAAAGATCTATCAATGATCATTAGATCAATCAATCTGTAGGCTTACGTTGATCAAGTTTCATCATTGTGAGCTAAATCAGCCAGATTATTGATCTGATGGTTCAAAATGATCTCTCTCCGCTGCCTTTCCCTGACAGCCATTGCTGCTGCCTTCTGCCTCCGCCACAGCTTTTCTCTCTCTTCTCACTCTCTCGTTCTCTCTCTCTCTCACACACACACTTTGATTTGCTGGCGCCATTCTGTTAGCTATCATACGGACTCTTCATCTCTCTCACCCACTGCCACCACTGCATCTTTCTGTATCCCTCTTTCTCTCTCTTGTGCTATCTCATTTTCTTTCCCCATCTCTTTCATTCATTTTGATCAATCAGTCATTTAATGAAATGCCATGATCAAATCATCAATCAATCATGATCGATGTTCCCTAATTTTCGATCATATTTTCCGCCAACCTGATTACCTCTAAATTCAGTTACGACCGTATCCAACCACATACTTGGAGTGGAGCATACTTGTGCTGGGGCAGGGATAACAGAGAAGCTCCACTTAGAACTGCATGCCCACCTGGCACAACTGCCGGCCATGTCAGCAATTTCGAGATCAAATCCTTTGATGGCTGCACCAATCCCTATCTGGGCTTGGCGGCAATTATGGCTTCTGGAATCGATGGTCTCCGCAGAAATCTCGCATTGCCGGAACCTGTCGGTATGTTTTTTATTCCTGGAATGTAATTGTATTTTATTTGGTGCTTATTAGAATGATCCTGCAATTAGGATTTGAATTTTTTTCTCCGCAGATGTTGATCCTGATGATTTTGATCCAATACCACCGAGGCTGCCTGCCAATCTAGCAGAGTCAACTAAAGCTTTTGAAGGAGACAAGATTATAAGGGAGATGCTAGGAGAGAAGCTTTCAACTGCTATATTGGGCGTTCGCAAGGTGAAGTTAACTCTCTCTCTCTCTCTCTCTCTCTCTCTCTATATATATATATATATAACTATCTCTGCATCGCTCTAGACTGCTGAATTTATCACTGTTTTGGGGCGTTCGCAAGGTGAAGTTAACTCTCTCTCTCTCTCTCGCTCTCTCTCTCTCTCTCTCTCTATATATATATATATAACTATCTCTGCATCGCTCTAGACTGCTGAATTTATCACTGTTTTGGGGCGTTCGCAAGGTGAAGTTAACTCTCTCTCTCTCTCTCGCTCTCTCTCTCTCTCTCTCTCTCTCTCTATATATATATATATATATATATATAACTATCTCTGCATCGCTCTAGACTGCTGAATTTTATCACTGTTTTGGGGCGCAGGAGGAGATTGCATTCTACGCAAATTATGAAAATGCTGCTAAACTGCTCATTCACAGGTATTGATAGTGCTGGGCTGCAAACCTAGATCTGGAAGAGCGAGCTTTGTCATGTCGCACCGATGTCAAACTCAGAGAGAGATAGCTCTCTCTCTCTCTCTCTCACTCACTCTCTCTCTCTATCTATCTATATATCTGTCTGTCTATTTATCAAATTGGATTTCAACGGGTTTCATCCTTGGTTTTTTCCACCAACCCAACTGTGCTACTATCTGTTTATTTTAATCCTCGTTCTTTCTAGACGTCTATATTTTTTTCTGGTTTAGTTGCACTATGTTTCTTAAGACTGGCAACTGATCAGAATTCCCCCTGTGTCTTTCTCTCCCTGTTCTCTCTCTCTCTCTCTATCTTTATCCCTTTACTTTACTGGTGTTGTCACTTCTTTCCAACGCATACCCGCTTTCTTGCGGGCACCCACCAATGGGGAGCGCACGAGGTGGGCTGGGAGAAACGGCTTCTCTCTTCCTTTATAGAGAGAGCGAGGAAGCCACCTTTCTGAGTTTGATGCTGGAGAGCAATGGGATCTTCGGGAGGTTACGACTACTCCTTCAAAGTTCTGCTGATCGGGGATTCCGGCGTGGGGAAAAGCAGCCTCCTTCTCAGCTCCATCTCCGACTACTCCGAAAACATCTCTCCCACCATAGGTGATCTAATTTCGCATGCAGCTTCGTATCTCTTGTCTCTCCTTTAAAGCGAGAAACCCTTTTCCTTGATCTCACATGACAGCTTAAACCTGTTCCCATTGTTATTAATCTGATCTGAAGTGCGGATTTTAGGATTTTGGTTCCAATCCAATCTGGGTTTTTCCTTGAAGGTTTTAATCTTTCTGAAAGATATCCATCAAACTATCAACTCCGAGAAAAAAAGGGGGATAAACAAAGGCTAAAATGGGTTTTCTATAATAAGAAAGAATTTATTCTTGTCTCGAAACAACACCAAATTGAGTATCTATTTGACCAGGTGTTGACTTTAAAATAAAGTTACTTACGACGGGTGGAAAGAGACTGAAGTTCACTATCTGGGACACCGGTAATTTATTTAATTTTCTCCAATCTATAATTTTCCTTAATCATTTGGATGCGCTTCACAAATGTTGAGCTGAATAATTAAATGGTTCGATCATTTCCCTCTTTTTCTTTCAAAAAATAACTGGACGATGATCAAACAAAGGTTTGATCTTCACCATGGGGGCACCATTATTTGGGTGACCCTCTTTCTCTCTTCAAAAAAAAAAACAAGGGTCTGATCTTCACAGGTTTCACAAGAGCAAACCTGAAATCATTAGCACAGTGAATCTGCCGATCAAAAATGTGGTAATTGTTCAAGGGGCATAGATAGACTGCCCAAGAAGACACGCATGATCAGAGCCCAGAGACTATACTGAAAGATGTCATGAGTAGATACATACATATCTCCTCAATAAGAACTCTGTCTAGCAATGCATCCTGCACGTCATAGCGCAGAAGGAAACATCTAAAGAGTTGGAAACTGGCGTATGATATCCCCAATCAATACTATAGAGTTGTGCCTTCAGACGTTTCTTGTAGACGTCCGTTGAAAAATCGTCGCATTGATTTGTATGCACCAGTCTCCTCCCCTTTCATCGAGTCATAACATCACGTGAATGATTCTTATTTCTAGGCATAAATCTGTTCATCGATTACTGCTTTCCGCGAGCGTCATGCTAAATCATCACAAGGAACTGATAAAAGGAATCAAGAAAATGGCAATCGAGATAGTGAGACAGGGGTATCGTTGTTTGTGGGGCTTATCGGAGTGTACTTTCGTCCATTATCTCTTTGTGACAAAGTGGAGTCTACAAATTTTCCCTTGGTGGCTCCATTAGGAAGTGGTATCTTCTGCAGGGCTTAGATCTTCTTGTAAAGGGGGGAAGGATAGACAGAGACTGAGACGGAGAATTGTCCTTAAGAAGAAGAATTGTTACTAACCTGTGAGGAAAGAATCCTCTAATGTTGGCACTCAAAGCTCTCTCACCTATCACCGAGAGAGTCCCACTTGAAACTCTTCCAAGGAAGTTCTTTCAAAATTGACTATTTGTTCCTCTGTTAGAGGTGTTGCAGAAATGTCTGCGATCGAGTAAATAGCTCTAGGAACGAATGGATCGGGTCGAATTGGAAAATGGAAGCATTTGTACAAGTTATACGCTTCGTCACCGCTTTTTGGAAAATCGTTAGATATGAATATGTCAGAGACCTGTGAATCGATTGGTGAAATAGCCTCTCTCTCCCACCTCTAGAGACTTCCTCTATAGATCTCTTTGAACCCTTTCTCACGCATTATTTGATAGGATGCCTCAATGGGAAGGAGGCCTCTATTTCTAGGCCACCGGGAGACCTAGGAGGCCTTATAGGGCTCATGAAACTCCCCAACAAGAAACCCCTATAACCGGTTACTAGAGAGGTACCAAACCTCCGAAATTCGTGTCGTCTCCCTTCTACAGTCGTGCCTTTTTAAAGCGGAAATGGTCTTTTTTCTTGGACTGTTTTTCTCTCATCGGAAAGAGGTGGGTATCAAAAAGAGCATTATTGGAGCTGACGCGCTTGACGGCTCTAATTAGGCCAACCTGCGATTAGGCCATATGTGGTTTTAGCCATGTGGAAGATGAGACAAATAGGCCAACCTGCGATTTGAATGCAAAAGATGTAGCCGCAATGTGTGGCTGAAATCATTCACAGATGACGGATCAATGAGATCATGATAGACTTTAAGTGAGCAAAGGATCACATACATTTCCATGGATCCAAGAAAGTAGAGGATGAAAATAGTGTAACGATGAATGGAGTGGTTGGATGATGAGAATAATTATAGATTAGTACCTGCCACTGCCAGAGAACATCCAATTATCAGTCTCATGATCCTATGAAAACTGAAAATGGATGCATATATCACTGGATAGGATAACTGCTAGTAACAGATCTTGAATTAATTTCCTCGGATATCACATGGTTCAAGCAGAGCAAGTAAATTAACAAGGACTTAGCCAATCCCAACAATGGCAATATGGGTGCTATGGATCCATTGAAAGCTTTATATGGGTAGGGACGAGTTTTTAGGACTAAAAGTTGCGGAATACGGGTGTTTAGTTTTGCTTTAGTCACTTTGCCAGGGAGCTTTAGAACTGGATGACTGAATTACTCAAACACTTTTCCAATGGAAGATACTACTTTACAGAGATGTTATAGAGATGTAGCTCCAATACTACTGTACTCACAAGGGGGCCATTATAAGGAGAAAAAAAATTGCAGAGATACTTGAATCCACAG
The DNA here is from genome assembly GCA_024174645.1 of Lemna minuta. Classification (NCBI taxonomy): domain Eukaryota; kingdom Viridiplantae; phylum Streptophyta; class Magnoliopsida; order Alismatales; family Araceae; genus Lemna; species Lemna minuta. Next base: position 3,550,082 of record CM044103.1, on the reverse strand, counting down.
ACAGCTTATAATTGAACTGATCCAACTCCACTTTGCAGATGGAACTTGAGTAGCCTATAGAGGACTGTTAGAGAGATATTTTGAGGCTTTCCATGCAGCTTCTGGCACGTAGTATTAGAGAGAGAAAGAGAGTGAGAGAGAGAGAGAGAGAGAGAGAGAGAGAGAGATGGAGATTTTGGAGTGCACAAAACAGATGCTCTACTGGATCTCGAGTTGTACTGCCCTGAAATTAGGTCATCAAACTTGACATATTTGCCCTTAGTCATAAAGATAACAATCTGTAGCCAAGGAATTTCGTCCATGGTGCTGGTTTTTATCATTTTTATAGAGCTCTTTACTCTAACACTGAAGTGATCTCAGACTTTGACATAGTTTTTGCTCTATGTAGAGGATCTGGCTACAGAGCATTTATTAGCTCATTCATCATATATCCTCAACTAGTAGATCAAGGCATCGAGAGAAATCTCTTCAAAAATGTATGATCTATCTGCTCATTTGGGATCTGCAGGTTCTTCTGAAGGTTTCCTTTCAGTGTCTCCATTATCGTCTGACACCACTTAAAGGGCTATTCCTAGAGAATTTGTTTTGTAAAACCGCACAAGGAGGTTGATTATACCATTCGACAAGATCGCATGAATGATACGTGCATACGCTTGAGGTGGAGTCTTCAGAAGTAACTGCTGAAGTCGACTGATCCGTACAAATTGCGGAGCTGAGTACGAGAGGAAGCATTGTTGCTGACCTGAGAAAGTTTGTCAACTTAAAGAGGATACAAATCCATCGAGATTGATTGCGACTATCCATTGTCAGAAAACGAAATGCTGGCAATTCTTGGCAAAACTACCTTTGGCAGTCTCTTTTAGAAATTGAGAGAGGGAGCTCTAATATCATGTCAAGGTTTCTTGCCTGGTCGTTTCCTTTAATCTCTAGCCCTCCACAATTGTGGTGGAGAGAGAGAGAGAGTGATTAGCCATCTTAATTTGGTTTCCATGCATAAACAAACCTGGGTGGGAACAAAATAAAGAAATGGATCTAGATCCATGCTGTGATAAAAAAAAATGAAGTCCAAGAATAGAGATGAATTTTTCAATCGACTGACTATAAAGGATTAAATAAATTTGTCTCACCTTCCTAAGTTTCTGAACACATTATGGAATTTATCACTATATGAAATTAGACAACCGTACCATGAGTTTTTTGTGGATTCACTTACTTCATCAGTAGTATCAATAGTTTGTTTATACTGCAGCTGGACAAGAAAAGTTCAGGACCTTAACGAGCTCCTATTACAGAGGCTCTCAGGGCATCATTTTAGGTATCTCTCATTCTTATCTTCCACTGCCTTCGTGCCATTTCTTCGCTTCGATTGATTTTTATCATTCTTTTTTGACAAGGTAACTGCTTACTGTGCTGATTTTTTCAATATTACAGTATATGATGTCACACGCCATAAAACATTTACTAATTTGTGTGATGTGTGGCTCAAAGAGATTGAGCACTCCAGTAATCCTGATTGCATCAGAGTTCTCGTCGGGAATAAAGTTGACAGAGTGAGATTATTTTCCAGGAATCTTTTTTTTTTATTGCATTGTTCATACTTATAGTGTGCTGTCTCTCACTTGCTGAGCCTCTTTCCTTCTGTCTAATTGCTCTCTCTCTCTCTCTCTCTCTCTATAATAGATAGTCTCAATTATTCATGGAAACAAGTAAACATTTTCATTATTTATGTATCTTGATCCTCCTCTCCCAGTCTCAGACTGCCTGTAACTCTCTCTGTTCTCTCTCTGTCCCTATCTACTCTCTGCCTCTCACTATATATCTTTGAACATCTGTCTCCGTAGCCTCTCACTCAACCATCTCCTCGCTCTTGTTTCTTTGGGTTTCGCGTGCTTAGAAATCTTGTACGATATGTATTTACTCTATGCTAATCTTCCAGCTGAGAGGTTGAATTTACTAAAAATGAAAAGGGAAAAAGCAATAAGCTACCATCACTCTGTTATCAGAAGAATTTTTCAAAAATTCCTGCGAATAATTAGCTTCTGTGATCATATGGACTTTGATTGTGGGTAACTAACCCAGGATTTGTTATTGTATTACAAAAAAATTATTTTTTGTGGCATCCTGACGGAAGTTCATCGCCGGCTAAATTCATGAGTTTTCGCAGGAAACTGAAAGGACAGTAACAAGAGATGAAGGAATTGCCCTCGCATCCAAGCTTGGATGCGTTTTTCTAGAATGCAGTGCAAAAACGAAAGAAAATTCTGAGAAATGCTTTCAAGAGCTCGCGATGAAGGTACATCTTTAAAAAAAATTTATTTATTGTTCAGATAGTCGGTCACAGAAATTGTGCCTAAAACTGAATTGTATAATTCTTCAGAGAACTTTGGATCCCTGGGATAATCCTCTCTCTCTCTCTCTCTCTCTCTCTCTCCATACCCTGTCTTTCTCGGTCCTAACAGTGCGGGTTTGAGAAAATTTTCAGATTCTGGAGGTCCCCAGTCTTCTGGTTGAAGGATCGACTGCCATGAAGAGGCCAGGCATCAAAGTAGGAAAAACGGCTCAAAAGGGCAGTTGCTGCTTTTTCCTCTAAATAGAATGAGAAGCCCCCTTGTCAGAAGCATCTTTATTACAGGAAGGAGTTAACATATGTTGAGATGAGTTGTCTGGTGGATGGATAAATGTGCTTGGCATGGCTCGACGCCATAACCTCTTCATGATTGACTCAACAGAATGTTGTCTTTATGGATTCTGGAAGAGTAAATAACCACAATATTTTCCGAGTATCTGATAAGTTGGAAAATCTATAAGGGAGATGATTTAGCTCTCGAACTCTGGATGAAACGGCGACTCTTTGTCCCATTCCTCTCCATCTCTGTCATTGTATCCACGGTTTACCTCCTTAACTGCCTATCTCTGTCCACCATCGTCACCTTTCTTTCTTTGCCAACAGTAGACTCGTCTCTTGAATTAGTAGAGAGAGGAAGCTTTCTTAAATTATCAGAGTCGAGGATTCAATGGGATGTGGATGAAGTCCATCGTAAAAGATCTCTTACTTTTTTCAACAGAAGGTTGAAAAAAAAAGACTCGTGAACTTCTTTTAAAGAGTCGAGAACTTTGTTCCTTGTCTATGTGGATTTTCATTTCTTTTCTGTGTCGCCAGTATTTTGACAAATATACTATAAGAAATTACTTTTTTGTGAAATTACTTTTACAATGACTATTTTAGAAATAGTTTCTTTTACTTATTTCTTCAATCTTGGTATCTCAATGAAGATGTACTTCAAGACGAAAAATTTTCGGAAAGATTAAACAAAATACACTCTAATTACAAAATCAGGTAAACTTCATCAAGTAATCAATATATTTAAGAGTTTCTTAATCTGTTTCTTTGTTGATAGAAGTAAACTATAGTTCTAGGATAATAAACCATCCAAGGACCTCACTACCACTTTATGGTCATTTTTCCTTGAAGGAATCGCTTCAACCCAATTTGAAACACAATCCATAGACACAAGAATGTATTCATGTCCCTTAGATTATGCAAACAGTCCCTTGAAGTCAATACCCCAAAGTTTGAGTATTTATACTTTCAAGATAGGTTGCATGGGCACTTCATCTCGCCTAGATATGTTCAATTCTACTTGTCCCCCACAAACAGATGTTCCACGTAGCATTGATTTACATCCTTCATGAGAGTTGGCAAGAAAAAAATCTACTCTAGAGTGCTCATGTCGATTTCTTTGTGATAGAAAATGTCCACCAAATACAAATGAATGATGGGTATCCATAGTATTATGATGTTCTTCCTCTAGAATGCATGGTCCCAACTGAAATAGATGAGGTTCTTCCCATTTATAAACCTTTTCATTCTTAAAGAATCTCGTTTAATGCTCTTGGGATCATTGCTTATGAATCCCTGAATGGTATTATACCTAACTGTCAATCAAGTTGATTCATGTCATAGTTGTGTATGTGGTCCTTTGACTTGAGACACCAAAGACATCTTGTGGATGGATGATCGTGTTTTGATTATGACTTACGAATCCCTAGCCACGGGATATCTAAAACGTCATATATTGGATACGACATGAAGTTGCACGAAGATGATTATGTGGTCAAGATGGGATCATCCACCCTTAGTATTTGAGGAGATTGACTCAAGGAATGAGATGCGATGAAATCCTTGGCCAAGGTAGTAGAAATATCGAAGAAGGAGTTCTCGGTAATTTCTACACGCATCAGTACTAACTTGAGTGACCGATTAGGGTTTGACAGTTGACCATACCCTAAATCATTCATGAGTCTACTTTGGATAAAGGATTATACATACATGCTAATCGATGATGGAAAGGTTCCATAAGTGAGTTCTTACATACTCCATATCTCCAAGTGTACGTGGTGTAGCTTGGCACCCAACGGGCTGGCAACTCAACCTATCGATTAGGTTAAATCGATTCTTGATTAATTAATCTATATGTGGATGTGGATAATTAATTAAGGCTAACCAATAAGATGTTATTTGGTCTATTGAGTTATTAACTAGTGAGATATATGGACCTAGAGGGTCACACACATAAAGTTTATAGATGTTGGTGGATATCGACATAATTATGAGGGTTTTTATGAAAAAATCTCATACCAAATGTCTATAAATAGGGGGAGGACGACCACAACTAAAGGTGCCCATGCAAGCCTTGTGGGAATTCTGTCCTTTCTTCTCTTTCTCTCTTGGTGAAGAGCTTTGAAGAGGAGATCCAACCATCCGGAGACCGTGTGGATACCGCTAGAGGCTAGACACTTGAATAGCTTCAAGAACTCCTTCAAAGAATCCATGTAAGTATTTTTTCTCATTCATACTAGATGATAGGATCATCTGTTCTTGGTGGCTTGGTATTTTGAATGTCCGATTTAATGTTTTCCGCTACATTTGATGTTTTGATCAAAATTTTGAAAAGTTATCGACCTCAGATCCTATCAAAAGCATCCCCCTAGTTCTTGTAGTGATTTGGATAGTTTGAGATTTATAGTACCCCAATTTTGGCCTTATCCATCTCAAGGCCTCCATAAAAAAATGTCCCAAAACTACTCCCTCTCGCACCACAAAATGGGAATTTTCCTAGTGAAAAACTACTCCCTCTTATTGAATAAGTAATTTCACTAATCTTGGTGAAGATTTCACAAGAAAAACATGCTAACAATTGTGTGTGAACCAGTAAGTGGCAAAAGGGGATCCAAGTGAACTAAAATTCGAGTTAAATGGTAGGCATAAAAAACAGCTCAGAAAAAAGACTGCAATGGTAGCAGTGTAGTGTTGAAGATATATAAAAAGAAGAAATATTGGAGAGGTGTAGCGTATAATTCAACAAAGAAGAAATAATGAGGTAAAATAAGTGTCCAACTCCTCTAGGAAAGTGATAGTCCTATAACCATATTGTCTCCTATAACTACTTTTCCAACTAATATTTAGATCCCTAAAAATTTTATAGCAAACTTCTGGAAAGTTCTCTTAAGATCCCCCTTTATGGATCCTACTACATTCAATGGCATGCTTAACTGCACCTTGACAAGAGTGAAGAGACCAATCTCCTTTGCAATAGATTTTTGCACTAGTTCTTTAAGAAGATTTTGCTAGCTCTCATATTGGGTAGTTACTCTCACCAGACAATGCTTCCTTTATTTCAAAGATAGATGGTGTCAAACGTGTGAAGAAAATAAGATGAGATCACAAATATTATTTGATGACGAGAGTGAAGTTGATAATGATGGGTATTATGTGGCCTATAAGCCAATCACACTTCCATGTATCTTATTTATGTTCGTTGAAATAAAATTTATTCATTGGCATTCTTGTGTGATGTTTGCAATGAAGGCCATGAACATATGCAATGACTAAGCGAATTATGATGAGATCATACTATAATGATCACTAGTCTTTAGACTTATGTTCTGAATATTCCTATTCATGGGATATTTGGGAAAGACATCGAATTATAGAGAAATAATTGTAGTATATAATCCAACTCATATTATGAGTATGGTTGATCTTGTAGCCATCGATGTGGAGACACTAAGCATAGATAGAGGGTACTCTTTAGAGAAAGAGTTCACTTAATTGAGCCATATGAATCCTTGAATGGTATTATACCTAATTCTCAATCAGGTTAATTTATGTCACGGTTGTGTATTTGGTCCTTTGATTTGAGACATCAAAGACATCTTATAGATGGATGACTGTGTTTTGATTATGAATTACGAATCCCTAACTATGAGATCTCTAAAACATCATATATTGGATACGGTATGAAGTCTTCGAAGATGATTATCTTGTCTGATAACATTCAATTTAAATATGTAATTATATGATTATTAATAAAAATTAAGGCATAAAATATTCAATTCTTATGCATGTTATCATACTTTGAGAGCATATCTATCATTTCATGCAATTTTAAGTTATAATCTCAAAAATATATTATGTTAGGGATAATATATTTTAGAGTAAATTATTCCCAACTATATTTGAGATTATAATTTGGTTTTAATATTAAATAATCCAAGAAAATAGTTTTTTATATACTCATTTATTTTTCTAAATTTTATTTTCTAAGACAAATGGGTGTATTTTTTAAATGAAAATGTATGCTCTGATTTTTTTATATTAAATTTGACTTTTAAAAATGATAGATTACTTAATTTCTGATCCAACAAAATAAATTTGGATTAATTTAGAGTTATATTTTGAAAGTTATGAATTTTCTAAATTTTAGGGATTTTTCTAGCATTTTCTAAATTTATTTTGGATTTATTTCGATTTATTTAAAAATTATTATCATTTTTATTGCACACTGATATGGCAGCTGACACGGCTGGTGAATGACGTGTTGCCATATGGCGACGTGTGTATGCGGCACGTGACACACACATGTGTGTATCTGTGCATGTATGGGCACGTGTGTGTGCGCTTGTGCGTGCTTGTGTCCCGATGTGGGAGCATGTGTGCGGGTGTGTTCCCGTGTGTGCACGTCTGAAATTAGTGGGTTAAGCATCATTTTCATGATATTCACTAAGCCCACTTAACACTCGTGAGTTACATACCCGTCAATTCACTTTTTTATTTTTGTCATGTGAGACTATCTTTCTGGTTTTTTTTCCTAGGTGATGTGACGTGATGAGAAGCGTTCGATTCATATATTTAATCGAAGTTGTCAATCTTCACTTAAGTCAGGGGGTAAGCGACGACATTTTGAATGGGTGACGATTCATTGTAAAAATGATTTAATCTCATTCGTCCAACCAACTTACGTGGACTAATGGCATTTGATAAAGATAGAATGACATGCATTGCATGCTGATCTAAATTCACGCAATTACGTAGCTTCATCTCGGCGCATCATTTCGAATAAAAAAAATGTGAATTAATGACGACAATTCGCATCTTGGCGTTTCATCTCAACTATTAATCAAAGATGAAATGTCAAATCCAAGGGCTACGCCCAAATTTGCCTATTTATAAGCATGTTCTTTGAAGAAAAATGTATTCTTGGATGTTTCAAGTTATCAAACTGTTTAGACATGTCAATCCTCGAATCTATTATTTTCTTCTACTTCTAGATCGATTTCCGCATCCAGTGAGTGCTTAAAATCAAGATTTCATTGAAAGAGTTGGGAGATTTCACCTCTTAAATGTCGAAATTCATCTTCGAAATTGTGGAATGAAAAGCCCTTGATCTGACAATCAATTTGATCATTTTGAGCACAACTTTGGGCTAGATTATGTGTTTTACTCCTAATCTCTCGTCATGTATTATATTTCAATTTTGAGTCGTAGATTAGTGGAATTTTAGATAATTTTTAGTTTCTCTCTTCGAAATCAATTTTTCTATCTTGATTTTGCTCGATTTCTCTGCAAATACTGATCCAAATCAAGTGATTTTTTATTCCATGGATTCGTCTTGGAGTTCACTTTTTTAAAATACTAAAATCCCTAATTTATCACCTCAATTTATTGTCTAATTTTGATCAAATTTGAAGTAAAACTTTGAAAATACCTTCATTCTTTGTGGACTCAACCCTTATTCACCATTATACTCTTTAATTTGTGATTATAATATTTAATTGGTAAGTTTCAAAAATGTTTTGACACGTCTCCGTGTTTTCAATAGCTGCACGGATACGTCTCGTCATGGTCAAGATGGGATAATACATCCTTAGTATTTGATGAGAATGACTAAAGGAATGAGATGCAATGAAATCTTTGACCAAAATAGTAGAAATATCAAAGGAGTTCCTGATGATTTCCTACATGCATTAGTACTAACTTGAGTGATCGATAAGCGTTTGATAGTTGACCATACCCTACCTCATTCATGAGTCTCGTGTCGATAAAGGATTACATATACATGGTAACTTATGACGGAAAGGTTCTATAAGAGAGTTCTAATATATGTACATGATAATAAAATATGGAGTGAATAAGAACACCCTTATAGAACCTTTATGTATGTGGCACAAGCCTGGCACCCAACAGGTTAGCAACTCAACCTGTCGATTGGGTTAAATCAATTATTGATTAATAAATCTATATGTTGATGTGGATAATTAATTGAGATTGATTGATAAGGTGTTATTAGGTCTATAGAGTTATTAACTAGTGAGATATATGAACCTAGGGTGTCACACAAATAAGGTCTACAGATGTTGGTGGATGTAGATATAATTATAAGGGTTTTTATGAAAAATTTATATACCAAATGTCTATAAATAGGGGGAGAATGACAACAATTAAAGCTACCCATATAAGTCTTGTGGAAATTCTTTCCTTTCTTCTCTTTCTCTCTTGGTGAAAGCTTTGAAGAGGAGATTTAACCATCCAAAGATTGTATGGATATTGCTAGAGGCCAGACACTTGAATAGCTTTAAGGACTCTTTCAAGAGAACCATGTAAGTATATTTTCTCATACATACTAGGTGATAAGATCATGTGTTCTCGGTGCCTCAATATTTTGAATATCTGATTCAATGTATTTCATTCCATTCAATATTTTGATCAAAAGGCTTATCAACATCAAAACCCAACAGATAAGCTTTGTATTTTCTTATTTCTCTCTTTCTAGTAGGCTTCACCTTTTATTAATGGCCTTATTATGATTTTTGTTTGCATGTAAATTCTTCATTGACCTTCACTCTTATTAGAACATTAATATTCATGAATAAATATTGAACTACTTCTTCTTCACATTTGATTTATAGCTGTCAACTTGTCAAGTTTATGCAATTCACAGTTACATCTTGACTACTATATTGAATCTATCAAGGATTAATCTTCTGCATTTTCTCCTCGTTGACTCTCTCATTCTCTCAATGGCTCTATTCTATAAGTAAGCTTTCACAACAATCCCAATTGAGAATGAAGTAACTTTATCTATCACCAAACAAAATTTTCAAAATGAAGATCAAGAGAGAGGTTAGATCTCCTTTTTCTTGATGAAATTGTGATACTTTCAAGATTTTTTGGATGATATAGATGTATAACACAAATGACCAATAGTTAGGCAGAATGATGAAAAACACAATATCTAGCTGATGAATATGATCTCATATAGATGAATGCTAGATTCATTTGGATAATCAATACTTAATCAATTGGTCTGCCCAAGTTTACTTATCCAAATAAAGGGGGGGTCTAATTTGAATTTTTCATAAATTGCATTTACTTATGACAATTTTTTTTTCTGATTTTTTATACGATCCGAGATTTCTGATTCGTTCCCGATTTGGATCTTAATCGGGCCAAAGCAAATTCAGATTAGAATTTCTTAGATTTTTTAGAAGGCTGTTCACCTTCCTACTTATTGGTCGCTTTCAAAGTTTGGAACGGTCTTATTGACTTCCAAAAGTTACTACAAACCGCGTTGACCAAATTACCGGTGGCGGTTTCTCCTTCAAGAAGTTGACTTTGTGAAACGACGGCCAGGCACCGGTGGAATTGTCACCTTATGACTCGGCCGGTGATGAGCCTTTTTCTTCTCTCCTATGTGGTTTCCATGGTACCGACGCCATGATGATGGGCACTAAGAAACCCATGATAATGCTCACGACGACGCCCACTTCATGAAAAATCAACGCATTCATAATATCCCTCAGATGCTGATGAACGCGGGCTTGACTGCCCGCTTGTTCCACTTGCACTTTTCTTCACGACTCCATTAATTTATGCTTCATGAGCTGTGGTGACGTCAGGGAAGGTACTCTGGAGAGGAGGAGAGAGAATCAGGCGATTGGATTTTCATCAGTGATTACTTGGCGTATTAGCCTTCAGAAGGCGAGGAGACTTGATCGATGGGCTGCTGGTTTCTTGGCTTGAAGAACTTCGTTTCCTCTTCTCTCTACTTCCGTGTCGGTGGCTTAACGCAACGTTCTCGTCTCGTCCATTAGTTTATTTTCACACAAAGAAATCCGGAGAATTACGACGTGGACCAACGAAAAATGGCCACGTGGCAGCATTGGCCATCATGTTCATTATGCACCGTTGACTTTGAATTATCTTTAATGAATCGACAAGGAGGCGGGTCTGAAGAGAACACCGCCATAGGCGGCAACAGGCTGCTGAGATTTGCCACGTGGCATAAAGGGAAAAACCGTTGACCGATTCTCTCTCTTACGGATGGCGTGAGCGAGGCAGCTCACTCAAGTGTGCTGGCTTCGCTTCTCGTCCTCACTTTATTCCTTGGCATTTCGTGAAGAAAGACGGCTACACGGGTTCCCTACAGCGAGAAGAACACGACACCCTTCTCCCTTTTCTCTAACTAAAAATATTCAAGTCGCCAGCTCTTCTCTTCCTCATGATATTGTTCCTCTACGACTTACGAATAACGGAGACAACCTGTAAGCGGGTAATAAAGTATAAAAGAATCCAAAGAATTACAATCAATATCGAATCATCGACTATAATTCCATCTACGAGAGAGAAAGTGCAGAAGATTTCTTGTTCTTCCTCTCAGTAGTGGCAATCCACGAGAGCAGAAGCGGAGAAGACGAAATCACGGTAATGTTCGCGTTCTTCGTCTGACGGGGCAGGAAGATTAAGATCCAAAGAGAAGCCGCTGTTCTTCTCCTTCTGATCTATCGGCAGCGGCGCCGCCGCTGTGGGCGGCGCCGTCGCCCTGTGTCGCCGCATATGCCCCCCTAGAGCTTGCCCAGATGAAAACTCCAGCCTGCAGATAGAACACTCGTGAACCCTGATTGCTTTCCCGTGGACTTCTGAGGCTGGGAAGTAATTATTCATCCGGAAATTATCCTCGATTTCTCTCTTCTCCTCCGCCTGATCGACCTTTGGCTTCTTGTGGCTTGATCTGTGCCCTCCGAGAGCCTGGAAAGAAGGGAAACTCTTGTTGCAGGTCTTGCACTCGTAGAGAGAAACTGAGGATTTTCCGTTGTGTTCTGTCCCCTCTCGGGACTTGGTGCAGCCTTGAGCGAGAAGGATTAGGCAAAGGGCTAAGTCCTCTTCTTCGTGGGAGATAGTTGAGTGGGAAATCCTAGGGCGCTTCGTTCTCCTTCCTTTCACCACCGCGCTGTGAATCTCGCTGCTGCTGCTGCTGTTCATGGGTTCCTCGCGAGCTTCCATGAAGGAGAGAGAATGAGAGAGAGAGATGGGTTGAAAATTGAGAGAGAGAGAGAGAGAGAGAGAAAGTCTGCGAGGTGAGTAGGAAATGGAGGTATATATCGTCGAGTTGGAGAGATGTGACGTGAGAGAAAGGAGAAGCGGGAGAGAAAAAAGGAGAGGTAGGGAGAGCCGACATAATTTATAGCGAAAAGTGGCCCTTCGTCCTCGTGAGCAGTTCCCCGAGAAGTCCTCCACCGATTTCCACCCATGACTCGCTCTCTTTCTCTCTCTATCTCCTCCTATCTCTATCGAGCTCTAACTCTATCTCTCTCTACGGCTTTGCCACTAAAGGGAGGACGGGAAGAGGAGTTGCTATATTGGGCGAGCTTTTTATCTACCGTCCTGTGGGTCATCAGTAGAGATCGGACCAGGAGAGCTTCGCGTGCTCTGCTGTCCAATTGGTGGGGATGACGCCGCCCAACACCTATCTTTATATAACTTCTGCACACTCAACCCGCCTGTCTTCTAGAGAGAGAAAGATAGAGAGAGGGCCACGAAGGTAGTTCTGAATCTCCCACTCTCTCACTAGCACTCGTTCCTTTTATCTGTTTGGTCGACAATTATTAGATCTACTTCCCACCATTAACCCCACTACAAGCTCGACAAACTTAAAATAGAAGACAGCTGGTACAGAATTATTGCCAAGTCATACTCTCTGACCTCCGCCAAGACACCGCGTTTGTTAAAGCTAGGACGCCCACTTCTCCTTCTAACCCAAGCTCAATATCTCTCTCTCTCTATCTTCCGCCTTTCACAAGCTCAGAATGATCAGCCGCCGCGCATCCAGTTCCCAATTCAGTCTCCCAGTTCGAGCTACCATTTCTGGAACCGGTGCGCCGCCTCCGTCCGATCGGTGATACCCTTCAGATTATAACTGCCGCTATGATCAACTTGCGGAATAGGTTAAAGCTACCTAGGAACACGCATCCTTCCACCCTTGCGCCGGTGGCCCATATTAATTATTCGAGCGTAACAGATAAGATCTAGAGAGAGAGAGGCACACACGTACACTCCCATGGGAACTTTCGTCCAACAGCCCCGGGGACAGCGACGGGCCGCCCAATTCAACCCGAAGTTAGGTTCGTAGGTATAGGTCCCACAGGAGACTTCGTCTGAGCTGGCACCTACCAGGTATTGGTTAACCATCAAGCAATACTCCAAATCCCAGGCAGTAATTATGCTATTTCGAGTGAAAGTGCGTACATAGGGATAATTATGATGATCATCATGATGAAGATGATGGTATCATAGATCAAGATGGCGAGAATGATGACAGCGCGGCGGATAGAACATCCCCGATATCTGTTCTCTGGTCGCAGAGCTCGGCGGGAGTCTGTTGAAAAGGTCAAACAGTCAGAATAATTTCCGACGCGTGATTTAATCCTTCACCAAAATTAGCAACAACCTTTCCGTAGATATTTTGCTTGAGAGGGGAAGCGCCAGCCTTAAGAAGCAGCTGTACCACTTCCAGGTGCTCGCCACGCGTCGCATGATGAAGAGGCTGCGCAGATCAGGATCAATACAATGATGATCATGATGGATATCATGGATGAGTAAGTCAGTTTCTTACAGTATCATTCTCAGAGTCAACAGTCTCTAGCATCCGCTTCAACTGCTCTGGGTTGGCGGAAGAATCAATCAAGAGCTGAACGATTTCCGTGAAACCTGACCAAAATCAATTGAAATAGTGAGCCGTCGAATGTCTAGCGAATACTAAATTTTTGATATACCTCCAGCACAAGCATCATGGAGAGGAATTGCTCCTTCCTCATCCTTGGTCTCTAAGCTAGCTCCTCGTTCTAGCAGAAGCTTCAGTTGAATAATCACTGCTTATGTTATGGTTTTCTAAATGGTAGATTTAGACAGAAGAATTAAGGAAACGGGATTTTTTTTTCTGGACTACGATCGCATACCTTAACACAAGAAAGGTAACCATATAAGCAGCATAGATGGAGAGCTGTATCTCCATCTTCCAGAGGTTCATCAATACTACCGGACAGATTATCTGAAATGAAAGTACATTATGAAAAATGTCAACGCAATGAGATAAAAATGAGATATTGAATGGTCAACCAATTATATGTTCGTAGATGACCAATCCATTTATAAGTATAAAACTATCCTCAAGAAAAGATCATTTATTAAACACAGCGATGCCTCAATGCCGAAATTTTTGCCTCTCAAGTGTAAACAAAGCACAAGAATCACGACAAGGAAAAGCCGAAAAATTTGGCAAGCCCATGCCACTAAAGTGGTATTGAGTAATTGAAACACAAAACATCTGGTGAATGATGCCTCGACCAAAACAAGTGATAGAAACTTTATTCCATAAATATCTTTGAACTAGAAGGGACCCAGCAGTTGAACATTCATTTCATTCACGGCAATTCATCCAGGTGAAGTGGGAATGAAGCTGTAAACTTATCATCTGAGATGGAACCTTAGTGAAAGTCCGTAAATCATAAAATGCGAAGCGAATAAACAATGGGTAAATGAAATTATTGATTCTCCATGGAAATCTAAAATATGTTTTCTGGAATATAAACCAGCATAAAGTACCACTAAGTCCAATTATAACATGCATCGAAAGACACGAGGATAGCAAATAGTGCAGGTTCGAACAACATGAGAAATTGCAGATAGCCCTTCAAGATTCTTATTTATCAATAGACAAGACGCGAAGAAAGGAATAACGGAAGGAGTCACATAAGACGACAAATGTAGGCCAAATCAGTAAACTCCAAACAAAGTCTAAACTTCTCACCTCGTCACAAAAATAGAAGAATTTCAACGGCATACCTAGGGCAGAACGAAGAGCGTCAACATCGCCGATCTGAACTGCAAACGATAGCTCCTGGAGATGAGGAGGAACCTCAAGCTCCGGTTCACTCCAGTCCTCATCCAGATAAACTCCCTCGGCCTCCTCTTCCGCCCCGTTCTGCCTCCGCGGAACCGCCATTTAGACCGGGAGTAGAAATTTCAAATAAACCTAGAGCCGAGCTTCCTTATATACCCATTCCTCGTGCCCGTGATGGGCCGCTTTAAATCTATTGGGCCGGTCAGTCGATTAAATGGCCACATGGATGAAACCAGACATTATTCATCTGAATTGATGGAAGGAAATTCAGTTTCAATATGAAGTGGGTTCTTGGGAATCAAGAGCGTCTTAATCACATATTTTATATATTAAAAAAAAGAAAGTTGAATTTCTTCTGTCTCCTCTCCCTCCCACTCTCCTTTCCATGAATTTTAATAAATGATTAACAATAAATAGACTTGCTGACAAATTATTTTCTTAATAATTAAAAATAGTTATTTATTCTTCATTTATCCAAATTATATGGTTTTGAAGGTATCAATCAGGAAGACGAACCCTTCTAGTTGATAACCCTAAATTCGGTAAATTTTTACATGACATCCGAATAGTTTTCAAGGAATCAATGAGGAAGACAATTTTTCTTGGCACTTCGATAATTTTCAAGAGTAAAACTAAAGCTAAAAAGGGCAGTGATCGCTTGAGATTTGTGTCATTGATTTCAATTTCTCGTGAAGTTGGAAGGTAATCATTAAAGGGAGCATTTTTGGAAAAGTTTTTTAATGCACAAGGACTTCTCCTTGGAGGGAAAATAACTATATTGTTTATACATACACTAAATGTTTGGATTAATCAAAAAGATGGAGCTATATATTGCAATATTGTGTGATGATTTCCTAGATGAATTGATGAGAAAAGGGTAGAAAATTGTAATGTTTATGGAGATACTATATATACATATGTGATGTGAGAGGAACCTCATATGTCACAATGAATTAGGTTAAAAGATTTAGGCTTTTAGAAACATCAAGTAATTTTTATGTAAGATGATGATGATCACCTAATTGACGTGACACACACTCAACAGGTGGGTTTTGCCCAATTTAGACTTTTTGGGATGGCTAGGCTAATGATGTCAAAGGATGGATGCGTCAAATTGAGTAGAGGGATAAGCATACTCTCGAAGAGATATGTTTGGAAATAAGCTCCCCGATATCCATTTTCATCCCCAAACCAATCCTCTTCCCCATCATCAAATCATGATAGGCGTGATGAAAAGAAATGAAGTGAACCAAGGCAAAATAGGGTGACAAGGATGAGAGTAACGGATAAGAGATTAACAAAACACAAATATTTTTTCATTCACTAAGGATATAAACCAAGATATGTGGTAATTAATCATCCTTGAAGATAAGGTAATAACATAATGCAAAGAACACATGTGGTGTGAGAGGGAATCCATGCATCAAAACTTTTAGGTTTTAAAAAATACCACATTTTTTTAAATAGCATGGTGATGCTTGCTAAATTGACATCGTTAGCAACTCAAAGGAGTAATACAAAGAACATAAAAGTTTTCTCAATTTGGAACATTTAGGATGATTAAGCTGATGATGAAAAAGAATAGAGGGTTTGCCAATTTACCCTAGTCCACCTCACAGTGATCAACCATTGCACGCCAAGAATGGCAACGACATTTCCTAACGTCACAGGAAGGAATCCTCAAAGAATGTTTGCTTCTTAGACATTCAGCTTGATTCATTCACAAACCCCTTTTCCTTGAGTGGAATTTTCAGATCCTAGAAAAAAATGTTTGAATGGATGGAGTTATGCCCAAGAATTTTGAACTCCTCAACTAGTGCCTTACATAGTTGTGGGTAGCCTTGCTATTAATAAGAATGATCACTGGTTTTGTTTAACAAGGTTCCTCGCACCTTAATCGTTAGGGGTAGCAACAGGCCCACAATAGACTTGAGTGAAACACAAGCAGTAAAGAACATGGCATTCCTCATGTTTGGCTATTCAATGTCTCACAATCCTCCTCTTATTTCCCTTTATTGTTCTCATGAATAGTCATAATTTGTGAAAACTTATTACAATGGGTTACACTATTTTGTATTTGTCATTTCAAAGGAAGCATAACCACTTTTCCCATCAAATTTAAAATTATGCATTCCTCAACCTCTAGAGACATCTTTGGGAAACATCATTTTTTGTAGATGATTTCCCATTTTGTGACCTCTGGTGGCTAAGGTGGAAGTGATTGATGTGCCACATTATCTATCTGCTCTTCATGAGTGAACAAAATATCCCTTCTACATGATCTCGATCGCCAAAATGAAATTTGAGAATGCTTAGTCAACTAGTCATAGTCATGTTGTCATGCTTCCCAAAGGATGTTGATAAATTCTTTGACCTTTAGTGTGGCCTCCATGATGGCATGTAGTCCAAAATGGGCTCAATTCGTTGATTTTTTACTAGAACTCTGATAACATGCTATTTATACACAAATTTATATGATTATTAATGCAAATAAAGGCATGAATTATTCCAAATGTATGCATGTTATCATATTTTAAGTATATTTCTATCATTTTGTATCATTTCATGTTATGATCTAAAAATACATCAATTTATCGATAAGTATGCATAATTAAATATTATAATTTTAATCCTAATTATATTTAAGATCATAATCATGTTTTAATGATGAAAATATAAGAGAAAAGATCTTTATTAACCTTTATATATTTTTATAAATTTATTTTTATAAATTTTATTTAAGATACATGAATGTATTTATTTAATTAAAATTTATTCTCTTACTATTTTAATAATTATACATTTTATAATGATAGATTATTCAATTTTTGATCCAACAAAATAAATTTGAATTAATTTGGAGTTGTATTTTGAAAGTTATGATTTTTATAATTTTAAGGAATTTTCAGGAATTTTTCTAAATTTATCTGAATTTATTTCGATTTTTATAAGGGTTTAAATTAATTAAAAAAATGGGCAAAAAGGGGGTATTTATCGCGCGGGACCCACGTGGATGCGACGTGGCACGCAAGGCCACGTGGCAGAGCCACGCGGACCCATGTGAGTGCTTGCGTGTCACGGAGGTGACGTGTGCATATTTATATTTACTCGTATTATTATGGTTATAGTACATATAAGCATCCGATATTTCGGATTTAAGCTAACCACTATCATCGGCTCACCTTATATACCCGAAAAGTTTCCTTCTTTTTCTTCGTGTGGGACTATGTTCCCTTCATTTTATTTTTTTTTCAGGACGTGTGGCGTGACGTGGAGCGTTGGATCGTAAGCACGATAAACGGCGTGCGTAGATGTAGTGGACGCGAGGTCCGCCCGATCAATAATCACGCACTTGCTTCAAAATCCACTTAAGTGAATTCATCGCGACCGTTGATCTCACGAGTTATAACGGCTGAGATTGATCGCGATCAGTGGACTCCTCAAAATATCACGATCGTTGGATGAAGATCCAACGGATGATCAAAGCGACGCGACTCTTCACTTAAAACGACGTGGACAAATCTCAAGCCTTCATCGCCAATCGAACGCTCAAGACTTAAGTACGACGATTAGATCAACATGCATTTCATCTCACCCGTCCATCGCGAGGCGACCGTTGATCCAACTGTTACGCCTAATTTCTTCTATAAATACACTGTTCTTCGCGAACGGAAACTCGCCCTTGAATTTTTCGAGATAATCGAATTGTCTAGACACCACAATTCGAGTGACATTCAATTTCTTTGCGTTCTTGACTCGTTTCCGCGTCCAAGGAGTGCTTGAAATCGGAATTTGATCGAGAGATCGAGGAGAAATCACATCTTGAACTTCAATTTTGTCTTCGAAAATGCGGAATGAAAAGCCATGCATCCGACGATTAATTGGATCATTTCGAAGGCTACTTTGGGTTAGATTGCATGTTTTCATCTTAATCTTTCATCATTTAGTGTTAATTTTACATTTTGAATCATAGATTAAGTTTAATTTTAGTTTAATTTCAGTTTTTTATCAAATTAGAGATACGAATTTTCTCTCATTTTCAAACTTCCATTACTCTGCAAATTCTCATCCAAATCACTCGATTTTTTATTCCGTGGATTCACAACTGAGTTATCTTTCTTAATATCATAAATTTCCCAATTTCTAATCTTAATTGGTCATCCGAATTGATCGAATTTCAAATATATCTCTCAAAATTCCCTAATTCTCCATGGATTCAACCCTTATTTACCATTCTACTCTTTAATTAATTAATCAATATTTAATTTGGTATGTTTGGACTTTGCTTTTGACACTATATCGTGTGTATTCAACGACCATATGAATTCGTCTCGTCAAACTCTAGATTTAACCCTTTAATGAATGTATGCTTCTTGAAGCTGTTTAGAATTGTCAAGAGTTAGATGGATAATCTCTAGATTTTTATCTTGCATGGGAAAACTTTGTCTTCATGTATTAAATCCAAATAATGTTTCATGAGACTTCTAGAAATGCCCTAGCCTAAACATTTATCAATTTTTATTTTAAAATGCTCCAACCAAAGAAGAGGTATCATTCTTTTGTCAAAATATATCATTGCATCAATGCCCATTTGAGGAAGCGACGAAACGAGTTTTGTATGGAGATTGAATACACACAATCTCATGCCAAAAAAAGTTCCAAACTCACCAATTCAAAGATTAAATAACTAATTAAAGAGTATAGTGTTGAATAAAGGTCGAATCCACGGAGAAATAAGGGAAATTTTGAGATATCTTTGAAATTCGGTAAAATCTGACAATGAATTGAGGTGAGAAATTAGAGATTTTAGTATATTAAGAAAGATAACTCCAACACAAATCAACGAAATCAAAAATCTCTAAATTTGGATTAGAATTCGTGGAGCAATCTAAATCTCTAAATTTGGATTTGAAATTGAGAAAGAAAATTCGATTGCGACAAGTGATAAAAACTGAAATTAAAATTAAAATTAAACTAGTCTACGATTCAAAATGTAAATATGATGCTAAAGGAAAATGAATTAAGATGAAAACACCCAATCTGACCCGAAGTCGTGCTCGAAATGGTCCAATTAATTTCTGGATTTAAGGCTTTTCATTATGCGATTTCGAAAATGAAGTTCGGCATTCAGGATGTGATTTCTTCTTATTCTCTCAACCAATTCTTGATTTCAAGCACTCCTTAACGAGACGAAACCAAGTGGTCTTTGAATACACATTGTCAAGTGTCAAAAAAAGTCCAAACTTACCAATTTTCAAGAATAATTCACAAATTGAGGGGTATAATGGTAAATAAGGGTCAAATCCATAGGGAATTAGGGAAAATTCTGATGACCTGTTCGAATATGATCAAATCGGACGATGAATCGGTGATAAAAAAATTGGGGAAAATTGATATTTTATGAAAGAAGACTTGAGGAAGATTCCACGAAATCAAAAATCAATGAATTTGACTTTGATTTCTCAGATAAATCAAAGATTGAATAGAGGAGATTTTTCTGAAAATAAAATCGTGAAATTATCGAAAATAAGATTGAAATTACTTAAAATTACGATTCAAAAATGAAATTAAATGCTAAAAGAAGATAGATTAGGATTAAACACGATCCCTAATCCACAATTGCGATTGAATTGATCTAATTAATTACTGGAATCAAGGATGTTCATCAAAATTCAGAAATCGCGATTTGTGGAGTTTAAGGGTCGATTTCTTCCTCGTCGATCGTCGAAATCTTGATCTTAAGGACTCCGTGAACGCGGAAATGAGTCTAGAAGCGATTGGGATCAAGAGATTCAAGAGATTTGGTGTCTAAACAATTCTATAACTCGAATTGCTCTCAAATGCTTTACAATTTCGAAGAACATCTCAATTTATAGGGTGATTTGGGCGTAACCGTCCGATCGGGATTTCATTGGCGATCAACGGCTCTGATGAAACGCATCGGATGTGAATCGTTACCGTTAAGTTGTGGCCGTTGGATCTTCAATCAACGGTCGAGATGAAGCCACGTCGCGAGCGATATAAAAATGAATCAAATGGTCGCCGTCGGATTGTGATCGGACGTTTTTGATGCGTTTCCGTCGGTTTAATCTGAGCCGTTATAACTCCTTTGATTAACGGCTCTGATTAAGTCATTTAGAAAGCGATACCCCGACGAATTGTGATGCGCCACGTACCCCTTCACTTAAGTGAAGATCGACAGCTTTGATTACTCGAGCGATCGGACGCTCCTCACGCTACCACATCACCTCCTCGCCTCAACCGTCGATTGCGATGCGATTGGACGCTTCAGATCACGCCACATCACTTGCGCACTTTAAAAGTATCTGAAAGATCGATTTTTAATACCGGAAAATCCTTAGAAATTTATTAAAAATTCAGAAAAATTCAAAAAAAATCTAGAAAAATCTCTAAAAATTAGAAAATTCATAAATTTCAAAATATAACTCTAAATTAATCCAAATTTCTTTCATTTAGATCTGAAAATTTAATTATATATCATTTCTAAAAAGTCAAATTTAATGAATAACAATAAATTTAATTTCTATTTTCAAAATTACATTCATTTCTTTAAGATTTAAAACTTTAGAAAATTGAATGAATGTTTATAAAATGGTTTCTCTTATTATTTAACTTTAAAAACTAATTATAATCTCAAGTAAAGACGGGTTATGAAATTATTTATGTTTAATTCATCATAATTAACCCTAAATTAAAGTATTTTGAGATTATAATGACTTTTTTATAGAATGATAGATAAATACTCATAAATATGATAACATGCATAGGAATGAAATCTTTTATGGCTTAATATGCATTAATAATCATGTATTATCATGTCTAATTAGCATGTTATCACTCCTCAGACACATAAATGAGTGTAAAAGAATTAGAAATCAAATCATTCTCAAATTGTGGAATCTAAACAATTCGATTTGCTCAAAAATCCAAGAACAGTCTTTCCGTTGAAGAACATTTTGATTTTATAGAAAAATTTGGGCGCGGCCATTGGATGTGTCATTTTGATTTAATCGACAACTGAGATTAAAGGACAATTCCATAATCAACGTGTATAAGTCGCATTCGTCTGATCCCCGATGGAGCGCCAGATTGTGGCACGTCGTGCATGAAGAATATGCTGGGACTGAGGCTTGACAAGCTCTCCAAGTTTTTGACCAAAAAAATGAGTACAGCGGAAGGTGGTTAATCAAAACATTAACTGAGTTGAAGCACTAAGAACATGTGATCTCATCATCTATTATAGGTGTTCCTATCATCTATTATAGAATAAAATTCATACTTACATGGATCATTTGAAAGAGTTCTTCAACCGTTCAAGCGTCTGGCCTCTAGCGGTATCCACACAGTCTCCAGACGATCGGATCTCTTTTTGAACACTCGTCATCATGAGACGAAGAGAAGAGAGAGTAGAAGTTCCACTAGGCTTGCATGGGCACCACTATTATGGTCGTTCTCTCCCTATTTATAGACTTTAGGAATGTAAAGTTTTCATAAAAACCCTTATTATTATGTCTATATCTACTGACGTCCATTGACCTTATATGTGTGACCCTCTAGGTCCATATATCTCACTAGTTAATGACTCTATGAACCTAATAACACTTATTGGTCCTCCTTATCAAATAACTATATCAACATATAGATTAATTGACTAAGGATTGATTTAACCCAATCGACATGTTGAGTCGCCAGACCGGTGGGTGCCAAGCTACACCACGTGCTCTAGGAGATATGGAGTATTTTAGAACTCTTTCATAGAACCTTGTCGTCATTGGTTACCGTGTGCGTATAATCCTTCATCCACACGAGACTCATAAATGAATTAGGGTATGGTTAATTTTCAAACCCTAATCGGTCACTCAATTTAGTACTGATGCAATTAGGAAACCATTGAGAACAACTTCTCTAATATTTCCACTACCCTAGCCAAGGATTTAACCACATCTCATTCCTTGAGTCGATCTCCTCATATACCAAGGGCGGATGATCCCATCTTAACCACTCAATCACCTTCAAGGAATTTATGTCGTATTCAATTTATGACATTTTAGATATCCCGTGGCTAGGGATTCGTAAGTCATAATCAAAACATGATCATCCATCCACAAGATGTCTTTGGTGTATCAGGTCAATGGACCACGAACACAACCGTGGAATAAATCAACCTGATTGACAATTTGGCATAATATCATTCAAGGATTCATACGAATCAATTGAGTGAACTCTTTCTCCAAAGAGCACCCGCTATCCATTCTTGGTGTCTCAACACCGATGGCCACAGGATCAGCCATACTCACCATATGAGTCACATCAGATAGTGTTATTCTTTTCAAATAATTCAATGTCCTTTTTCGAACATCCCACGAATAGGAATATATAGAACATATGTTTATAGACCAGCAATCACTGTATTATGATCTCATCATAATTCACTTGATCATTGCATATGTTTATGGACTTCATTGCAAACATCACACAAGAATGACAATGAATAAAAGTTCATTTCAATGAATATAAAAAAAGATGAAAGTGTGATTGGCTTGCAGGCCACATAATATCCATCAGAAGAAGCGTCGTTTGATGTTGTCCGTTCGATCTTCATCGGACGATCGTGATGAATCCACGTGTCCATTGGCCGCATTTAATCTCAACTGTGGATACATGGATTATCTATATTATAGAAAGTCAAAATATTTAAATATTTTGACACGTGGGTATGTGAACTTTTCACAAAAACTTGCATAATTATTTCTATATCCACCAACATCCATAAAACTTATATGTGTTACCCTCTAAGTATATATATCTCATTAGTTAATAACTTTGTAGACACAAAAACATCTTATTGGTAAACCTTATCAATTATCTATATTAATATATAAATTTATTAATTAAGAATCAATTTAACTCAATTGATCGATCGAGTTTCCAGCCCACTAGGGTGTCAAGCTATAGCACATGCTGTAGGAAATGTTGAATGTATAAGAACTCTTGTATGAAAGATTCTCGTCATTGGTTACTGTGCACATATGATCAATAATTAGTACTAATGCATGTATGAAATCATCAAGAACTCCTCCTTTGATGTTATCATTTTTTAGGCCAAGGATTTCATCACAACTCATTTCTTGAGTTAATCTCCTCAAATACTGAGGGCGAATAATCCTATCTTGACTGCATAATCACCTTCAAGTACTTCATGACATATTCAAAATATGACATTTTGAGATTCCACGACTAGATACTTGTAAGTCATAATCAAGACACAACCATCCATCTAAAAGATATCACTGTTGTCTCAAGTCAAAGGACCATGTACATAAACAGATGATTGATAGTTAGGTAAAGCACTAGTGGTATTGTTGTTTGGATTCTCTAATTATCCCCATCTATATTTTAGATTAAAATTGGGTTTTCATGTTAAATAATATGAGAAAAATAATTTTTCTATACATTTATTTTTCTAAGTTTTATTTTCTAAGAGAAATGAGTATATTTTTTCAATAAAACTTTATTCTCTTGTTATTTATTAAATTTGACTTTTTAAAATGATATATTGTTTAGTTTGTGATCTAAAAAATAAATTTGGATTAATTTGGAGTTCTATTTTGAAATTTATGAATTTTATTATTTTTAGGGATTTTTCTAGAATTTTCCATTGTATTTTTGAATTTATTTTGAAATTATTTAGATTTTTAAATTAAATAATAAAAATTTGTCATGTTTATATCGCGCGCTGATGGGGCAGCTAACGTAGTGGGGAGGATAATGTGTCGCCACATGGCGACGTCTGTACATGCCACATGGCGATGTATGTGTGCCCACGTGTGCGCATGGGTGCGCACGTATGTGTGTGTGCGCGTGAGTGTAATTAGTAGGTTAAGCATCCTTTTCAAGATATAAGCTAACCCACTAAATACTCTCCAGTTATATACTCTTTGATCTGCGTTTATTTTTGAAATGTGGGAGTATTTTTATGTTTATTTTTACACAAGTGAAGTGATGCAATAGGAAGCATCCAATTTGCACATTTAATCGAAGCCATTCATCTGATCGCGCATCTTCACTTAATTTTGTGGGGTATGCGGTGACATTTGATTGGGTGACGATTCGTTTTAAAATGATTTAATCTTAGCCATTCATCTGAGGAGTTATAACGACTGAGATTAAATGCACCCGATAAACTTCCATGGATGCTTGGCGACATCTCAGGCATTCGATGAAGATCGAACGGTAGGTGTTACATGATGATCTAACTTCAAGTGAACACGTGGCTTCATTTAAGCGCTCCATTTTGAATCGAACAGACGTGAATTAAGGATGATCATTCGCATCCTAGCATTTCATCTCAGCCATTTATCAAAGATGAAAAACCAAATCCAACAACTACGCCTAAATTTTCCTATTTATATGCATGTTCTTTGACTAAAAAATGTATTATTAGATGTTTCAAGCTATCTAACTGTTTAGACATCTCAATCCTTGAATCTCTTGATTTCTTCCTCTTCTAGATCAATTTCTGCGTCCAAGGAGTGCTTCAAATCAAGATTTCGTCAAAAGAATAGGAAGAAATTTCCTCTTGAATACCGAATTTAATATTCAAAAATTTGCCGAATGAAAATTCCTTGATCAAGCAATCAATTGGATCATTTCGAGCACGACTTCGGGTTAAATTATGTGTTTTCCTCCTGATCTTTTGTCATGTATCATTATCTTTCAATTTAGAATTGTAGATTAGATTAATTTTATATTTATTTTTAGTGTTCTCTCTCCTCCAAAACTATTTTATATCTAATTTTTTTCCTTGATTTCTTTGCAAAATCTTGATCCAAATCGAGTGATTTTTTATTTTATGGATTTGTCTTGGAGTTCTCTTTCTAAATCTACCAAAACCATAATTTTCACCTCTATTACTTGTTTGATTTTGATCGAATTTGAAGAACACCTTCATTCTTTGTGGATTCAACCCATACTCACCATTATACTATTGAATTCTTGATTTATATGTTAAATAGGTAAGTTTAGAATTTGTTTTGAGACGTCTCTATGTGATTTCAACGATTGCACAAATTCCTCGTGATAGCACCCAACGGGCTAGCTAATAACATGTAATTTATAATAGTAATTAGATGATTATTAATGCAAATTAAGGCATTCCATTCTTATGCATGTTTTCATACTTTGAGTGCATATCTATCATTCTATAAAATTTAAATTTATACTCTCAAAGTACACTATTTTTAGAGATAATCATAAATTATTAAATAAAAATATTTGAGATTAGATTATTCTCATTTTATATTTGAGATTATAATTTAGTTTTAATGTCAAATAATTAGACAAATTATTTTTTGCATAAACTCATTTATTTTTTAAAAGAAATGAGTATTTTTTTGAGTTAGAAATTTATTTTCATGATATTTATTAAATTTGACTTTTTAGAATAGTAGATTATTTAATTTTTGATAAAAAAATTAGATTAAAAAAGAGTTATAATTCAAAACTTATGAATTTTCTAATTTTTAGGCATTTTTAAAGAATTTTTATGAATTAATTTTTATTAAAATCATTAAAAAAAAGGTTTTAAGTGCACGCTAATGTGGCGAATGTGCTTGCGTGTCGCCATGTTGCGACATGTATACGCACGATTTGGAATACACATTTTCATGTCATTAGTGAGCATAGATTAGTGGTTTTGCACCCTATTAGGGTCTAAGCTAACCGCTAAGGCCTCACGACCTTATATACACATCAGTCATCTCAATTTTTCTAATATGGGATTATTTGTGAAATATTGATCCAGATCGATTGATTTTTTATTCAGAGGATTCGTCTTGTAGTCTTCATTCAAAAAATACTTCTAATTTCTCAACTTAATTCATCACCCGATTTGATCGAATTTTAAAAATATCTAAAAAATTTCCTTAAATCTTCATGGATTTGACCCTTATTCATCATTATATTAGTCAATTCATGATTAAATATTAAAAATGTATGATTATGGTATTTATTTTGAGAATAATTTGTGTATTTTCAATGTATGCGCGAATTTATTTCGTCTCTACCAACTTAATCTATCTATTAAGTTATACAGATCCTTAATTAATTTATCAATATGTTTATATAGATAACTAATAAGATTTACCAATAAGATGTTACTACGTCTGTGGAGTTATTAACTAGCAAGATATATGGATCTAAAGGGTTGATAACATGCAACGTATACTTGTAATTACATGATTATTAATACAAATTAAAGAATAAAAAATTCCATTCATTTACATGTTATCAAACTTTGAGTATATATTTATCATTCTATATATTTTAAATTCATAATCTCAAAATACATTATTTTAAAGGACAATAATGCATAATTAAAGTTAAAATTTTTAGTGTAGATTATTCCTCTTTAAGAATTTAGCTTATAATTATGTTTTAATTGCAAATAATAAGACACAATATTTTTATACACACTCATTTATTTTTCTAATTTTATTTTCCAAGGAAAATGAGTATGTTTTTTAGTTAAAAATTTATTCTCTAGTTATTTCTATAATTTGAAGGTTTATAATGATAGAATATTTAATTTCTGATCAATGAAAAAATTTTTGACTAAAAAGGAGTTATATTTTGAAAGTTATGAATTTTCTAATTTTTAGAGATTTTTTTATAAAAAATTTCTAAATTTGTTTGCATTTATTTTGAATTGAATTGAATTTAAAACATTAAAAAATTTGGTTCATATGCACATTTAAGTGGCGTCAGACATGATGAGTGATCTTGTGCTTCACCACGTGGTGCACGCGTGTGCACGTTGAAGTACGAATCCTCGCGGTTGTTGAAAAGATGCGGATATGTATCAAAAAATTTCCAAACTCACCAATTTTATATTATAATCATGAATTAAAGAATATAGTGGTGGATAGGGGTCGAATCCATTGAGAATTAAGGTATTTTGAGGTGTTTCTTCAAATTTGATCAAATTGGACGGAATTGAGGTGAGAAACTAGGGATTTCCATAGTTTTGGAAAGATAACTCAAATATGAATCCATGAAATAAAAAAATCACTCAATTTGGATCAAGATTCACAGAGAAATCAACAAGCAAAAATTAGAGAGAAAATTCGAACGCGAAGAGAGAGAAAACTGAAATATAATCTAAAATTAACCTAATCTACGATTCAAAATTGAAATCTAATGGTATAAGAAGAGGGATTAAGAGGAAAACACTAATTCTAACACGAGATAGCGCTCAAAATGATCTAACTGATCAAAGGATCACATGCCTTTTATTTCTCGATTTTGAACACAATCGTTGGCATTCAAGAAGTGATTTCTCCCAATTCTCTCCACGAAATTTCACTTTCAAACATTCCTTGGACGCGGATATTGATCTACAAGATGAAGAAAGCAAGAAATTCAAGGATTGAGATTTCTAAACAGTTTGATTGCCCGAAACACCCTTGAATGCTTTACATCGTCCAAGAACATATGTATTTATAAGATAAATTGGGTGTGGCCATTGGATTTGGCTCTTCATCTTCAATCAATGGCTCAGATCAAACGCTTGGATGCAAATCATTTCTATTAAGTCGTGTCCGTTTGATCAAAGATGGAGCGCCCAGATTTTGTCATGTCGCGTGTGAAGAAAAAGCATCGCGCGATCACATCCATCCGATCGAGAATCGATGCCTGAGATGTTGCCACGCGTCTATCAAAGTCCATCAAGCGAAATTTAATTTCAGCCGTTATAACTTTTTCAGATGAATGGCTGAGATTAAATCGTTTTAAAATAAATCATCGCCCAATCACAGTACACCACGTACCCCCTCGCTTAAGTGAAGATCAACGATCGTGATTTGATTCACGTGATCGCACACTCCACATTTCGCCACGTCACTTGCGCATAAAAAACAAAAAAAACAATCCCACATGACAAAAATAAGAGTGAATTGATGGGTATATAAGGTGCAAGTGATTAATGAGCTAGTGAAAATCCTTAAAAGGGTGCTTAATCACAAACGCGCGCACACATGCGCCACATGGCATCTACATTTTCCAGCACATGGCAATGCATTTTTGCCCCTGCCACGTCAGCACATTTTTTTAAAATCTGATTTTTTATTGTCTTTTTAATTCAAGATAAATCTAAATAAATTCAAATAAATTCGTAAAAAACCAAAAAAATCCTTAAAAATTAGAAAATTCATATCTTTGAAAATATTACTCCAAATTTTTCTTGTTTGAGTAGAAATTAAATAATCTATATTTTAAAAATTTAAATAAAAGAAATAACTAGAGAATAATTTTTTATTTAAAAAAGACACTCGTTTCTTTTAGAAAAATAAAGTTAGAAACATAAATAAGTGTATGAAAAGTATTTTCTCTAATTATTTAACATTTAAAACTTAATTGTAATCTTAAATATAAATATAAATAATGTAATCTTTAAATATTTCTCTTAATTCTCCATCATTATCCCAAAAATAATGTATTTTGACATTGTAACTTAAATTTTTATAGAATGATAGATATACATTGAAAACATCATAACATGCATAATAATGAAATATTTTATGCCTTAATTTGCATTAATAATCATATAATGTTGACAATATGCTAATTAAATATGCAAAATACATTATTATTAATTCAACTTAAGGCATAAAACATTTCGTTCTAATGTATGTAAATTATGATGAATTAACATATTTCATTCATATGTTTTGGTGTTTGTCTATCATTCTATGAAAAAGTCATTATAATCTCAAAATGCATTAATTTAGGGTTAATTATGATGAATTAAAGATAATAGTTTCATAACCCATCTTTACTTGAGATTATAATTAGTTTTTTAAGTTAAATAATAAGAGAAATCATTTTATATACACTCATATATTTATCTAAGTTTTAAAGTCTAAAAGAAATGACTGTATTTTTTAAATAGAAATTTATTCCCTTGTTATTTATTAAATTTGACATTTTAGAATGATAGATAATTAAAATTATAATCCAGTGAAACAAATTTGGATTAATTTAGAGTTATATTTTGAAAGATATGAGTTTTCTAATTTTTAGGAATTTTTTTGGATTTTTTCTGAATTTTTCTGAATTTAAAATTAATTTACTTAATTTAAAATCGATTTTATAAGTGTGCAGGTGACGTGGAAAAATCTGGAGCATTTGATCGCACAATTTATCGTGACCGTCGATCGTCACTTAAGGCGGGGGTACGTGGCGCAATCCTATTCGCCGATGAATCATTTTAAAATGATTTAATCTCAGCCGTTGATCTGAGGAGTTATAAAGACTGAGATTAAAATGGACGAAACACATCTAGAGCGTCGGATCATGATCAAACGCGATCGTTTGGTGCGTTACTTATGACGCGCGCGACGTGGCTTCATCTCAACGGTCCATTTGAGGTCCAACGGCCACGACTTGACCGTAACGATTTCGCATCTCTGTGTTTCATCAGAGCTGTTGATTGAAGAGTAAACGCTCGATCGGATGGTTATGCCAAATTTTGCCCTATAAATAGAGGTGTTCTTCGACATTGTAAGACATTCCAAGGCAATTCGAGTAATCGAAATCTTTAGATACCAAATCCCTTGGATCTCTTACTTTCAATCGCTTCTAGACTCATTTCCATTTCCACGGAGTGCTTGGAAGTGAGATTGCGTTGAGAGAATAAGAAGAAATCAGCTCTTGAACATCAACGGTCATTTTTCAAATTCAGGAATGAAAAGCCTTTGATCAATTCGAGCGCAATCTTGGGGTTAGAGATCGTGTTTCATCTTAATCTTCCTTCGTATAATATTAGATTTTCAAATTCAAATCGTAATTTTAGTCAATTTCAATTTCGATTTTTCGTAATTTTCAATTTCAGAAATTTCTCTCTTATTCACTTGATGATTTCTTTGCGAATCTTGAGCCAAATTCAGTGATTTTTGATTCCGCGGATTCGTTTTCAAGTCCTCTTTCTCACCACGATTCATTGTCCGATTTGATCAAATTTCAAAAGATTATCCGAAATTACCTTACTTCTGAGGGGAATCTACCCTTATTCACCACTATACTCCTTAATTCATGATTATTTGATAAAATTGGTGAGTTTGGTATTAGTTATGACATGAATTGGTGTGTAATCAACTACCGCATCAATTCGTTTCGTCAAATGTCATATATAAATTGCATGCTGTCACACGTCATTAGATGATAAGTATATTTTTTAGTTAAAAAATTATTCTCCTGTTATTTCTTAAGTTTGAACTTTGAAAATGGTAGATTATTTAATTTCTGATGAAAGAAACAATTTTTGGATTAAAAAACAGTTGTATTTTGAAATTTATGAATGTTGTAAGTTTTAGAGATTTTTCTTAGATTTCTTTGAATTTTTTAGATTTATTTTGAATTTAATTTAATTTAAAATATGACAAAATTAGTTTTATATGCGAGCTAACGTGGTAGCTGATATAGCCAGAAATCTTGTGAGTCACCACATGACGAACGTGTGTGCACGTCATTCACACTTCTAGTTCGTGATTAAGGACCCTTTATAAAGGCATAAGCTAACTACATAAGCCACATGTCTCTACATACTTGTCATGTCGCTCTAATTTTTCCTATGAGGGACTATTCCTATATTTATGTCTACGTAAGTGACATGGCATGATGTGAGGCGTTCGATTCATGGAGTTGATGGCGACCATTGATCTTCACTTACTCAGAGGGGTATGTGAATCGATTGGACGTCGATTTGACTTATAACTTGCTATAAATCTTGGCCATTCAATGCACGAGTTATAACGGTTGAGATGAAAAGTGATCGATGGAGTCATCGTGACACGTGGGTCATTCAAAAGCATCATATCAAGGTCTAATAGATGCCATTACTTGGCGCTTCATCTTCACGCGACAACGTGACAAATCTCAAGGCTTCATTTCAAATCCAATTGCCACGACTTTATGGCATCAATTCATATTCTCGTGTTACATCCAAGCCATTGATTGAAGATGAAGAGGCAAATCGAATGGCTACAACCAATTTTCATCTATTTATACCCTTCTTCTTTGACAATATAGAGCATTCTAGGATGTTTTGATTGATCAAACCTTTTGGACATTTTAATACTTGAATATCTTATTTTCTTCCTCTTCTAGACTCATTTCTATATTTGAGGAGTGTTTGAAATCAATATTTTGTCGAGAGAATATGAAGAATTTTCCACTTGAACTCTGAATTTTTGTTTTTCAAAACACAGAATGAATAGCCTTGATCTGGTAATTAATTGGATAATTTTGATCACAATTTCATGTTACATTATATCTTTTCTTCCTAATCTTTAATCACGTAATATTAGATTTTTATTTGTATGGATAGATTAGTTTAATTTTACGAGGTTTGGTCAATTTCTCTCTCTTTGTCATCAAATTTTCTCTATGGATTTGGCTCCTTGATTTCTTTGCGAAAACTAATCTAAATATAGTGATATTTGATTGTGTGGATTTATCTTGGAGTTTTATTTACAAAAATGCTAATTTTCCTAATTTCTCACGTCAATTTATTGTCTGATTTTATCAAATTTTGAATATATCTAAAAAAAATTCTTAATTGTCAATGGATTTGACCCTTATTCACCATTACACTAATCAATTCATGATTAAATCTTCAAATTGGTGAGTTTAGAAATTATTTTGACACAAGAAAGTGTGTTTTCAATGAATGCACAAAATTGTTTCGTTAAGGGTCATACACATAAGGTCCATGGGAATTGTTAGATATAGACATAATTGAAAGGATTTTGATGAAAATTTGTCATATCTAATGTCTATAAATAGTAAGAGATGACCATAATTCAAGGTTCCTATATAAGCCATGAGAGATTTTTTTATTCTCTCATATCGTATCTTTCTTTTTTAGTGAAGAGCATTGAAGAGGAGATATAACTATCTGGTGATCATATAGAGATCACTAGAGGCTTAATACTTGGAAAACTCTTTTAATGAACCTTTGAGTATGGATCTTAATCTATGTGAGATTTTAGGATCATCAATTCTTGGTACCTCGGTATTTTAAATGTTTGATTCAATGTGTTCTATTATGCTCGATATGTTGATCAAAATTTTGAAAGCCTATTGAACATTAAATCATATGATGAAAAAGATAAAAAGAGTCTTAACTTAAAAGAGGTGAAAACTAAATGGAGGAGGCATTCAAACCTTTATGATGTTGAGAATTAGTTTGAGAAAAAAACCAAAGAGATTCCGAAGAAGATGGGCATGAGTGTGGCAATGCTATTCGAGTCCTTAACTAAGGGGAGAGGAACAAGGCAGATGAGGATTATGTGTTAGATTTTGATCCTTAGTTTTCTTTTCTCCTTGATTTGAACAATCGACTTTGTGATTCATTGCTTATATAGTTTTAAAACTTTTTAACTCTACTTCAGTGTATGAGAGAGTATACATTTTGATATCTACCAGCATTCTGATCATCATCATCATCTTTATCAATTCATTGTCATTGTCATCATTATCATAATTCATCATCATATTGATTTTTTTAATCTTAATTGTCATCACCATGATCATGAACATGTCGGTATAATCATAAATTATATCGATTGAATGTCACATGAGTAGCTAACAAGTTTTTTTTTTACTTATTCTAATACTTTAACCATCTTATTAAGTTTCAATTACCTTATTTAATGTCAGATGATTTACTCATATAAATATATAAATGTCAATGTAATATTCATTTTTGGGAATAACATTAAATAGCCGGCTCAGTGTAAATTTTGAACCGTAGAAGTCTCCAAGTCTAGTCGCTTATCAAAAAAACGATCGACTTCAATTGATCACGACCAATTAGATTGCTTATAATAATGCCACGGCATAACAATAACGTTATATTAATAAATACTCGAGGAATAACCGTTCGTGGCTCTAGTGTGATCGTTTTTGCCTGGCTGGTTTTGCCACTTTCTCTCTGGGAAGAATCTCAAGCAGCGAGATGAAGTGAAGGGAACAGACAAGGAATCCACGGAGTCGAGATCCAAATTCTTCTCTGGAAGCAGTCCGATGATTCTGCAATTGCAATCGCCGTCGATTTGGCCTCTCACTGCGTTCAGTAGTCATCTTCCTCTCCGTTCCAACTGTCGGCCTCGAATCCGTCCTGAGTCGCTGAATCCTCTTCAGATTCCCGCTATCCGCCCTGTTGGAGTCAACGGTTCAACATTATGTCGTAAACAGCGTAGGCTGACAATTTCTTCCGGCGCTTCAAACACGAATGCGTGTATGGAGCAATCGGATCCTCAGAATTCCGTCAGCAAGGTGCCGTCCTTTTCGTGTTGCTTTTTTTGGTTAGTTTATTTCTCATTTTATTTAGTTTCCGTCATTTGCATTTTCTAAGCTCGTGGACTATCTGACGCTAGTTTTGTGAACACTGCGTTATTTCATAAAACTTTACCGGAAGAATGCGGAAATAGTGGTAGCGGCGTTTTCTTAAGAGAATTATCTGATTGATTCAACAGTGGTTCCTCTTTTGATCCATCCGTGTTGATCTTTTCCTCGCTCTCTCATGTTCTTTCTTTGTCACGGACATGCCAAAGTAAGTTCTTCATTTGATGTGCCTCTTCAGTCTAGGCATTTGAATTCCTTCTGAATGGCGTAGTTGGTCGTCATGCAGTAAAGTAGACCAAGTTTCTCCAAGAATCCAAAAAAAAGCAAAAAGGTTTTGAGGTAAGGGTGAAATAATAGACTCATTAGGAGTAAGAATGGTTTTGGTCCGTATGCATGATGAGGAAAGAACATTAAAAGATCAACACAGTTCCACATCCTTGATGCATCCTTTAGTGTCATCCTTGATGCGCATCTGCTAATACCTTGATTGGTCATGCTTGGTGAGGGTATTCATGCCAAACAACTCGTCAGTCAATCCTCTTTTACTCGGATGGAGACGCAGTTGGATGCTATCATCTTATTTTCAACGCTAGAGTCAAACTAAAATACTCATAGTTTGTCTTCAATCATCACCAGAAGTTCCTATTAGGGTATTTGGGATGGTTGGACTATTTACAAGCCCATTGTAGTCATGATGTATTTAATGTATTGTCTCCATTAGAGAAATAGTTATAACTCAACATCAATTAATTTTATGTTCCTACTAAATCGTGTCCTCTTTGAGAATTTGATTGTTTTCTGTTACTCTCTTTCTCAGTCAAGACCTCCGACAGATATAGCCCTTTCCCTATTGCCTTTGAAGCATTAGATTGCATCAGCTCTTATGCACTGATCCAGAGAATCCTTGAATTGGAGACAGATGTGCATCAACTCAATCAATTTGAATAAGTTTCCTGTAATCGTCTGTGAACAGAGATTCTTTAATAGGAAATCGACATGCACCAGAATAGTTATATGAGGGAAGAAATTCACCCGTTCTGGTGAATATGTATCTCAAAGAACTCTTCATCTTCTAACCAACTTCCCCCCTCCTATAATGTCAGGCTCTAATAATGTGAAGTCCGTTCTGGACTTCACCCCATGACTAACTGCCAATAATTATTCGTGTTGGAACATGCCAGACAAAATACTCATGCCAGAAAATAACTATTCGTGTTATTAATCTTTACGCTTGCTGCCTCTGGTAGAGCTTTGTTAATCCAACTTCATTTGTCCCGTATTCCTTCTTATTTTTAAGTAATTAAGGGAATCATACTAGAGACTCTTGGAACAGAGACACAAGGTTAGGATGTGGGATTCGAGAACATTATCATCAGACCTTAATGTCCCTGTTCCCCAGATAACCCAAATGAGAGCAATAACTTGGCCAGAAACCTAGATTCGAAGAGCAGGAACAGGTATGGTTGATACAACCTTTTTGAATGCAAAAGTATACTAATTACAGCATCAAACAATGGATTATCCATTTTTTTGGGATCCATTCTAAGTTTTTTAGGTTAATGATGAGAATAGATTGTATAAATGACTTCTAGATTCTATGATCCCTAGCATGAGTAACCTATCTATACATAAGAGACTGTGATTCTCTGGAGCACTGAAAAGTGTGGAAAATATCATCTCATGTGCTTTTGGGGGAAATACAAGTTTTATCTTCTTATGTTGCTTGTGATGCAAGTATGTTGGATATACATCCATTGTAGTTGTATACTTTTATAGGCCCCATTTTGAGAGCCACTTGACCTTCCCAGGCAGAGGGCAGGACCTGTACAAGAATGTTGAGGAGAGACTAGGGCTTCAAATAGTGAAAGAAAAAGGCAACATTGCGCTAGCATAGGTGACACGAGGAGACATCAAAGCGTGTCAAAGTGCCCTCCACCTCTACCCCCTTCCCCCCCAATCTCTCATTGTATGTATCCACTTAGCTCTCTCTCTCTCTCTCTCTCTCTATGTTTTGTAACCTTGGGGCAACTTAGTATCTGTGGTGCTACAAGACGGGTACGGATCCTCGCTGGATTGAGAGATTTGGTGGACCCCAAGGCGCGGCGACTCCGCATTTATGTCGAGCGTGCGGCCGAATTTCTCGCTGGTGCAAAGATTCTCGCTGGTGCGGCCGAATTTCTCGTTGGGTGATGGGGAGATGTTCCGGTTCTGGGATGATGACTGGTCGAGACATGGGCAACTGTGCGGGGTGTTCCCTTGCCTTTATGCTTTATCCACGGATCCGGGGGGTTTGGTGCGGCAGGCTTGGCATGACACTTGGGTTTTGGCTTTGCCCTCGGCATTGATTGACTAGCGGGTGGCTGAGATTCTTAGCCTGCAAGAGCTCCTCTCAGACTGGCACCTGTCGGAGACAACCCATGACGCGTGGGTGTAGAGCAGCCCTTGTTTCTCCACCCATGCTGCATACCAACTTCTTCGGGACCAAGAGAGTTCGGCGGATTCGCTCCTCTTAAGCGGTGCCGGTTGGTATAGAAGCGTCATCTCCCTTTGAAGATCAAAGCGTTCGCCTGGCTTCTTTTATGACGTCAATTAATGATAAAGTCCCTGTGGTAGCGCATGGTCCCGGACTTTCTTGTGGAGTGCACGATGTGCGCAGGGGCAGTGGAGGATTGCTCGCACTTGTTCTTCGCTTGCCCAGGCGGTGTGGCAGGTGGCGGGCGTCGGCCGCCTCGCGGGGACATCAGAGGACGCGTTCTGGCGGTCTCTCGGCAGCGAAACATTCCGACACAGAGCTGAGTGGCAGACTATTTTTGCCACACTTCGGTCCATCTGGACTCATAGGAACAAGGTCATCTTCAGGGGTCGTACCCCTTCCGTTGATGCTATTCAGCACGACGCGATGGGTTTTGCGTCTTTTTGGAACTGAGGTGGTCTATTACATGATTTGTACCATTTATCGTTGTGTTAATGACATTGAGGGGGGGGGGTACTGTTTCGGGGTGCCCTTCCCCCTTTGCGTCTTTTGGAACTCGACTATTGTACCCTTGTAGTACATGATTTGTATCCTTTATCATTGTGTTAATGCCATTGAAGGGGGGGGGACTGTTTCGGGGTGCCCTTCCCCGTTTGCATAAAAAAAATGATATCTGAAATAGATCTCTAAACAATCTATGCAATTGGTAATTGTTCAAAAATGTTTTTTTTCTTTTTTGAAAAAAGGAAGAGAGGCCCCCTAGTCTGTGGGCCCCTCCGTTTTCATAAAAAAAATGACGATTTATAAAGTCAAATTACAAGGGTACAAGAGTCGACGGGCCTAAGCCTCGTCGAGACCTTGATATCTCCAGCCCTCTCGCGTTGTGCTGAATGACCTCGATTGAGGGAGTACGACCCCTGAATATGACTTCGTTTCGATGACACCAAATGGACCAAAGAATGGCGAAGATGAGCTGCCACTCCGCTGTTAGCCGATATGGTCCGTCTCTGATAAAACTCCAAAAATCCTCCCAAGATGAGAGCTTAAGACTTATTGTTCAAAAATGTAGATAATTGGTAATTGGGTACCCATGGTGACAACATCAATGCCTTATTCAATAAATATTAAAATATATCTTTTTGAAAAGTTCTCTTGAAAAAGAACTTTTAGTGTTTCAACGAGGAATTATTGGATAAAATGACAGGAATGATAAATAATCTGAGCAAAAACCTCCATGTCTGCCTATAAACTGCCAGAAGGTAGAGATGATTTCTGTTGGCGATAAGAGCATGTGCAATTCTCTGCATGAAGGGCACAAATGTTGTGATGCTCACTTCTTGAAAAAAACAAAGGGCATTTGTTCTGGACAACAGAGGGAGGCTAGATTTTAAGATGAGAGAATTAGGAATTCGTGAATGTGATATCCAGTTTGGATTTACTTTGATTAAAATGTGGAATGATTGAGGAAAATCAAGATTGTGCATATCCTAGTATCCTGCCAAGAAAACTTTAGCATATTATGTTTTTTGCCCTGAACTTCCAATTCTAGAAAACGAGATGTGCCTTAAATGAAACATTTCAGTTTTGTTACTGCGTCTGGTTTTTGAAATGAAGGTCTTTGTTTTTCTCCACATTAGTTTTCATTGTATTGTGCCCCTCAATAGAATTCACCATAATCGTTAAGCTAGCATTACTAGATATGGGCATTTATTAGATAAAGCTAGTGTTGTCTTGTTTATGTACTCTAATCGACCAAATAGAAGTTTAAATTTGGTGCCCTGATTTCAGTTGCAATCTCTTCTGCTCTCTGGCTTCTTCCTCTTCTCATTCTCCTCTTTAAGTCTACTTCTGTATAGAGGAGATCCAAGAACCTTTACACTCTCGCCAGGGTATTAGAACCAGCTTACTGATGGACGGACCAGCTTACTTCAAGTCTACTCCTGTTCTTTTTATCATTTTCAATTATTTTTTCACTGTCCTTTAGCATTTGGGATGTTTGAATTCCTGCCTGTTACCAAAGATCACTAGAGAAATCTGGAATGATGAATGAAAATTCCTGCCCTATCCCCACTCCTTTGTAAGCCCTCCAATGGGTTCTCATGAGGGGGCACGCTCAAATGTTGGGCGTGCCTGATGTCCACACGCAATGCCTTACGCCCTGGACATCTCTTTCAACTGAGGGCTCTCTGGAGTCCAAATTTGGCTATCACATGATATGAATTATACCTTTTGTGGCCCTAATTTCTCTTGCAATCTGATAGGGCCCTAAATGAAATCAGTGGAATAGAGGAGATACATGGTGACAAAAAGGATGGGGGCACTTTGAGAAGCCCCTGGGGCTCCTTCTCATGCTCCTGTAGGCCTGGGTTTTCTGCTGTCCTTAGGTGGTATTTATAGGCAGTGGCCGCAGGCCGAGGTTGAGCCATGAGATCCTCCAGGTTTGGGTCCCATCACAATCTCTCCTGTTTTCCTTCTCCTTCCTCTTCTCTACTTCATCATTGCTCCTAAAGTTTTGCTAACGTATCCAGTCCTTAAGGATTTTGCAATTTATTTGGATATTCTGGTCTAACAGTTGCAATTTCTGAAATTTATTTCTTCTAAACTTTTTTTTCAATCTAAAACTCTATTCCTTGTAACTTTTGATATGTAGGGTAGTCTGTCAACTGCAAGAGCGCATTGGGTCTCTGAGTCTCACATTGCTTGGGATGTCAGGAAAGAGAACTCATCGATCTACCTCTATGTCAGTAAAATGGCAAAATTATGCATTATGAATGATGATATCACTGGTTAGTTTCAGATTCTGTTACTTTGCTGCACTAATATCAGAATTAATAACTCTTCTTGATTTATTTCGCTGCTTCTCTCCCATTTGGTCTTTCGTCCAGATATAAAATTTAGCATCTTTGAAAAATTTGGGTGATATATTCCCAAATATTTCTTGATTTTCGCAAGTATTGGCAATCATTCTATGTAATCAATACTGTATAGGTGATTGTAAAATGATATCTATTGTTTGTACAAAAAATAACAAACTTATAATCAAGTTTGTTACCCCTCAAATTATCTTAACTTGCCTGATGACAAGACTGTCTTTCATTACTGCTCTAGTAAGATGCTAAATCCTACCACATTTCCTCAGATACAAATCTCAATCAAGAGTGAACTTAATAATCTTTTATTGCTTGAAAGATCTAATAGAGTACAAGGAGAGATGAGAACAATGAACTTGATCTCCTTCCTCGGCAGGAAGTTGTGATTCGAGGCTCCCTTCCTCTGATCTCCCAAATCTCCTTGAGAATCTTGAATGTCCTATAAACCTATGGTCTTATTTATAAAGTTCCTGCTACTTTGTTTATCTCTAAGTTGGTGACGTGACCTCTTCACATTGACCGCTTATTTTTTGGACACAACGGGAAGGGAAAATGCTTCACGTTTCCTCCTAAGGAAGGTAACAATTGAGTCTTTGTCATTACTTCCATATCAATCACCTTAACTTCAAGATTGATCTCTGGAAACTTTCTATCCAACTCAGTCTAAATCAGTAGTGTTGATAGAGGCAGAGTGTTCATTAGCAATTTTTGACAAGAGTTACACAAATGACACCACACTATGCTCATGCTGCGCAAATAAAGTTGTTACAGAAGATTCTGAGGCAAATTCTGCAGGAGCACCGTCATCCTGTCGTATTATTATCTCTAGCAATGGACTGGATCATCTTGCTTGAGCTTAAAGAGGTGCTGGCATGGGGGTCACAAGTCTGCTGAATGAAATTTTTAATCAGTTTTATACTTGAAATCCAACTCGTTATTGAAATGTCTGCACTCTTCAACTCATAAAAACCAGTCTAGTGCATCTCGTCCAAATATATCATTATTGGGTGAAGACAATGTGAACTAGGAATTGATTTCAGGCAGAAATACCTCTCAGTGTGTTCTTGCCAATTCTTCTCATGCTCCCTGTTGAAAGCAGACAATTCGTCTTTCTGCTCTTGAAGGGATAGATTATAGTCGATGTACAGATTGGCAATCCAAGATCGTGTTTCCTGTATATTATTTGAATCCTCCTGAGCAGCCTGCAATGTGCTAACCATCTAGTTCAGGAGTAGCTACTAGGTCTGTTTCATCTTCTCATTCTAGTTCAATTGTTCTGCCTCGATCTCTTTGAGGTGTTCCTCAATTTTCTCCATTTTCTCTGCCATAGATTGGTTCACCATGCATGAACTGATCAGGCTCTGATACCAAACAATAAGAGCTAAATTTACGGTATCTCCTCAAAATTGAAAGTTGATATGGTCTAGGTGGCCACTACTATCCCATTACAAAGATAGCTTATATATGGAGGAT
Source organism: Lemna minuta (assembly GCA_024174645.1). Classification (NCBI taxonomy): domain Eukaryota; kingdom Viridiplantae; phylum Streptophyta; class Magnoliopsida; order Alismatales; family Araceae; genus Lemna; species Lemna minuta. The sequence continues at coordinate 3,509,322 of CM044103.1, read as the reverse complement.
TAAAGGAAGGGGCAGGGTGGCAAGAGATATTTAATGCATACAATTCTCTTGCTAATGTTTCACTAGAGTATTCCCCTCTCCCTTGCATCCCAGTTCTGCCTTACCCCTCCTTTGGCAGACCCACCCCGCTTTACCACCAGAGCTTGATGTTCTTTACCTATGTTATCTCCTTCCTCTTATTCTCTTCTCCTCTTTATCATTCATATTTTTGGAGTTACGTGGAGCAAAGTTGATAGATCCCACAGCAGGTATGGTATCAATACTTTAATGAATAGCAAACTCAATATACTTCTCTGCCGAGAAAGATTTGATCAAGTGCAAGAAGAGATAGAATAATGAAGTCTATCTCCTCCCATTGTAAAAAGGTGTGATTCTAGAACCCCTTCCTTTTATCTCCGAAGCCTCCTACACAATCCTGGATGGCCTCTTGGGCATGTCCTCTTATTTGTGGAGTTGTTGCCACTTTGCTATTTGAATGATGGTGATGTGACATATTCCAGTGGTCACATATTCTTGAGAGAATGTGGGAGGTGAAACTGCTCCACTTTTCCTCCTAACACGGTAGTGATTGGGCCTTTATTGTGCTCATTCAGATGAATGCTTTATTTTCTCCTTTTATGAGTGCTCTTTGATCTCGTTATAAAATATGTTTATTTGACTTTTGTCTTAACAGGCTATGACACAAGGATCAAGCTTGAACATGATATGTGTGGTCTTCCAACCAATGTATGTTATGCTTAATTAAATTCAATATTATTATGTTCAAATGGAAATGTACATTCCACACAATGCAGTAAACCTAAAATATCACTGCTGATGTATGTGATACAATCTACTCCATATGTACAAGTTGGAGGAAACGATGTCATCGCCTGACTAAAACAGTGACTGATACAGAATATTAGCGGTAGGCCTAGAGCAGGCCAGATGAGGATGGAGCATCGTATCATACCAGAGAGCTGGGTGGGGGTATAAAAATGAGTGGGGAGCATTGTATCCAAGTGCAAGTGAACTGCAAGCTCATAACTTACTGGGAATTGAATACTTCTAGTCAAATATACTATGTGAGGGGTGTTATCTGATGGGTCATGTCGAGACCCATTCACTCTCTCTCCTCCTCTCTTACTTACTCTTTAATGTACAACCCTATAAAAGGGGTTAAAACATTTTTCTAAGTAAGTGATTCTCGATATCGCGATAGTCTCTCTCTCTCTCTCTGGAAACCCTAGGTCTCTCTCTGCTTCTCATTCACGTTTCACCTTCCTACTCCAAGATCGTAACATGGTATCAGAGCTTCTGCACTAGCAGAAGGATCGGTCAAGGAGCAAGGAGTGGCAGCATCTGCGGAATCTACCTGGAGCGCGATCGCGATCGCGGTTCTTCTTCGCCATCGATCGCAAAGTTCTGAGAGGGATTGCGAGTTTTCTTCGCCAAAGTTGTTGAAGATCTCGCCCCTATCCAAAGTTGTCTGCATTTCGTGAAAGTACAGAACAGGGATTTCAATGGCCGATGATGCGATTCATCAACCGAAGGAAACTGGTATCGAAACCAGAAGGGAAGTGCTAAATCCAATCCAAGGTATGTTAAATCCAGTCCAAGGTATGTTAAATCCAGTCCTTTTTCCTCCCATCCCGGAAGATATCAAGTTCAATGGCTTCAATCTCGAAGATTGGAGCAAGTATGTGGAGATGATACTCGAAAGTCGAGGACTTGACGAGCATCTTCAGTCCGAGGTTGAACCTGGTCAACCTAGATATCAGATATGGAGGAGAGAAGATTCAAACGTGCGTTCGTGGCTACTTAGCAGTCTTGCTGGAATCGGTTTCGAAAATACTTATATCTCAAAACTGTAAAGAAACTCTGGGATCATCTCCAGAGAGGTAGAATTCAGAAGAGCAACACCTGGCACTTGTATGAGCTGGTGATGAAGGCAAGTACTCTGGTTCAAGGAGACATGCCAGTCGCAGAATACGCGGAGGAACTCCAATCAACCTGGTTGGCGATTGATCACTTTCAACCAATCAAGAACCCTGACGAGTGGCAGTCAACGCTTCAAAATCGGATGTTCCGGTTTTTGATGGGTCTCAATCCTGAATATGAATTACTACGCAGTCAACTTCTAAATCGGGAAAGAGTACCTACTCTTGAGGAAGCAATTCTATCTGTCCTAGACAAGGAGAAGCGGCGGAAAATTGTTCCAGGGGCCGAGAGGGACGAGGTTAAGGTAGGACTCTTAGCCAGATCCAAGCCGGTAAAGGGGGGTGAAGCAGATCTTGGGAAACATCAGAAACGTCAAGGGGATGACACTCCTGCTCAGAAGAATACTTCCGGCAAGTCTTCTCAAAAATTCTGCACACACTGCAAAAAGCGTAATCATAATCGAGACACCTGTTATTCCCTTTATCCTCATCTTCGTCCACCTCGCGCCAATGTTGCAGATGCCAGACCTACTGAAGGCTCCTCTAGGGAATCAGGGGCAGAGGCTCCGAAGATGGTCCCAGTAGAAGAACTTGAGAGATTGAAAGAAGAGTTGGAGAAACTGAAAGCTGCTCGAAGCTATACTTGTATGGCGTTATCAGGTAAATTCCACTCTAAAGTATTTCGTTTCTCTAAGGAGTGGATTATCGATACAGGAGCTTCTGATCATATGACCCCTCATTGACATAAGTTTATTAAATATATCTCCTGTTATGGAGAAAGAAGGGTTTTTACCGCTGGAGGTGAAGTCCTACCGGTACTTGGAATCGGAACTGTTGAAATTGTAAAGTTGGGTGTCATTACAAAGGTTCTTCACGTACCGGATCTCCGAGCACAACTACTCTCACTTCAGAGATTTGTGAAAGACCTAAATCTTATTTTTTCTATTGCGCCTGATGGCTGTTTTATTTATGACAAGGGCCGGAACCTGAAGACTTCTCCTTTTAAGGAGATGGATGGCCTGATATATGCTGTGGAGGCAGCTGATGGACCTCCAGCCACCGGATGCCTGGCTCAAGGCAGACAAGGAGTGTTGGAAAAAATTATGCTATTACATTTTCGCCTTGGACATCCATCTTTTGGTCTTTTAAAACTTATGTTTCCTGCTATCTTTAAACGTGTGGCTCCTCCTTCTTTACATTGTGATACATGCCAATTATCTAAACATAAGAGAGTTCCATTTAATGGCAAGGCAGAGAGATGCAAGGTTCCATTCCTGCGTGTGCATTGTGACATTTGGGGACCGTCCTCGACTACATCGTTAACCGGAGCAAAATGGTATCTTATAATTGTGGATGATTGCACCAGGTTGACGTGGGTGTACCTTCTTAAATCAAAGGGAGAGGCGTCTAACGCCATTGAGAATTATTTTAATATGATAAGGAGGCAATTTGATATTTCAATCAAACATTTCAGGTCGGATAATGCTCGGGAGTTCTTCAATCACCATTTATCAACATTCTTTGAGAAGCAAGGAGTAGTTCATGAATCCTCTTGCGTTAATACACCACAACAAAATGGTGTAGCAGAGAGGAAGATTGGCCATGTAACTACTATGGCTCGCACACTACTTCTGCACAACAACGTCCCAAAATATTTCTGGAGTGAAGCATTACTAATGGCTGTTCATGTGATAAACAGATTGCCATCGAAGACTTTAGGTGAGAAAAGCCCAGTAAACCTCATGAAAGAGGCTTATCCAAACTATTCATGGCATACCGGTCTAGCTCCTCGTGTCTTTGGTTGCACGACACTTGTGCATCTTTATAATCCCGAGGATAAGTTTAGTCCAAGATCTCTGAAGTGCGTGTTTGTGGGATATTCTCTCACCCAGAAAGGGTACAAGTGTTATCATCCCCAGTCAAAGAAGTTCTTGATATCTGCTGATGTAACTTTTCAAGAAACTAACAAGTTTTTTGAAGTTTCAGATTTGGCAGCAAAGGAGAAAGGGGGGGACAAAGTAGAGTCCTTCCTTCCTCCAATTTTGATTCCTGAATCAGATGCGCAGCCGGCTGATGTAGGTGATCGAGGGGGACGAGATCTCGGAGTTGAAACTCAGCCGCATATAATATCGGAGGTAGCTGAGGAAGATCCTGAGGAAATCGAATCAGATATTCCTAGGAGACAAGAGGTAGATGAAAATGCTCATGAAGAGGAGGAACAGGAGCTAGAAGGGAGAAGTCCAGACAGTGATCTGGAGTTGGGCTGGCCCATCGCTCTCCGAAAAGGGAAGCGAAGCTGCATTAGAAACAGAGGTATCCTATGGTCAATTTGGTGGATTGCCAACATATTGGAGAGAAATATAAAGCCTTCATATCAGCATTGCATTCATCATCAATTCCAAATTCATATGACGAAGCAAAGGGATTGCATCACTGGCAACATGCTATGGATGTTGAGATGGATGCCCTGATCAGCAACAAGACATGGGAACTAGTGACTTTACCTCAAAACAAGCGGCCAGTCGGGTGCAAGTGGGTCTACACTATAAAATATAATGCAGATGGAAGTCTCGAGAGGTATAAAGCATGGCTGGTGGCAAAAGGGTATACTCAGTCCTATGGGATTGATTATGGCGAGACCTTTGCTCCCGTGGCAAATCTGAATACAGTACGATTGCTGATTGCTTTGGCCACAAGTATGGACTGGATAATACTACAATTTGACGTCAAAAATGCGTTTCTCCATGGTGACTTATGTGAGGAAGTGTATATGCAACTACCACCGGGTTATTACCCAGAGGAGAGAGGAATGAAGGTCTGCAAGCTGAAAAAGGCACTCTATGGACTTAAACAGTCCCTCGAGCTTGGTTCGGGAATTTTTCGGGCCGCATGAAGGAGCTAGGATATCTCCAAAGTAATGGCGATCATACCTTATTCCGGAAACACCACAATGGAAAGGTAACTATTTTATTGGTTTATGTGGATGATATTATAATTACGGGGAATGACGAGTTCGGAGTCTCTTTCCTCAGTTCAGAGTTAGCTAAGGCATTTGAGATTAAACCCCTAGGAAGGCTCAGGTACTTCCTAGGGATTGAAGTTGCTTATTCTCCTCAAGGTATATTTATATCTCAACATAAATATATAATGGATCGACTGAAAGAGAGCAAGATGAATCACTGTAAACCCTCGGCTGTCCCGATTGATCCGAATATAAAATTGGGACTATGTGAAGAAGAACCTCCAGTTGATAAAGGCCAATTCCAAAGATTGGTTGGGAAACTAATATATCTAAATCACACAAGACCCGATATTGCTTTTTCAATTGGGGTGTTGAGCCGCTTCATGAACAGTCCAAGGAAATCACATCTTGAAGCTGCCTATAAAGTGTTAGCCTACTTAAAGGGATCAGTGGGACACGGATTGTTATTTAAAAGACATGGAGGCACTACAGTGACTATGTATACGGATGCAGATTGGGGAGGTTCCCCGATAGACAGGAGATCTACAACGGGTTATTGCGCATTCCTTGGTGGGAATCTCATTACTTGGAGGAGCAAGAAGCAAGCAGAGATATCACTCTCAAGTGCAGAAGCAGAATATCGAGCCCTTGTTAAGGGAATTAGTGAAGCCATATGGATAAGGAACATTCTTGGTGAATTAGCTTTTGAGCAATGTCAACCAACGACAGTCCTGTGCGATAGTAAGGCAGCAATTGATATCGCTCATAATCCTGTTTCACATGACAGAACAAAGCATATCGAGCTAAACAAGCATTGGATCAGAGAAAAGATTGACGAGAAGCATGTTCAAGTTCAACACACTCGATCAGCTGGACAGCTAGCGGACGTGTTGACTAAAGGACTGGCCCGACCAATGTTTGAACGGTTCATTGGCAAGTTGGGAATTCGAAGCCTCAACTCACCAACTTGAGGGGGGGTGTTATTTGATGGGTCATGTCGAGACCCATTTACTCTCTCTCCTCCTCTCTTACTTACTCTTTAATGTACAACCCTATAAAAGGGGTTAAAACATTTTTCTAAGTAAGTGATTCTCGATATCGCGATAGTCTCTCTCTCTCTCTCTGGAAACCCTAGGTCTCTCTCTGCTTCTCATTCATGTTTCACCTTCCTACTCCGAGATCGTAACAAGGGGCTCAACATTCTTTACATGAGGAAGAAGAGGAGGGGGGGGAATGAGAAGAAAAGAACACACAGGAGAGGTCGAGCTACTCCAAAATGATCATGGTGGTTTTGATGGCAAGCTGCATATGACAGAGGTTTGGGATTTACTTGCATTTAATGTCCTACCTTTTTCCCAGAATTGAATTATCGGGAATATCTGTAACTCAAGGGTATTCTGTGATTTATTTTTGAAATTTCTCTTGAAGATATGCTAACAGCATCACATGGATATCATTTGTTAATCAAGAGAAAATTTCCTTCTCTATCAAGAGAAGGCATATCATTGGTTACAAGGCCTCTGATTTTGTTACCATGGAAAAAGACATTAAAAGCTCCAAAAGCACTGAAAGCGATATGTTGAAAAAAAATCAAGGCTTGTCAGCCCCCAGCTATGCAAAGAAATGTAAAATAACAAAAAAATTGTCTAAGATTGGTATCATATCTTACATGTCTCACAAAGTCATAAATTATACAAAGGATTCATTTGCATCATTTAGGAACATTGATTGTACTTGCCTAACAACCTTAGAGAAAGACACATCATTCTCAAGAATTGACAATGCACGTCACAAACATCTTACATAAAGCATCATTGTCACTTTTCAAAAAATAAACTGTCATTGTCAAAGGAGATCTAACGGAAGCTTAGGAAGTTACTCCACTTGTCTATGGTGTGAAGTCCACTTCTCAATCTGTTGCAAAACAAGAGCTACAAATTTCTAGTAGCTAAGATATTGAAGGATGGATGCACGTAATTGCGCACTATTTTCAGCAGTACTTGAATGGTTAATATGTAGTGATTGCAGGTTGTGTACTTAAAGTAAAGGTGGAAGATTTTAGTTATTACTTTTTTGAAATATGAGATACTTGTTTTCAAAAAGGGCACATGAGATTACTCCCATTCTCATCGGCGGTGATTACAACATGACTTTAGCAGCGGATGATCGCTCGAACGGCGTGGGGGGACGCGACCCAGGATCGGCCCAGTTCCAGGAAGTATTAGCCCAGCTGGGGCTCGCGGAGATGGGGCCTTCAGACCGGAGCTTCAAATGAAGGGGTCTAACCTCCCAATCTCGGCTGGATCGATTTTTGTGCTCCATCGAGCTGCTCGCTCGATTCCCGCTTGCCAAGGTGACCTCCATTCCTCGCTCACTATCGGACCACACACCCATCTCATGGTCAACACAAGTGGGCCCCAGCCAGCCCACCTATGTCAAAATGGACTAGTCGTGACTGCGAGATGAAGGGTTCAAAAGAGACATAGCCGAGTGGTGGCACTCTCACCTCAACTCGGCTCGGCATTCAAACCGGATTATCACCAAGCTGAAGGACTTCCGCCACCATCTCTTCAATCTCTTGCGGCAGATACGGACAGCTCAGACTCGGAACCGGGGCAACGCACTAGTACGTGTCTAGAGGCTAGATGCAATGGAAGATCTGAGACCGCTCACGACAGAAGAGACTAGAGAGTGGAAGACATGCCGAGACGAGGTGGTAGTGGTGGACCTTAGAATCGAGATAGACTGGAGACAGCGCTCACGGCAGCTCTGGCTGTCAGCAAGAGATGCCAATAGCTCTGGCTGTCCACCAAATGGCCAACGGGAGACTTCGACTCAACAGCATCCGCCATCTCCGGATTGGAGATCAGGTGATCAGCGATTAGGCAGTAGTCGGCCAGGCCTTTGCCGAGCACTTCCGAGCTTTCTATCGCCGGGGGCTGGCTAATGGGTGGCGGTGGCTGGCTACCAACGCCTCCGTTTTATCTCCAGGCGAGAAGCAGCTGCTGATCCTCCCTTTCTCGGAAGATGAAGTAAAAGCAGCAGTGCGAGGGCTAAATAACGTAGACTCCCCTGGACCAGATGGCATCCCGGTATTCTTCTACAAGGATTGCTGGGACATGGTGGGACACAAAGTCATGGCGGCATTGGAGGATTTCAAGCCGGTCGATGCCAGATGGACAGGCTAAACAAAGCTTATATCGTGTTGCTACTGAAGGTTCAAGGGGCAGAGCAGTTTAGTGATTTCTGCCCGATTTCTCTGTCCAACTCCTTTTACTTGATATACGCAAAGGTGTTGGCCAACCGACTCAAAGGGTTACTGCCATCGCTGATTAGTCCGTTCTAGTCTGCCTTTTTTCCAGGCCGGTAGATGGCAGACAGTATTGTGCTGGCGGAGGAGATTGTAACAACTTGGCGTAGAGATGACACCACCAGATTTATATGGAAGGTGGATTTTGCTAAGGCCTATGACTCTCTTGATTGGCGATTTCTCTGCAACGTCCTCCGACGCCGGGGATTCCTGGAGACGTGGGTGCGCCGGGTGAAGTAGTGCATTATGACCTCCACCTTTGCCGTTCTGGTGAATGGTCGGCTGCAAGGGGGATGGATTCACCCTCAGCGAGGTATCCGGCAGGCTGTCCTCTGGGCCCCTTACTCTTTATCCTTGCAGTGGACGCCTTAGCATTATGCACAACGTAGGTGTGCTTGCGCGGCACCCTGTCTGGTTTTCAGTCGGCCAGTCTTCCCGGTGGCATACCCTTGTTGCAATATGCAGATGATACGACATTCTTCATCAAGAGATCTATGACGGAGGTGCAAACACTCTCGACCATGATGGAAATCTTCTCGGATTTCTCTGGCCTTAGATAGAACCGGGTCAAGTCTACCTTCGTGGGTTCGGGTTACATGCGGAGGAGATGGGTGGATGCTCACAGATCTTGGAGACGCCCATTAGAGTCCTACCGATCCGGTACCTAGGGATGCCGCTGGTCGACGCGCCTGGGAGGTTGGCGGGCATGCCTCCTGTCGCGTGGGGGACGCCTGGTTCTTTTGAAGGTAGTCCTGGCCGCTTTACCCATTTACTACATGTTGATTTTTAGGATGCTGGCCGGCGTCAAGAACGTCTTGAGAAGTCTATGCGGAGTTTTTTTTGGCGAGGTTCCCAGCCCGAGGGGTCAAGGGGGGCGGTGCTAGTTGCGTGGACTACCGGGTGCTGTCCTTTGTCTCAAGACGGGTTAGGCATACGTCACATGCAGCATACCAACACTGCCCTTCTGACCAAGTGGGTGCGCCGGATGATACAACCTTCGGGTGACTTAGTATCGATGGTGCTACGAGACGGATATGGATCCTTACTAGAATGGAAGTTTGGGCGGACCCCGAGATGTGGCGACTCCGCTTTTATGTCGAGTGTGTGACCGTGTTTCTCGCTGGTGCAGAATTTTTCCGACCTTAGCTGGGGGACAGGGCGACCTTCTATTTCTAGGACGATGACTGGTCATGACACGGTCGTTTGAGCAGAAAGTTCCCTCGCCTCCATCCATTATCCACGAATCCAGGGGTTTCAGTGCGGCAGGCCTGGCATGACGCTTGGGTTCCAGCTTTGCCCGAGGTATTGCCCGACCAGCGGGTGGCCGAGCTGCTTAGTTTGCAAGAGCTCCTTGCAAACAGGCATTTGTTAGAGGCAACCCATGACGCGTGGGTGTGGAGATGCCCTAGTTTCAGAGCCCGGGATGCATACAAACTTCTTCAGGGCCAGGAGGACCCAAAGGACCCGCTCCTCTTGCAGAGGTGTTGTTTGGTGTGAAAGCGCCGGTTTCTTGTGAAGATCAGAGTGTTCTCCTAGCTCCTCCTACGACGATGCCTGATGAGGTCCCTGTGGCAGCGCATAGCCCCGGACTCATCTGTGGAGTGCTCGCTGTGTGCAAGGGCAGTGGAAGATTGCTCACACTTATTCTTCGCTTGCCCCCTGGCCCAGGCGGTATGGTAGGCGGCAAGGGTCGAGTGCCTCATGGCGACCTTGGAGGAGGTTTTCTGGTGATCTCTCAGCGGCGGAACATTCCGACGCGAAGCTGAGTGGCTGACTATTTTTGCCGCAATCTAGTCCCTCTGAACCCAAAGGAACGAGGTCATCTTTAGGGGTCGTACCCCCTCCGCTGATGCTATCCAGCACAACGCACAAAGGTGGTCTAGGCCCCTCGACTATTGTACCCCTGTAGCACATGGGTTGTATCCTAGGTCATTGCCTTAATGACATGGGGAATCTGTTTTGGGGTGCCCTCCCCCCTTTTCATTAAAAAAAAAAGGCACATGATATACTCCTGATAAGATTTTACAATTAATTTAAAATCCCATGTGCGGAACTTTTATGAATCACAAGAAGGCATTTGTATATATTTCTCTCTAGTTTTTTTGGCATTCTCAATAGGCATGAAAGTGGATTTATGTCCAACAGTTTATTTTAATATCCAACAATTTTTTGGGTCTACTTTAATATCCAACAATTTATTTTTTCGGAATATCATTTTGTGTGTTCATGAAATGTATCTTTATTTTCTTCATGTTTTCAATACTTTGGTGTTACTGAAGGAGCTTCTTGACTCATTGTTAGTTGCACAAGTGATGCTTGGTTTTTATCTAAATTTCGTATGCTGATTTTGCAGGTAAAACATAAATTTCCTCACATAGAGCAGTATGATGCATTTAGAATTCCTATTAGTGTTGATGTGGCCAAACTTCTAAAAAATCAACTCGCAGTTGTTTGTTTTGATGGTAAGGATGAATCTCGTTTGCGTTCATATTTAGATTATGATGCTACTAATTGATGTGATGCTTATGTTGATCTACAGGTTAAAAATTACCTTATAATCTTTATGAAGAAGATGATGCATCTTTATTTATAACTTTGTTTGATGTATAGAGATAACACTAGCATACCATACAAGACCTAAATTGCTCTTAAACATAGGCTAACACTACAGTTTCATTCTCAGTCCTTGTGAATGGACGGCCTCAAGGGGGGTAGTTTCAGCCACAAAGGGGCATCAGACAGGGTTGTCCGCTTGCACCGCTGCTCTTTATATTGGCTGTCGACACCCTGGCTACTTGCACGACGAGACTATGTTCCCGAGGTTAGCGATCAGGTTTTCAGACGGCGGGGACCCCGGAAGGAATACCATTGCTCCAATATGCGGATGACACAACTTTTTTCATCCAGGGATTCGAGAATGCGGATGACACCCTCTTCAGTATGGTGGACATCTTCTCCGATTTCTCTGGGCTACAACTAAATAGAGATAAGTCTATCTTCGTGGGTTTTGGGCTTTCCATAGAGGAGGTGTCAAGGTGTGCCTGACATTTAATGACACAGATCATGGCGCTTCCTATTCGGTACCTGGGTCTACCGTTGGTGGACAGGTGACTCCGGCTAAAAGACTGGCAGCTGGTGCTTGAGAAGGTGGAGGCCAGATTGGGAGGATGGCGGGTGTGTGTGCTATCATGCGGAGGCCGGCTAGTTTTTGTGAAGGCAGTCTTTTCCCCCATCGCGACCTATTTTATGTCGATCTTTCGAATGCCGGCGAGGTACCAGGCTCTAGGGGGTCATGAGGAGCTTTTTCTAGCGTAGGATAGATCCCGCTGGGGGGCGTCCTGGCCATAGTATGCCGGCCAGTCGCACATGGTGGCCTTGGAGTACGCCACCTGCAACACACCAACACGACGCTGTTGAGTAAGTGGGTGATCCGGGTAATGCAGCCATCCAGTGACATGGTCTCAATTCTTCTTCGCAAGATGTACGGGCACTCCCTGGACAAGAGCGTGTGGGCGACCCCATGCCAAGGAGACTCCCCCGTTGTTGCGGGCCTCCGGGGGATTTTCCCGCTCGTTTGGCCTTATTTTAGGTCACAGCTGGGGGATGGGGCACATTTCCAATTTTGAAAGGATGACTGGTCCGCGCCGATACGCTTGGATGACGCTTTCCCCCACCTCTATGCCCTAGCACCGGACCTGGCAGCCTCAGTCCTAACAATGTGGTCCGGCACGTGGACTCCGTTTCTACCCCAAGATTTCATGTCCTTGCAGATTCGCCTCGCCAACTTGAGACTGTCGGCGGAGGCTCAAGATGCCTGGTTATGGCGTCATTCCAGTTTTTCGATCAAGGTGGTATATCGCCTTCTTCGAAGGCAGGTGCCCCCAGAAGCCGGTTCTCTCATCCGGCGCTATCGGGTGGTGGGGAAGCAACAGCTTCTGTTGAAGACCCGACTCTTTGGCTGGTTCCTCTTGCGCCGCCGTGTGATGACATGAGTCATGCGTCGTCGTGAGCTGCCCTCTTTGTGTTGGAGAGGATGAGGACTGCTCGCACTTGTTTTTCACATGCCCGTTGTCCTAGGAAGCATGGAGGGCAGCAGGGGTTGCTTGGCTTTTCGTGTCTTCGGACGAGGCATTTTGGAACTCCCTTATAGACAGCTCATTCCGGCGGGAGACAGATTGGAGGCGAGTTTTTGTCACGTTATGGGTGATATGGCTCCAAGGAATGAGGTCATCTTCAGGGGCATAGCTCCCTCAGGCGATACCATTCAACACACAACATGGGGATTTTTCTATTCCTGGAATAGAGGTGGCTCTGGCTCCTCGAACCTTGTACCCCCGAAACGATCGACTTGTATCCTTGCGTCATTATATCAATGACATTAGGGGGCACCAGTTCGGGTGTTCCCCTCCTTCTTCTTAAAAGAAAAGGTAGTCAGTGGATGAATTAGACTATCCAGAGTATTCAATCCATTGTTGTCTGCTATTCATAAATTATGTTCAGGGTACAACTCATGGATGATACAATTCTGTAATCTTCATATATGATATGCGGAGGAAGATGATGCATCGTTATTCATAACTTTGTTTTATGTATCAAGATAACTGTTACATATCATGCAAGACCTAAATTGTCCTTCAACATAGCCTGACACTTGATGACACATTAAAGAAATCTATGGGTGAATTAAACTATCCAGAATATTCAATCCATTGTTGTTTGTTTATAAGAAATTATGTGCACGACAATTTATCTTGGTTTACACTAGATTGTATTTTTTGTTTGCCAGTTACTGTTCATATGCCTTTATTTTATTTACTTGAATATCATTATCATATTGTCTTTAAATTCAAACAGAGTGTGGGAGATATGTCACAGCCACTGGAATCCAGTTACCTGGTGTTTTAGATGACTTATTTGCCTACAGTGGCCCACTTGGTGCAGTCTTCGGTGAAGAAGGCATATCGCTTCATCTCTGGGCACCCACAGCACTTGTACTCATGTTTAAAAAACTTTGCAAAAAACTCATCTCCTGTCAAGATTCCATCATCATCACCTCTCATGTATGTAGGTTGTGCGCGCATATTTGTACAATGATGAATTTATCCAAGATCCATCAGAATGTGTTGAACTGGAAGAGGAGAGTGGTGTTTGGCGTGCTACTCTTCCAAGGAGTCGAGAAAGTTTTTATTACGTGTATGAGGTTTTAGCCTATCATCAATGCACCCGGAATATTGAATCATGCATGGTGAATGATCCATATGCTAGAGGGTAGGTGGGAGCGCTACCACTTGTTAAAGCCACTCTCCCTGTCAAGTCTAATGCTTGAATTTGGCCAGAATTTCATCAGATGGAAGAAGGACTTTGTTGATCAATATTAATTCTGATGCATTGAAGCCACAAGGATGGGGTGCATTGGCTAATGAGAAGCCAGAACTTCTTTCCTTTTCTGACATCAGTATATATGAGTTGCATATCAGGGATTTCAGGTAATATAACTGTTTTTTTTTTGTTAGTTCATTACTGTCAGTAACACAGATCTTATTGCACAAAACTTATACTTTGGTGTACTAGTTTATTAATCATGCACAGTTTTCTGCCTGATTTTATTAGTTGAGGAAATGTTTTTGGAGTGTCAGAAATATGTAGAATATCAAAGTAGACCAGGAAGCATAAGTGGAAGAGGCTCATTTTTCTATTTGATATCTGTCTCTCTGTACAAGAGTAGGAGACCTTGATATGGGTTTAGACAATTTCTTTTTCATGTTGTCAGTATCTCAAAATTCCTCTGGACCCCACTTCCGCAGCCCTTGGGAAATTAGGCCCAGAAAGAGTTAGTTACTTCTCTATGTGAAAATTCTATTTCTAACATAGTGAAATTAAACAGCCGCAAAATTTTTGGAAAACACCTAAGGTTTAAGATGCCATGAAATTTCAAAAAATTTCGTACTCAGTGACAAGTTTACAGTATCTGCACATGTCAATGATCTCTAGGTACATCTACTGACTGTTTTGAGTGAATGCTCTTGTGGTTTTCTTAGGTTTATACTAATGATCTTTAAGGCAAGTTATTTAGGCATGCTACTGTTACACCACAGCCCATGGAAATAGGGAAATGGAAATCTCCAAATCAGTATAATGTCAACAGTTGTAAAACTGCACAGATTGATAATCAAACCAGAATGACAGAACAGAAACAGAGAAGATTGAAACGTCCCTAGAGGTGGCTCTTAGTGGAGCTTAATGGATGCACCAATTCCACATAGCCTCTTTGTTCAAGAACTTCCAAACCCCTGCTTCTGTGTCGCATCCCCCTTATCAATAGTGTAGATTTCTCTTCCCGAGAGCCCCTTGACTGCTTATGTAGTGGTAGGAATGTTATTCAAATGGTACTACGAGTTTCTCTTTTTTTGCGGACATATATTGCCAATGGCATTGCGGCACTATATCCTACTCCTCCCGAAGTTGAAATTCATATAATTTTTTGTGCATTAGCTTTAGAGGCTTGTATGATGAGTCACAATGTTGTAACTCGGGTTATTTAATGAGTACTTTGGCGCCACCAACTTTTTTTTAGCAGAGAAACTTTTTAGGTGAAGTCACCCATCCAAGATTCTTTGTCTGCCCTTTTGGTACAATTACTGGCATTCTATGGGTCCCAAGAATCTCTTCATCTGCCACATGTGGAAGACAGGTTGTAATGTGTAATACTTGGGCTGAGCAAATTTGCAGGCCTCTGATCCAACTCTGCTTACACCACTTTGTAGGACTACAAAACTTTGGAACTAATTTTTCATTTACTATTTTCACCATTTATTTTACCCTTCAAGGCATCATCAACTGAAGGTGAACTATAGTACCTACCTTATCCCTGCGATGATTTGATGTCCCTGCGATGTATATCCAACTTCCTCTTTGTATAGTTTGTACTCTTTGCAACTTTTCTTCAAACTGTGCGACTGTGTTATCTCTTCGAACTGTGAGACAAATTGACTAAGGGCAATCCTTATCCTTTATACTTTTAGCGGCTGACTAAATATGAAACAAGGCCTGGAATGTCCTGGACTGCCCATTTGTCGAGGCCGTCCTCCCCTTGAAGACAATCTCATTCTGATGCAACCAAATCATCCACGTATCCTTTATACTTCTACCATGAAAAGCCTACCCTAATTTGCCTCCCTCCTGGAAACTCCAGGCCAAAGTGATCCCCTAGAGGCCTCCTCTAAAAAAGCATCTGCCCCTTTAATCTTTTGAATATCCCAGATCACCTTAACAAATGGGCAATCAAAGAGGAGCTGCAAGCAATATTCTTCACCCCTTGTACACATGGCACATTCTGCCGAAGTGTCTGGGAATAGTTTCTTCTGAACTTCTCATGTCATTAGTCTCTTTTGGAGAGCAGCCACTTTTAATGACACTTCTACTTCCTTATGATCTTACACTTACAAATGATGGCCGACATCTCCACTATCTATCGGCCTCTAATCACATTCACGCCCTGGACAAAGGGAAGTGTCTCTTCCCAAACCCAACATTCTGCACCTCAAAAAATGGTTTGATAGTGATCAAGGACCTCCACATGCACAAAAGATTTTCCACCCTGTTATGTGACAGGGCCCCCTCCAGAATCAGAACATATCTCATTCCAGCAGTCCCTGACAGTGGCCCATGAAAATTCTTCTCATAGGAACCCTCAGGTCGACTAGTCATTCATCCAATAGAGCAATACATCACCATCCCCCAGTTTGGCCGGAAGGAACTCTTGGATTGGGGGGGAAAAAATCTGCCTCTAGCAATTCCAGAGAGTAAATGCTTGTCAAACTGGGGAGGAACACACCCTCCTTGTCTTGCCTCGTGCCAAATGCTTTCCAGCTTCCCAAGGTAGCTTAAACATTGAGTGGTAGAATATAGGGATCACCACAAACACCAATCATAATAACACCAAGCATTCGCCCATCAACAACAACCCTCCAGTCTCCTCTCAAGCTTTGTGATCACCAGTTCTAGTCCACAACTGAAAGCAGACCCCTTGTGAATGAGCTTTGAGCCATCTCCTCCGGCAAAAGTCCAAATGGGGCAAAACCTGATTTGTTCTGACCCAGAAAATCTCCAAATAAACCTAGTAGTGTAGAGAGATTCCTAGGATCTTTCAATAGCTCTTCCATGAAGACTGTCATTGACATACTGCATAAGTGGGATACCCACTGGGTAATTAGGTGCGGGAAACCCCTCAACAAGCTGAGTGAGCAAACCTCAATCATGCAATCAGCTAGGCATCCACTGCTTAGGCGAAAAATAGCAGTGCCAAGGTTATCCCTGCTTGGCCCCCCTTTGTGGATGAATCCAAACCCCCTCTAACCATCCATTTATTGAGACTGACAAGGAATGAAAGGTGACATATATCTTAACCCATGCCACCCATTCAGCTGAATAGCCTCTCCTCCTCATAGACGACTATAGGAAGTTCCAATCAAGGGAGTCATATGCTTTTGCAAAGTCGACTTTCCTCACGAAACCCTTGATCCCCTTTCTCTGCTATGCCTCTAGAATTTCTCCTTCTACAACTGCATCATCCACTGGCCGTCTACTCGGATTTCAGGTTGATTGGAAAGGCCTGTCTATCTTGTCAATCACCTCCCTTTACCTGTTTGTCAATACCTTTGCCAGGATAAGGTAAATGGAGTTTGATAAAGAAATTGGCCAAATATCCCCTGACTCTAACTGGCCCTAGGCGCTTTGGCAGAAGAAATAGGTAGGAGCGATTGATTTACTCCATACGATGGTTGCCACTTCTCAGCTCCTCCAACATGGCCATGACATCATCCTCAACTAAACCCCAAAATTCCCTGATGAAAAAATGAAACCCATCCAGTCATGGAGCACCTTCTCTAGTCAAGCCTTTGGTGGCCATCCTCACCTCACCAACTTCGGCTCTCTTGCTTGGAAAAGGACTGAAAGTGGTTTGCCAGCAGTGTACCAGCTGACTATCATGTTTGATAAGCTTTGTTGAATTATGACTGGTGTAGATTTTTTAGACAACATAGAATTAAGCATATTTGGGATTTTTTGTTTTAATATATCTCTTCATGTACCTTTTCGCCACACTGTGGGCAATCTGGACCCACAGGAACGAAGTCATCTTCTGGGGTGCCACCCCATCTGGCGATGCCATTATACACACCACCGAGGGGTTTTATCTTTCCTGGCACGGAGGCGGCGTATGCCTCTCGAACCATGTACCCCTGCTACGATAGACTTTGTTATCATACTTTTCATTAACTTAATGAAAAGGGGGGGGGCACCGTTTGGGGTGCACCCCTCCCTCTTATAAAAAACAAACAAACAAAATCTCTTCATGTGATCTAAATTCCTAGGTCTCAGAAGTGAAATTCCCTGCGGTGCGAGTCCTCTGGAGTCAAGTCCTTGGTATTTATTCATTTAACGAAACTAATGGCATCTGTCCTGTCAAAACAATTCTTTGATGTTCTTTATTTGGACTGTTAAATAAAATAATATAATCATTTTTATCTTCATTGTTTCCCTGAGAAATCTTTGCTTTTAAGACTTCTTGTGTCAATATCCATGAATGGCTATTTTTCAGTTGACACATTTTAAACTTCCAACTTGCAGTGCCATGGACTATACTGTGAACCCTGAACAGCAAGGAGGCTATCTTGCTTTTACCTGTGAGGTTGATAATTAAGCTCTATATTTGTGACTGTACTTATTGCTTGAATCTTCATTCCTGTCTTCACGACTCAGTTCAAAAAAAGATTGTGATGCCTATAATTTTCAATTTATTTTCATTTATCGAATTTGATACATTAAGTTCTTATGCTCTTTTCCCATTCATAATCAAGTGTTATTCTTCTTAACTAATGTTTTGCAGTACCGCTGGAGATATCTTTATTCTGATATAATGTAACTACAAAGATGGATGGAGGGACAAATAGATAGATCCATAGATTTAGTGATGGTGAATTGGTGAATGGATGAGAGGATGGATGTATTGGGGAGTAGATCACCAGATTGATAGATTACTGGATTGATTTATGGATCGATTGATAGATAGATAAAGCTCTGGGATTGCATAAATGCAATTGCCTGCGGCATTGTGAATGGACAGAGCAGGGGCGGCAGAAGAAGATTAGTGTTTCACCGTTGTAGACTCTGACAGAGAAGGACAGAGCGTTCTAAGTGCAATTGAATACATGGTCTCCATGGCTCCATTGAGATCACATCATTAGTGGTCTGAAGATTAAGTCTCCTATTTTTTATCCCCATCTATCATTCTTCTCAAGTCTGAATTTAATCTATTGTCATTTTCGTATTCATTTCAAATGGACACCAAACTCTAAAATTTTATGAACTAAGTAAAAGCAAGTTAGCTGCACACAACAAGGCTCCCATTGTAGTATGCTAGTGGCTTACATTGTTGTGTTCAATTTGTGATATCTCTATATTATTATGATCCAACATTCAAAAGGGATAGGATCATAGAGTGGAAAGTCTGTGAATCTTTCCTTACAGATTGAATTCTCTAGATTTTCCTTGGATCTTACGGATTTAAAGAAATATATCTCATTTTTTTTCTTGAATGGATGGTCCTGGGACGATAAGAATTCTTCACATCTTTATCTTTGATATGGGAACATGCATTTAGAGCCTAATATTTTGGAATTCACTAGTTCTTAAATTTCCCAGTTATCTCTTTTTCGAGCCATCCATTTATGGCAAATTTTTAATCTAAAAATTTGATTATGCGTTGCAGCACTCAGCTGGCATAAATCACTTGAGGAAGTTGAGTAATGCTGGCTTGACTCATGTCCATCTTCTGCCAAGTTTCCACTTTGCTGGTGTAGATGATGATAAAAACAAATGGAAACATGTTGGTGAGTGTGACGAACCCTCTCTCTCTCTTGGCACCAGTCTCGCTCACAATGTTGTTTTCTGTGCATTTTAATTTATTCTCCTGTTTTACATGGATTAGAACTATTAACCTGGCGCGTAGTGCATCTCTCCTCTCTGTAAGGGAAAAGCTTCTTCGTGAAACCTAAAATCATACCTAGCAATATAACCTGGCCAAATTAGTTTGTTTACAGTTCAATTGATTAACTTGCAAGTGTCCTTTTTAAGAACTCCAGATAATAGATGCTGTAAAACATCCTCTACTATGGTCTAATTTTTTGTTCAGGCTTCCATGTTGCCCAAATGACCAGAGGAAAACCTTCCTCTGACCATCTCCTTGGAAATCTTCCACAGATCCTGTCTCTGCCCCAGGTTTCCACGATGCCAAATATATTTTATTGTGCAGACAGACACAGAAAATCAGTCAGAGCATGGTGATACAGTGGTGTCGGGTTCTCATGACTGATGAGCATTGGACGTCAAAACATTCACAGCTGTTCATGAAATACAAGGTTGCTGATGGGATGTCAATCATGGTCGACAATGGAGGCTATGGTAAACCTTTCGGGAGGTTTCACAGTCTCATCTTGACCGGTTTGCAGTTTGGGCGTCCCAACATGGTGATATTGGTGGTGGAGATGCCTAGGGGCCTCCTGCTGCCACTGGTGGTTTGCCATAGAGGGCCAGAGGGTACCTTCACGGTGTGAGTGCCAGTGTTGCAGCCTATATCTGCATGGTCTCCACCAATGAGGGGTGGGGAGCTAAAGCACAGAGATTAGAATGACATTGAATTAGACGAGCAGCTGAATTGTCTAGAAGGGGACATGCCAAAGTCCATGGATTTCAGTAGTCACAGATTTCTCCCATTTGGAATGACATACCAGCCAGGAAAACCAATAGGGTGGAGGCGGAGAGCATGCGTAATGCAAATCAAAGATGAGGTTCAGCAGACTTGGCGAGATCTGTTCTTTGGAAGTCAGGACCTTATGGGGAGGGTGTTGCTGGATCAACAGGCACTCAAAAGAATTGCAAAGGACCTAAATGGCTTTTAGTCCAACAGAGAAGTTGGAGGGACATCAGTCTATGAAAGCCGAGATAGGTGGATTTCCTCGGGGATATAGCTTCCTTAATGTGGGATGAAAATGAGTCAGTTTGACTGTATGAGAAAAGGAGGACTGGGAAATCCCCAGATGGGCAGACAGATCACAAAGGGAGACCTTTTGGGTAGATACACAAGTACAAAAAGTAAAAGGTGGTTTGTGAGGGACAAGATGGATGCAAAAGTGTGGCTTTTTTTCAGGAAGGGAGGATAGCTAAAGATCAAGTAGAAATTCTAGTGGTGTGGAAGAGAAAAGGGATAAGCGTGTTCATGTGAAATGTTGATTTTGTAAAAGCGTACGACTCTCTTGATAGTAATTAGTGTGGATGTCTATGCTGAGGAGAGGCTTTCTAGCAGAATGGTTGTGTCGGGTAAGAAATGCATTACCCCTTATTGCTTTTTGGTGTTGAGAAGCAGTCGTCTTGAGGGGATATGGATCTGACCACAAAGGAGGGCCATGCATGGATGTCCCTTGGCCCCATTAACTTTCATCCTTTCTAGTGGGCACCATTGCTATATCTATAACTTTGGCTTGAGCACATGGTTTGCTGAGGGGGTTTCCAACACCAAGCTACTGTGTATGCATTCTTTTGCTACAATCTGCCAATGACACCATGTTCTTTTATGAAAGACTCGGTGGAAGAGGCCCATAACCTTCTACGCTGCTAGATCTAGTTGTGGATTGTTCAAGTCTCTGAATCAATCGTGCCAACTTAAAGTTTTTTTTCGTGTTTGGGCTATTGTAGTAGGAGGAGGAAATTTAATGCTTGGGGGCCTTGGGATGCTGATTGAGACTCTACCCATGCACTTTTAACAAAATGAGTGGCCAGGCTTTTGAGCCCTCGGGAAGATCCAGTTACCCAAGTTTTGAAGGAGAATTATGGCAAGGGGTTGAATTGGGAGAGGTACGCGTCCCCGATACGAGGGGGATCGCCATTCTAGCAAGTACTGAGGTAGATCTTCTCAAGGGTGCGCAACTTTTTTGTCACTCAAGTAGGAGATGACTCAACATTTCAGTACTAGATGGATGATTGGTTGAATCGAGGCATCTTGGGGGAGGGGTTTCCTCACATTTTTGTGGCGGCAAGAAAACCTACAGCCAAGGGGGGAGTTTTTGGATGGTACATGTAATCCAACCATAGCCAGAGTCTCGTCAGACTAGAGGGTCAAGAAATTTTTGAGGATGTAGAGGCCTTAGGGTAGGACACACAATGGATGGGTATGGATGGGTGCACCCTTTTCTGTGCGAGGGCCGCACAGGAAGCTTTGTGAGGGGCAACACGCAGAAAGCCAATCGATCATCAGAGCATGTAGCTTCATATGGAGACAAAAGGCTCCACTGAAGGTGCGATTCTTGGGCTGGCTTCTCCTTCGAAGAAGACTACTGATGCGCATATTTCACAAGCGTCTATACTTGAAGACCTTGGCAGAATGCACTGTATGCTTAGGAGGCGAGGAAGACTGTGCAAATCTTTTTTTTGAGTGCCCCTTTGCTAAGACGATATGGAACTGACAAACCACCATGTTGGTGGAGACGACGTTAGAGACGTCCTTCTGGGATTTTATTTCAATGATCTTATCGGTTGGCAAACCGGAGACGGACAACCACGGTCCTGTCCTTGCCAGCAACGTAGGTTTACTAAGGGGCTATTGTTGTTGCGTTGTTATACTACAAACCTGGCGCTCCTGATAAAGAAGTAGGTGGGTATGCTCATGATTCTGGAGATAGATATGACTTCAAAGGTATTGAAAGACAGCTCTGGCTTGTTGATTGATTGGGAGAGGTGTGCGGCTTTGGTAGGAGTGGCATCTGCTATTTGGCACATTTTAAAGTTGGTGTTTTCATAGGCCTAGAATTTTTTCCTCAGCAAAAGAGGAGAGAGATCTTCATTTTGCTTTGAGGTGGATGAATGGTCTGCTCAACGCACCTTTCAAGTGAAGTTCCCATGACTATTTATCTTGGTACAGAGTCCTTGATGAACAGTAAGGATTTTTGGGACAATACTTGGAATTCCATATTAGAAGGCATTTTGTCTGACCTAAGGGTGGGGTAGTTTATGAAGATGCAATAATCCTTATTACATTTGAGCCTTTGTGCAGGACAGAAGATGGTTGGGTGTGGGGAAGCACCAATTTGATGATTCAAGGTGTCTCCAAGCAGATTTGACAAGGAAACTGTCAATCATTTCTTGTGCATGCTGTCTCATATGGAACCAAAAGGCTGGTGATGAGTGCCTTCTAGAAGAGAATATTCCTGGGGGTTTTGACATAGTATGCCATGTGTAACTGTAACTGGGTGGGGGAGGGAAGAAAATTGTTTGCACCTGTTTTTCAGTGCCCATTTCCTGGGCGATGCAGAAGATCTCACAAGTGAATGTCACATCATCAGAGGCCTTCTGGGGATTTCTCAGGGGTGGTGTGTACAGGAAGGAGCCAGATGATGGAAAGCTCTTCGCTATGTTATGGCAAATATGGCCACACTGTGACAAGGTGATCTTCAAGGGAAAGGCTTTGTATCATGGTGCTTTAGAAGGGTGTGAATATGAGAAAGGGATTCCAGTAGGATCACTTTTGTATTTTACAAAGATACATCCTCTACGTTTTGGGGGATCACCGATCTGAGGTGATTTCCATTTCGCATTTCAAAAAGAAAAATCAGGTGGTTCCCATTCCCTTTGCCTTTCCCAGAATTTATAATGCTGGGATCTTATTGCATTGACAGATTCATTATTGAGATTTTATTTTCTAATAAGATATTTGGTATAATTCAAAAGTTCTTATCAGTAAAAGTTCCATTTATCTGAGATCTAGACATAGTTAACAACCCGTTCTACAATCCTCGCATTTACCTTGAGGAAAATGATCTAATAACAAAGGAATTGAACAGTATGGTATGACTAATTAAAAAATGACTAATTTTGAAAAAAAATATAGACTAGAATTTCCACTCAAATTGTGCCCTTCCTGGGAGAGATAACAACTAGTTGAATATGTTTCGATTTGATCCAAACTGGGAAGTATCTCAATCAAGGGAACTATTATCCATTTAATTTAGTTTTTTAAGAATCCAGGGCTTTATGTTCTTACAGAGGTTCTGAGACTTTAAGAAGTTTTGATTTGATCGTGATTCAAAGAGAAAAAAAATTATATATATAAAATTTACTTGTTTGTATAATGTGTAAAATACACTACAGTTAAATAGAAAAAAACTTATGAAACAATGCATTCATCATAATATATCCATGGGGTAGCTAATTAGAGGAGTTGCCATTGAGAAGTCATTGATTGGAATAGAAAAGCTGTTAAACTATAGAACCATAGTTTAGCAAACATAGTCTCAAATATGGATCCTTAAGTCAGTTGATTTTTGTAAGTCAAGTCATTGGTCTTATTCAGTCTAATATAATAACAAAAAAAGATTGTTGTCTTACCAAATATTAGTTCTTCTTGCCAATATTCCCATCTTTTCTCGGGTGGTTACTGGCTTCCATCTGTCAGTCTGTTACGTCTCCTCCACCTCTGTAGATAGGTAGTAAACAGTTTCTTACCAAGTGCTATTTATTTTTATACGAGCCTCTTTATTTTCAGATGAACAAAAAATGGCAATGCTGCCTCCAGATTCAGATGAGCAACAAGCAGAATTATCGGCTATCCAGGATCAGGATGGTTACAATTGGGGGTAGTGATCATGAGTTTTTTATATATCATATAAATTGAGTGGTTTTTGAATTCACATACCAATGTCTCCAAACAGGTACAATCCTGTTCTTTGGAGTGTACCTAAAGGAAGCTATGCCAGTGATCCATCTGGTGCACTTCGGATACTTGAATTTCGAAAAATGGTTCAGGTGCTTTCTCAAATTTCCCACCATCAGCCTGGGGTTTCTAATTTGAATGACAAGTTATTTACAATGTCATATTTTTCTGAGTCACTCATTCAGGCACTTAATCGGATTGGACTTCGCGTGGTGCTAGATGTTGTCTACAACCATGTCAGTGCAAGCGGCCCCCACGATGAATCTTCTGTTCTCGAAAAGGTCTCATCTTTCATTTTTTGTTTCCTATAAACTATCACCATTTCCAGTTTAATATTTTTTGGGTTCACATTACAGAATAGTGGAAAAGTCCCTTCAAAAGAGCTTGAATTTTTTATGTTGACCATTTCAATTTTACATTCTGTTACTCTTTTTTGCTTCATTGTATTTTATTTTAGAAAAAAATTATAGAGGGATAATTTCAATGGAATCTTAGGATTTATTTGAGTGAAATCTTCCACTTATAAAGTAATATGCCTCATAGCTAGGGATGCCAAAAGCCTATGCTCAAATGTGACACCTAATGTAATAGATAAACAGCATGCTTGGTGAGAGAGTTCTTTCTTTTGTTTTTTAGCACTCTCTTCCAAACCTATTCCATCTCTTCTGCGGTGCTTTCCAAACATCCCAAATGGGATTGTATTAATAGGATCAGAGCCACTTTCATAGCCAGAAGAGATGAAGGAAAATCGACAACGTTTTTTGGAGGAGTGGCGAGCAGAAATGGAAGAAATGGTGGGACAAATGCTTCAATGAATAGTGTTGAATGTGGCTGTCTTGGCAATTTGTCAAAGGACTGAGGCTTATACAAGAGCAGAGAGCTGTATATGGGTGAGTAAATCTTCTCAGACCTTTCTAGTCAAGATCAGTCTGTGGAGGTACCAAGATTTTTTAAGCAATCTTGGCTAGTAGAAAGTGGAGTGACACTAAGGATGAAGAAATGAAAGTCTCATTTCTATTAGGACCTCCTCAACGGTGTCTTGATTGAAAGGCAGGTGCATCCGCCATTTCTCGTCAAATTCAAAATTGTGGTGTAACATGTATCCCCCATGGCTGGCAGCTGGAGATACCAACACACGTTTCTTCCACCAGATGGCGAATGGGCGACGACGTCACAACAACATACGACGCCTTCAAATTGGAGAACATGTTCTTAGTCACCAGGCAGCAGTCGCCCAGGCACTCGCGCAGCATTTCCGAGATTTCTACCGCCGAGGGCCGCCAAATCGATGGAGGTGGCTAGCTACTGGTGCTTCTGTTTTAACGCCATGTCAGCAGCAACAATTGACCACCCCATTCTCCGAAGATGAAGTAATAGCGGCTGTGCGAGGGTTAAATAGCGAAGGCGCTCCGGGACCGGACGGCATCCCAGTGTTCTTCTATAAAGACTGTTGGGACACAGTGGGTCACGAGGTCATGGCGGCCTTGGAGGACTTTAGGGCCGGTCGGTGCAACATGGACAGGTTGAACAAAGCATACATCGTACTTTTGTCGAAGGTGCAAGGGGCAGAGCAGATCGGAGATTTTCGCCCCATTTCTCTGTCAAACTCCTTGTACCTGATATTCGCAAAGGTGTTGGCCAATAGGTTCCGAGGAGTCCTATCATCGCTGATTAATCCTTTCCAGTCTGCTTTTATTCCGGGCCGGCAGATGACGGATAGTATCGTGGTGGCGGAAGAGATAGTCCGAGTTTCTCGTCATACCTTTCAACTTGAAGAATGCTCCGACCAGTTTCCAAAGTTTGATGTACGACATTTTTGAGAATTGCTCGTGTAAGTATGTTCTGGTCTTTCTCTGACCACATACTGGTGTATAGCAGGACAGAACAAGATCGCCAGCTACACCTAAAGGAAGTGTTCACACTGCAGCAGCGACACTGACTGTACTTGAATGGGAAGAAGTGCAAGTTTGGATGACATAGATGGCTTTCTTGGGCCATTTCATTGAAAGGGAAGGTATTGAGGTGGACCTTGAGAAGATGATAGCCATGATTGAGTGGCCAAAACTAGCAAACTTGGGAGAACTGAGGGTTTCTTATGGATTACAGGGTATTATCACCGTTTCGTAGCGAACGATTGGAAAATCTCATTTTCCTTGATGCAGTAGTTGAACGATGCCTTTGCATGGAATGCTAATAGAGAGAAGTTTTTCAATGCTCTAAGATGGTATCAACTCTGGTTCTTGCTCTTCCTAACTTCGCAAAGCTGTTTGAACTCAAGGCGGTTGTGTCTGGGCTGGGGTTTGGTGCAGTGTTGACACAAGAGCACCGGCCGGTACCCTATTTCAGCAACTCATTGTTAGCGAGGAATTGGCTACGCCCTATCTATGAATGAGGGGTAATGGTCATCGTGATATCTATAATAAATTGACATTGTTATTTATTGGACAGGCATTTCAAGTTATTCACCGACTACCTCAGCCTATATCGTTTGTTTGAACAGATGCAAATGTAGTTGGAGCAGCTTCATTGGGTTGCAAAAGTATTGGGATATGACTTTCCTATCGAGTATTGTCTCTAGAACAACCCCAAGTGGCCCTCCAAGCCCTCAATGTTTCATTCCCCTACTTAGCAGAGTTGTCGCAAGCTGACACAGAGGTTATTGAGTGACTGGTGGCCGGAAAAAATTAAGGTGGCATTGGAGGCTATCCCGACATCTCGGCCTGGTTGTGAGCTACGAGAAAGAAGGCTGTTCTACCAGGGGCATGTCGCCTTGGCTGCTACATCATTGCTCATACCGAGACTTTTGCATGATTATCATCAGACAATCATAGGGGGACACTCGGGGGATAGCATACCTACAAGTGCATGGCTTAGGACTTCTTTTGGCATCGGATGAAAGCACGTATCCGACAACATGTGCAAGGCTGCGATACATGACAGTTGTTAAAATATTCCCGTCTATCACCCGTGGAGCTGCTACAGTTGCTTCCAATTCTGTACCACATTTGGGATGATATCACCATGGATTTCATAGAGGATATTTTGAAATCAAAGGGCATGGACACCATTCTCTGGTCGTGGACTACTTGAGTAAGTATAGGCATTTTATTCCTCTGCAACACCCTTTCTCTGTGCAAGAAGTTGCAGACACATTCACTACTCAGGTCATGAAGCTGCATAGGTTCTCTTGTTCGATAGTGAGTGATCAGGATAAAATCTTCACTTGGCAGATTTTGGGAAGTTGTCTTCAAATCCCAGGGAACAAAAATCAAGCTGAGCACAGCCTATCATCCACAGACCAAGAGGCTAATGGAGGGGGTCAACCTCAGTTCTGAACACTATTTGTGGTCCATTGCAGGAGAGCAGCCTATGGAATGGGCTTGCTTCCTACCATGGGTCGATTACTGGCACAGCATGACTTTCAACTCCTTCACAAATATGATTCTGTGTCATGCAGTCTATAGTTGCTGCCCTCTGCCCTGGTGCATGCCGGAGCACAGCGACATTCCACTGGTCTGCTCGCAATCAAGCTCAAAGAGCAGACCACATTATACGTGAGTTGAAGGAGTTGCTGTCCGATGCACAGAACTTGATGAAGGTTCAGGAGACCACTCTCAATTTGATGTCCAACTGCAAGTGGAAGACTGGGTGTTTGTGAAACTATGGCCGTACAGAATGAACACTAAGCGAGTGAGAAGGTATCAAAAGCTGTCACCCCAGTACTTTGGGCAGTTCAACATAGTCAGTCATGCAGGACAGCTGGGGTATTGTCTCAAAATACCGGATGATGTGAGTATAAACCCTGTATTTCATGTATCAAAGTTTACGAAGCACAAGGGTGACAATCCTGAACCCAGGCCACTGCCCAGCACACTTGACAATCAGCTCCGAGTGACCATGGTTCTAGAACATGTCCTGGGAACTCTGCAGACATTTGTGGGAACTGAGGTACTGATCAGGTGGAAGCACATGCTGGTCGAGGACACGACATGGGGGACAGCAACAGAGGTCAATCAGTGCTATCATGACTTCCACCTGGCAGACCTGGTGGCTGCTACAGGGGGAGGTGATATAAGTTCAGTCAGGTCTTCTACTGTTGACGGAAGGGCCCATATCCAGATGCTACCGGAGCAGCCCAGCTGTTGAGGCCCATACAGACAGAAGTGGGGAAAATTGGAGGGTGGAGAAAGAAAGAGGGGAAGCGGGATGAAAACCCTAGGGAGGGACACCCTGGCAAGGGGGTTGGAGCAGTGATCTGGCCATTTGACTCATGTCCTTCTCTCTCACCACATCTTGCTTCCCCTCTTCCTCTCTCCCTCTCTCCCTCCATCTCTCCCTCTCTATCTCGGATTCAGCGTTCTCCTCTCTGTTATTGGGGACTATCTTTTGGGGTGTTTTGAAGTCATTTTACTATTCCTACTCTGTCATTGAGCTGGGCCTACCAATATCATTCTTGTCTAGCCCTAGGGCTTGCTGCTGGTGGCTAGGGAAAACACTGCTGCACGGTTTTGACAATATTGGAATTGCTGTAGTAAAGAGTGAACCGGGGTACAAGAGAGTGCACCAGAGAGATAAAAGTACAAATGACAGATGATATTCCCCGAAACCCTATGCTTTTGGGTATTTAGACACCTTTAACTGGGTGGAATGGGTAACCTTAATTTGGGTACATAATGAAATGTGGATGAATTCACTGAACATGGCATGTGTTTAAATAGTATAGAGAAAAATGTTTAGGGGTTGACCACCTTATTATTGATGATCTTCTTTCTTGTTCTCTTGCCTAAAACATCTTTTGTGATAGAGTTTGATCTTTTTCTACTTCCCCGGTGTTTTTCTAGATTGTTCCAGGATACTATCTTCGCAGAAATGCTGATGGATATATTGAACATAGCACATGCATAAACAACACAGCGAGTGAACATTTTATGGTGGAGCGCCTTATTGTTGACGATCTTCTTGCTTGGGTCATTGATTACAAGGTAATTTCATCCATTTTACCTCTCCTAAGATTGTGTCAAATTATTTTTTTGGTTGTGATTGCACCAAAACTTAATGTAAGTTTCTGGAAAGCATAAAAGTTTTACAGCTAAGATCCTTCATCTCACCAATATGCCAACTAGCATGAGACTGGAAAATGATTTCATAGGGGCTCACAGTAATTTTGTTTTGCAAAACACTTTATTGTTAGTCACTGCACAGCATTCTCTAAGAACTGAGTTGCCGTTGATCATAAGATGTTAGAAATATTTCTACTATTTGTGTCAATTCTATGAAAGGTGAGCATAATGTCCTTAAGATATTTGAACAATTGTCCTTGGAAAGGTTGAAATACTGAAAATTTCCCCCTTGTTTTATTGAAATGTCAAGGCAAGTTTATCTCAGTACATTATATGCCGAGACTCTGCTTTAACAATAACCCTGAATGTATTCAGTATGAAACAATTATTGAATGGATTGAACAATGGAAGGAAGATGGATATAAGGGAGGCAGACAATCAGATCAATTTGGCATGGAGGAAAGTCACTACATGCTCTGACGTGTTGATGCCTTATCTAGGACTATTGTTCCCTCATTATGGTAATTATAGATCATGAGCCTGTGGGACAATCAGGAATAACTGTTATTTTCAATTCCTTCCAGAAGAAGTTCAAACTTTATGCGTAGTTTGGAGGGGCTTTATGAATCAACCAACCCCCTAAAGATCCACTTTGTCCTTGCAGTAGAAATTGCGAATAATAGATAAATAGTCGATCCCTTGGCCTTAGATGCTTCAATGTCAGGAAATTTTTTCCCATTTGAAAAAACACCTCCAAATCTGTTTGTGATTTCTGCATGTTTATGACTTCCCAATTAGTGGATTTCTACTCCAAGTCCTAAGTGAGGGTAATTAGCAGAAATCTGTTTCGTAATCACCAAAAATAAGTGACCGGCACAGAAATCTAATACTTAAGAGTACATGTATCAGTCCATCCATTCTGAACTTTCCCCCTCCCCTCATGTCCTGGAAAACCAGGATGCCATCAAAGCCCTTATTTTGAGGATCACTCCATCTACAGATGCCGCCCTCCCCCTGAATAGTCTCTTGTTCCTGTGTGGTTATATGGCCCTATAACTCGCGAGTATGCAATGCCCTTCCTCCTTCCTTTGTACACCCCAATCCCTTGGGAGCTCTTTTATTTTAATCCTTATGTATTTTAATCACTATAGAGTCTTATTGGGTTAGTGGCTTATTGGATAATTTTTTTTTGAATGAAGCATAAGAGGCACCCTTGAGTGGTGCCCCCCAGTTGTCATTGATTGAATGACGATGAACAAAATAGTCCATTGCAGAAGTTTAAAACTCGAGAGGTCGAGACCTCCTTGATTCCAAAAAGTACGTGAGCCCCCTTGAGTCGTGCTGAATTGCCTTAGCTGAAGGGGGACGACCTCTGAAGACTACTTCGTTCCGGTGGAGCTAGATTGACCACAAAGTGGCGAAGATAGAATGTCATTTCGACGTGCGTCGAAATGGCCTCACGCTAATGGAGCGCCAGAAGGAGTCGGCTATGAACGTGCCCAGACCACTCTTAGTTATTGCCCGCCATGCCATCTGTGCAAACTGACAGTGGAAAAAGAGATGGGAGCAATCTTCGGCTGCTCCGGCACACAGAGGACACTCCACCGGGCGTCCGGGGCAAACCTTTGCTGGAGGGATCGCGTCATCAGCCTCTGATGTAGGAGCAACCAACCGAACATCTTTATCTTCGGGGGATTTGACACCTTCCAGAGGAGATGACAGCATTTGAGGAGCATAGACGAGTCCCAAGTACTCTCGAAGTCTTGAAAGTGACGGTAGACGGCGCGGGCGGAGAAACGGCCGCAGCGCCACTCCGAGACGTCGGGAGCCCTCTCCGACAGCTGAATTGGGACGAGAGCTGTATGCAAAGCAAATAGGTCCGCGTATCGCTGGTTCGAGAGGGTGCTGGGCAGAGAGGGGAACCAGCCGGCGTCCCAAGACTGTCCTGCACCGTAGCCCCCGGGTCAAGTGCTAGGGCATATAGTCGTGGATGTGTGACACGGAAGCGCCCATGACCAGACCAGTCGGCTCTCCCTAAAAGCTGAAACTGGCGCCATCCCCCACACGTGGTCGGAATCGTAATTGCATGCTGGTGAAAACTGGCCTCAGCCCCTTGCATGAAAGCTGAATCCCCTCGACGAGGGGTCGACCACATCGCCCAATCGATCGCCACACCATAACTTCCCCGTTAGACTACCATCGCTAGGTCCTCAGATTGTTGCATGATACAGTTCACCCATTTGGCGAGGAGGGCCGTATTGGTGCGTCTAAGATGCCGGATCCCGAGTGTGTTGAGAGATTTTGGGCGGCAAACAATCCTCCACGCAACGATGGCCTCCCCCCTAGTCTCAGATGGTCACGTCCCTTGCCAGAAGAACCGTCGCATAATACTCTCTATTTGGCGTCGCATCCCTTCCGGTATCCTGAATATCGCCATAAAATATATGGGAATGGCAGCCAGTACGGATTGCAATAGAACCAATCGACCTCCACGGGATAGAAGCCGAGCTTGCCATCCTCCAAGGCGAGCCTCAATCTTCGCCATTACCGACTGATAGTCGAGAGCACGAAGTCTTCCCTCCGCCAAAGGAAGCCCAAGGTAGCGGATGGGGAAAGAGGCGACGGGTGTGGCCAACATTGCAGAGACCAGGGCTAATTCCTTCGAGGCCAAACCGATGTTGACGACTGAGGAATTATTCCTGTTTAGTTGTTGGCCCGAGAAGTCCGAGAATATGTCCAGCATGGTGGAGACGTGGTGTGCCGTGACGGTCGAACCGCGGATGAAGAACGTGGTGTCGTCTGCATACTGTAGTAATGGAATGCCCCCCGGTCGGCCCATGGTCTGGAATCCCGCGAGATAACCACGGATACATAGTCGTTCCGTGCAGATAGCCAATGTATCGGCCGCCAAGATGAATAAGAGGGGCGCGAGCGGGCACCCTTGCCAAATGCCCCGTTGTTGGTGAATCCACCCTTCTTGGGGCCTGCCATTGACCAACACTACGAATGTCGTGGTACATACACATTGCTTCATCCAATTAGTCCATACCTTTGGGAATCCACGGCGCTTGAGGACATTCCAGAGGAAGCGACAATCCAAGGAATCATATGCTTTGGCGAAATCCACCTTCCATACAAAGCCGATGGTGCCCGACCTTCTCCAAATAGCGATGATCTCCTCTACGACGACAACACTATCTGCCATCTACCTCCCTGGGATAAAAGCAGATTGGAGGGGGCTGATGAGGGTCCCCAGAAGCCCTCTGAGTCAGTTGGCAAGCACCTTGGCGATGATCAGATAAATGCTGTCAGACAAAGAGATGGGTCGGAAGTCGCCCACCCGCTCAGCTCCGGGTGTCTTGGGCAGCAATTTAATGAAAGCCCGGTTGATGCGATCCATCCAGCTAGTACCCGCATGGAACTCCTCCATAAGCTCCATGACGTCTGGCCCCACCCGGGCCCAACAGTCTTTGTAAAAGAAAACAAGGATCCCATCGGGCCCCGGCGCCCCTTGTGCATTCAACCCACAGATTGCTGCCCTTACTTCGTCCTCGAGGAAGGGACCCGTAAGCTGTTGCTGCTGTGCTAGAGAGAGCGTGGATGCCTTGGCGCTTGTCCATCTCCAGGAGTTAGGGGGTCCCCGCCAGAAGAAAGAACGGAAGTGATCGGCTAGTGCTTGCCCGACTGCTGCTTGGCCGGTGATAACCGAATCGCCCAGTCAGAGTCGACCAATGCGATTGTACCGACGTCGTCCATTCACCGCTTGATGAAAGAATTTTGTGTTGGCATCTCTAGCCGCCAACCATAGCTGCCGGGACCGATGCCGCCAATCCATTTCAACCCTGAGATCCACCTCCACCACATCTTCGCGGCTCTTCTTCTGCTCACATGCTTCGATGGCTGTTAGTGGTCAAGAGTCCTCCTTGCCGTCAAGAGCTTGGATACAAGCAAGGCTGGCGTCGCGCCCTTTGGTCCAGTCGGCCCGGATTTGCCGTCTCTAAGTAAGTGTAGGCGGAGGCTTGTCAGCTTCTTGGGCACCCGCACCGAAGCCCGACCGAAGAGGATTTGACGATCCCACCACTCCTCGATGCTTGCCTTAACGGTGGCGTCGTGCAACCACGAACGGTCGAGTTTGAAATAGGGGGGCTTCTCCATCTCGACCTGCGAGGACCACATAAGAGGGGTGTGATTGGATAAGGGGCGCGGGAGGGAGGTCACCTCAGCCAATGGGAAGCGCTCCGATATCTAGATCGAACAAAGGAACCAGTCGAGGCGCGATTGGGAGGTGGGGCCCCTCCACGTGAAATGCCATTCTGCTGGCACCATCTCCTGAAGGCCGAACTAGGCTAATAATATCCGGAGCTGCGCCGAGCCGAGGTCGCATCCACCCAGCCCATTTGGGCAATCTTCGGGAGAAAGAGTAATGCTGAAGTCGCCGCCGATAATGAGCGGGCGTCCGGAGAAGATCGTGCACAACTGTTTGAGGTCCTCGCATAGCTCCTCCGGTCTCTGGACTGAGGCAGCTACTAGATGACTGCCATCCGTATGGGCGGCTAGTTTGGCCGCTGCGATGTGGCGTCCCTGCCAAGTAGTGATCACTTCGAACAACTCCTCCTTCTATGCCAAAAGCAGACCCCCTAAACGACCCGATGCATCAATACATGTGGTCGCCCTCGAGGTCCCCCACCCGAGGACCATCCAAAAATGCTGATCTACCTGACTCGACATTGTTTCATGTAGGCATATAATGTCTGCCCCCCACTCTCATAGGTAGCGTCCCACGATCTCTCTCCGTCTGTCGTCACGGAGGCCATGAACTTTCCAGGAGATGCACTTCATTTAGATGCCCTGGCTACTTTGGTGGCCGCCTCCCGTGTAGCGCCTATATTCGAGGCGATCTGTATTGGGGAAGCGATGAATGTCTCCATGCCAAGACTGACAGCGAGGTGGGTGGTCACCTCTGCTTCTTGTGGCGCATCTGTGATGACCTTAGTTGCAGCTGCATCCCTTCTTGACCACGGACGCTTCGGCGCTGGGACCGAACAACCTCTGCAGGGGCAATGACGACCCATCCGTCCCATGAAGATCCCAGAAGATTTGGGTTTGGTTGGGGGTGGGGCCGGATGAGCATCCTTGGTGTAAGTGGTCACCGTGGTGGGCACGGCGGTACGTGATTCGTGGGGGGTCGCTGACACGCGATCTAAAGACAAGTCTGGCGCAGGGACATACAGCGTGGCCGAGGTGCCAGTTGCTCTAGGAGCAGTCAGCTAGTCTGATGCAGCTGGGGCCATAGGTATGGCCAGGACAGCCGTTGCCTCCTGGGTGGCTGGCTAGACAATAGGGAGGAAAAAGACCGGAGCTGGGGCGATGTTCGGTTGCCGATCTATTGCAGGAGAGAATCCAGGCGCTAGCTGTGCTGTATGGGTGGTCGTGTTTGGGGACCCATTTACAGCCAATCCAAGGAGAGGAGGTCGTTCTGTCCTCGGACCGAGTGCCTCTAGTTGAGAGGCAGATCCCAAGGTTATATGTGGACTAAGACAGAGTGTCGGCAGCGGGAGGGGTAGTTCCGCTATGAGGATGGGAGCAGCGTCGAGTGAAGCCAAGTGAAGTTGACGCAGGACCTACCCACTGGCTCGAATTTGGACTTCCATGCACATGATGTCGGGATCTCCTGCCTGGATCCCATTGCACAGTATCTGTTGGAGCACACTGATTGGCCAGAGGGAGGCTTCAAGGGACCGCCAGGATCGGAGGCCGAAAGGGACACCCCGGAGTTGTAGGCGGTGGCCTTCAAGTGGGCTGGAAACAACCCCTTCTGTGGGGCGGGGCCGGCACCAGCGAATGGTCCCGCCTTCTGGAAGATGCTGCCTCCACCCCGGAGATATCACCAAGCAGTCCGAGATAAATTTCAGAGGAACATGTCCCCCGAGGTTAGGCGATGACAGTCGGGGATCCCTAGCTCCGGTAGAAGCAACTGCAATCCCGAGAGGATATGATCTCACATTGGGATGCTCCCACGTACCTCCCCGACAAGGCAGGCGAAAAGGCTTGTGGCGGAGTGGTGTGCAGCTCTGGTCTTGAGCTGGGACGGCATCCGGTGTGGGCATGATGCCCGACGGTGGCTTGAATGTCTGCACTCTAAGCATTTTAGCAGCTCCCGGCAATCTTTCACGTGGGGATCCTTAGCTAGACATCGAAAGCACCTCTCCCCCCCGGCCCGTCTTAGGCAGGCAATGAGGCGTGGGAGGGATGCAGCGATGTCGTCGCTGAGCTTCCCGTCGGGTGCCCTCGCCTGATGTGCTGTGGTGTGTTCCCTCTGGAATTTGTGTCGCAACTTCAGCATAAGATCGTGTCGGACGGTCGAGTGCATTGACCGTAGTGGTTCGATTGGTGGCAACTGATTCCCTCTTCGAGACCGAGTCGATTATGACTTTGGCACGCTGGCGGCTGACACGGCGATGAGTTCTCATGGTGCGTCGACTGCCACCCACAATCTTGGCGCGTTGCTGTTTTCTTGGATGTCTCAGGCGCATACCGAGGGGGGTGGACATTCTGATGGTCGCTGAGGAAGGACCCTTTGACCAGGGCAGATCTCTGTCGGAAATCACTGCCCAACCCACGAGTTGACTGATCTCCGTTGTGACTTTTGAGGGCTCCACTTTGCTTGAAGAAGAACTCCACCTCCAGCTCCAACATCTTTTATCCGCGCTTCCTCTAGAGAGGCAGGGCCACCGCTTCTCCTCAAAGCAGGAAACCCGATATCTCGAGACCTGCAAATAGGAGGAGCAATGAGTTGGTGGGAATGGGAGAACTCCTCGCCTGACCCGTTTTTTCCTGCACCATGAAGTTCGAGACTCAATGGCAAGGAGTGCAGCTTCGGGAGGCCGAGAGGTGGGTTCTGAAATCTGGCGGCTCCCGCAAGACACTGCTGTCGTATCCCACGCAAAGCCGCCGGCGAATAATCTCCTTGGACAGTCGAAACAACACCTCCATCATCTTCTACCTCCTTATCTATTTTGTCGTCCGCCTCTTCTACTCCCGCCTCGAACTCTTTTACTCTTCCGCACCGGACAAGTGCAGATTGAAAATTTCGTTTTGCTCTCCCGTGACATCATTTCGCTCTCCCGCAGTCAAGTGCAGATTCGAAATGGCGACATGCCGAGTGTGAAAACCCTCCGGCATACGCGCTGAACCGGAGGAAGCCGAGCTTTTGCCGGTAGGAGCTAGCGCCTGCTACCACTAGGGTTCTTGCCCGGGGGGTGGGTGATCCCCGTCGTCACCCCCGTTGTCACCCACGTCATCTCCCCCGTTACCCCCGCTACCACTAGGGTTCTCGCCGGGGGGTGATCCCCATCGTCACCCCTGTCGTCTCCCGTCAACCCACTCATCCTCCTCTCATGGCTTATTGGATAATGTGATACCCACTGTCAGTTTATGTAAAAAATGGGCATTTTCCCTAGCCGTGATGAAATTTTCTATATTACCCCAGTGCCTTCTGGGAGTTTCTTGCTCGGCCTCAATCTCACCAAGGGTTTGCAGGAAAAATATGAAATCAGAGCTGGTTAGGGCTGATTGCTGCTCCCTAACTTGGGGGTCCCTAGCGTGAGGGGGAAGTGACGATTTCCCCTCCAAGGGCTCTCCAAGGCTGTGCTTTGACAATTTCTGCATGTGAAGACAAGAAAGAAAGTAAGGACACCATCACCTGTAATTTTGGGACTGAGGGGGAATTGAAATGGGAGCATAAACACTTATGAGAGATACAAGTGCAAGCTGATGATTCCATCGCCTCTAATGTAACATAGACTAGTGTGAAAACTGCACATGATATTATGTACGTAGGGAAAAACTATATTAATCAGGTATTCCCTGTTAGCCTCAAAGATCTTTAAGTTGATTGAATAAGCATTTTTCTTCAGAGTCAGTATGTGGACCCTCTAGAAATGAAAAATTTATTGACTGCCTTTGTGGATCCTGCCCAAGACATAAATGATTTTGATATGATCAAGGCCTGCATTTACGAATGCCAACCCATGAAGACCTGGTCCGTCAAGAGACACGCCACAAACCCTACAGAAAGAAGGAATAAATACCCCGTCGGGAGAGGGGGGAAAGAAGAGACTAAGGGCTAACCCTTAGTCTGCATCTTGAAGCCACACCGCCAGGACAAGCGTCTGTCTCTCTCTCCGCACAGCATCGTCATCTCTCTCTCTCTCTCCGAGCGGCGTCTTTGTCTCTGTCTCCTCTCTCTCTTGTCCCTCGCTTCTCTTCCGTGTCCTCTCATTTCGCACTCAACAAATTCGACCGCGTTTTGCTCTTGTGATAGAAATTGGTTATCATAACAACTTGGTATCAGAGAAACATTATGATGCCAAAAGGGAACAAGAAGGCGAGCTTGAAGGAGATCGCTGCTGACAATGAGCAACTCCACACGGTCGTGGATCAACTTCGCCAAGAAAATCAAGAAAACAACGCCAAGTTGAATGAGCTGTTGGCAGCAGTACGCTTCGGTTTGATTTCCCTCCATGGCCGTTCCATCTCACGGCCAGCGTCGCAGCAATCGGTGGACTCCCCGAGAAGTGGCAGCGCTAGACCATTAGTCTCTGCCGAGGAGCTGCATTGCGACCCACGTAAAGGGAAATCCCTAATGGGGGAAAATTTCGCACCAACCCTCGTTGAGTCCAGCGAGCTGAGTAAGTTTCGATGACCGATTCTCCTAACATCCTTTGCACCGGCCTTCGCAGTGGCCGCCAATTCTCTTGACGCCTCCAAACCTTCCAGCTACGCCATTGAAGGGGCGATGCATTGCTAAACGTCGAGAGGACACGTTGACGGGGTGTGGGCAAGGCGCTCTCCTGGGTCCCAACACGATGACATGGGTTTGGCTTAGTTCCCAGCTGCCGCAGACTCAGGTACTAGACAATGATGTCCTCCCCCTTGGTTCAGCCACACGGTTAACTCCCCGTGACCGTCTCCAGCTACAAGAAATGGGGAGACCTATGCTGTCCAAACGGCATAACCAGTTAGCCATCCCTGCCAAGGCCGATGTTGAGGACTGGGAGTCTCACTCTAAAGGCTACCAGTGCCGTCGGATAGGATACCGACACCACACTGCAGAAATTCTGGTTTTCTTAGAAGGAGACCCTGAAAATTGGACGTGACAAGTGGAACGCTATTTCCACCAACACCCAGCGGATGATGAGGAACGACAAATTCGATCTCATTCAATGGTCATTATGGAAATTGGATATCGTAATACATTCAAGGTACTTTACATGGAACCAGAAGTTTGATACAAAAATTTGTTCATGAAAATGTTATTGGAATTTTGGAAAGACATGCATATAAGCAGTGCAAAAAACCAAGATGATTGGAGGTTGTATGGTTTAATACACATATAGACGCTTGTATCCTATGACTTCATTCCCTTAATTTAAAAACTATTTGCATCTTTTAAAATTACGGAGCACTTTCGAGATTTCTACCACCGAGGGCCACCTAATCAGTGGCAGTGGCTCGCTAGCAGTGCCTCTGTTTTAGCGCCATGGCAGCAGCAACAGCTGATCCTCCCTTTTTTAGAAGATGAAGTAATAGCGGCTGTGCTTGGGTTAAACAGTGAAGGCGCTCCTGGTCTAGATGGCATTCCAATGTTCTTCCATAAGGATTGTTGGGACACTGTGGGACAGGAAGTCATGGCGGCACTAGAAGACTTTAGGGCGGGTCGATGCCACATGGAAGGCTTAACAGAGCATACGTCATACTTCTGCCGAAGGTTCAAGGGGCATAGCAGATCCGTGAATTCCACCCAATTTCACTGTCCAACTCCTTGTACCTGATATTTGTAAAGGTGTTGGCCAATCAGCTTCGAGGGGTCCTTGAATCGCTGATTAGCCTATTCCAGTCTGCCTTTATTTCGGGACGGCAGATGACGGTCAGTATTGTACTGGCGGAAGAGATCGTTGCAACATGGCATTGAGAGGGCACCATCGGTTTTATGTGGAAGGTGGATTTTGCTAAGGCCTATGACTCCATAGGCTAGCGCTTTCTCTGGAACGTACTTCGACGCCAAGGGTTCTCGGAGACGTGGGTGCGTTGGGTGAAACAATGCGTTACGACCTCCACCTTTGCCGTTTTGGTGAATGGTCGACCGCAAGGGGGATGGATTCACCCTCCACGAGGCATCAGGCAGGGATACTCTCTGGCCCCCTTACTCTTCATCCTAGCAATGGACCCCTTGGCAGTATGCACATTGCAGGTGTGCTCGAGCGGGGCCATGACCGGATTCTAGTTGGCTAGCCTTCCTGATGGCATACCCTTGCTGCAATATGCCGACGACACGACATTATTCATTTAGGGATCCATGGTGGCAGCACAGACTCTCTCGACCATGATGGACATCTTCTCGGACTTCTCTTGCCTCCTACTGAACCGAGCTAAGACCACATTCGTCGGGTTCGGCTTATCCAAGGAGGAAATGAGTGGCTGCTCGCAGATCCTAGCGACGCCCATTGGAGTCCTACTGATCCGGTACCTCAGGTGCCACTTGTCAATCGCTGCCTTCGGTTTCAAGAATGGCAGCCTATATTCGAGAAGGTGGAGACGCGTCTGGGAGGTTGGCGGGCACGCCTCCTGTCGCGCGAGAGTCGTTTGATCTTGCTGAAATCGGTCTTAGCCGCCATACCCATCTACTACATGTCAATTTTTACGATGTCGGCCAGCGTCAGGAGACACCTCGAGAAGATCATGCGGAGTTTCTTTTGGAGAGGGTCCCAGCCTGACGAATCTCAGGGGACGGCGCTAGTGGCATGATCGATTGTGTGTCGGCTTGAGTCTCAAAGCGGGCTAGGCATACGCCACCTTCAGCGTACTAACTTGGCCCTTCTTATTAAGTGCGGGTGCCGAATGATGCAACCGTTGGGCGACTTAGCGAGGGTGGAGCTACGAGACGGGTATGGATCGTCGTTGGTTTGGGAGATGTGGCGGACCCCGAGGCGCGGCGACTCCGCATTTATGTTGAGCATGTGGACGTTCTTCCCGGTGGTCCACAGGTTCTTCCGACCAGAGCTGGGGGATGGGGAGACCTTCCGGTTCTAGGATGATAACTAGTTGGGACACGACCGACTAGATAGGATTTTCCCTCGTCTCTACGCACTACCTACTGATCCGAGGGTGGTGGTGCGGTGGGCTTAGAATGATGCCTGGGTCCCGCCCTTGCCCGAGGCATTGTCCAACCAGCGGGTTGCTGAGCTGATTAGCCTATAGGAGCTCCTTGCAGACCGCCGCCTATTAGAGGCTATGCATGATGCGTGGGTATGGAGTGGCCCAAGCTTCACCGTCTGGGCAGTTTATAGAATGCTCCGAGACCAAGGGGAATCAGAGGATCCGCTCATCTTGTGGAGGTGCCGTTTGGTGTGAAAACGTCGTCTCTCTCTGAAGATCAAGGTATTTGCCTGGCTCCTGCTACGACGACGCCTGATGACGAGGTCCCTGCTGCTGCGCATGGTCCCGGACGATCCAGAAGAATGCCTACTGTACGCCAGGGCAGTGGAGGCTTGCCAGCAACTATTCTTTGTCTTCCCCTTGGCCCAGGTAGTGTGGCAGGCGTCGGGCGTCGGCTGCCTCGTGGTGACATCGGAGGAGGCATTCTGGCGATCTCTCAGCGGCGGAACATTCCGCCGTGAAGCTGAGTAACAGACTATTTTTGCCACACTGTGGTCCGTCTGGATTCATAGGAACGAAGTCATATTCAGGTGTCATACCCCGTCTGTTGATGCTATTCAGCACAGCGCGAAGGGGTTTGCGTCTTTTTGGCACCGAGGTGGTCTAGGCCCCTCAACTATTGGACCCTTGTAATCCATGATTTGTACCCTTAGTCATTGTTTTAATGACAATAGGGGGGCGCTGTATCGAGGTGCTCTTCTCCCTTTTCATAAAAAAAAAAAAACTTTTAAAAGACGCAAATAGTTTTAGTTGAAGTTCTTATAACATTTTTGAAGCTACATCTCAAAAGTTCTAAAAATGAGCTATGGATGAAGAAATGGAAGCATTAAATAAGAATGACACTTCAGAAATGTACTGTTAGGATGATCCACTAGGCCCATCCATCTCTATGTCTCCTCACCTCCTGTGATTCCTCATCTCTCCAAGTGTCTTTGTCTCTACTCCTTGTGTCTCTGTATCTACCTGCTTCTTCTGCCCTACATAAACCTATTTAATCTTCTATTATACAACAAGTGAGTTAGGAGTTATCATACATCATTTCTCCATTGTGCTATTGCCACACTCCTATCCTAAAACTACCAGAATATTGTTGTTCTGCTGCTGCTGCCGTTGGGCTGTCGCCACCTTGCTTTTCTGCAGCCGCCACCATCATGCTGTTGCCACCCTTTCTGTCCTGCCAGTCCCATCCTGCTATTGGTGCATCTTTACTGCTCTAGCAGCTGACAGTAACTTTCCTAGTGCTTTCGATGCTGTGGTCCTAGTGACAGTAACTTTCCTCTGCTGTAGGCTTCCCTGAATTTCTGGTGTCTCTCACTAGCATTGCCTCTCGTATTGGCGGCCCTCCTGCCAATGATCTTCATGGCAGTGCCACTTCCTGCTGATGCCTTAGCTTCACCACCAATTTTCCTCACCATTCCTGAAGTGGCCCTGTCATTCTAGCTCCCTCAGGATGCCACCGGTCCAGCAGCTGGCGATCTATCTCCTTTGCAATGGTGCCAGCTGCTGGCATTTTCGTCTCTCTTGCGACACTTAGGGGGAAGTGGAATTCATTTTAGGGGTTAAACCTTAAAACTTTATTTGGGGCTCAAACTCCCCAAAATCTCTTTTAGGGGTTAGTTTGCACTACCTGGCCAGTTCAGCCAGACCGGCCAGCCCAAGCCCATTCAGCTGAACTGGCCTAGCAGCAGGCCTGCCAGCCAGGTCGGCCCAACAAGTCCATTTCTGGGATCCTCAGCTGCCTGGCCACCCTGATGGCAGCATCTGCTGCCTCCGCCGGCACCAAGGAGAGGCCCCCCGTCCCCCTGCTAGGATGGCTGCTGTGATCACTTGGCTGCCGCCCCTAGCTAAGGTGACCGCTGTTATATCTTGCCTACTGCCGATCCTTCGCTGCTGCTACCACTTGGCCCCCACCGCTGCAGTAACTTGGCTGCTGCTCCCTGCCGCCATGAATCCAAATGCCTGCATTGACCCTTGTCAAAGCCCTGTTGATGCCCTATCATCTTCATCATTCATCATTACTAGAGAGAGGGGGAGACTCTACCATGTCTATTCTGTGATGAATTTGTCTACCATCTGGACTTGGTCTTTGCTGCCATCCCCATGACCTTTGCTTGGCCACTGCTGCCACGTTGACTGGCAGCAACATGTGCTCCTGCCAACACCTCTACGCAGCCCTACAACCTTTGATATCAACTAGGATGCAGCGCCATCATCTCCTTGACACTCTAGCTTGGCCATCTTTGTGGCTTCTACTATACTCCCTATGGCAAGCTTGGTGTGTGTAGACTCCAGCTCGAGAGCGTTAGGATGGCCCACTAGGGTCATATTGGCCCAACCTACTAAGATCTTCTATCTATATGTCTTCTCTCCTCCCTTGACTCTTTGTCTCCCCAAATGTCTTCATCTCTTCCTATTCCTGTGTCTCTTCATCTATCCTTCTTCTCCCTCTATAAACCCATGTAATCCTCCATTATAGAACAAGTGAGTATGGAGTTATCTTACATCATTTCTTTCTCCTTTCTCTCTTCACAAGTACAAATCTCGATTAGTTATGAAAGGATACAGTCAGGCATATGGTATCAGCTATGCAAAACCTTTTGCACCAATGGCTAAGTTCAATGTAATCCGAATCCTTCTCTCTAAGGTATTTCAATTGTAGTGGTCGAGGATACAGTTAAATGTGAAGAATGCATTTTTGGATGACAACTTAGTGGAGGAGATTTGCATGGAATGTTGGCCAAATTATTCATCTTGGCATAAAGAACAAAGAGTGCGTAAACTGAAGAAAACCGTGTAAGGGCTGAAGTAATCCCCACAAGCATGGTTCGGCAAGATTTATGCATGCCATGGAGTCCACCGGATACCACCAGAGTAGTAGAGATCTGGTAAGAGCCAAATAATAACCTACACAAGGAAGAAGAAACAAGGGACAACTTTCCCTTTGTGATTGGGTGCTCAATAAGGCCTTTAGGAGCAGGTGCCATCATTTCTTCTCCAGCGGGATTCCGGGGCACTCCTACTAATAAAGAAGGTCCACGTCATAGAGAAGCAGTTGACTACGGGAAGGAGGGCTCTTGAAGAGGAGAGTCTTGCTTTTGTTTCCCTTGTGTAGTCCATTCACATTTGTTATATTACAGTTATTGATTTTATTCTTCAATATTCTACCTCTTTGTACTCTCCAGCATTCAAAGAGCTTTCAAAGGGCTATTGCAGTTTCTGGAGCTCTCCTACAATGCGGCATACCGTTCTACCATTCAGACCACCCCGTTTAAGGTGTTATATGGTTGTGTTGCTCTAATATTGATCAGATATGGCTCTCCCCTTACTCCCATTGATGCGGTGGACTGCATGCTATCTAATAGAGATGCTGTGCTTGATATGCTGAAGGAAAAGTTGCACCATGCACAGTTGATAATGAAAACCAAGGTCCCATTGT
Organism: Lemna minuta; assembly: GCA_024174645.1. Classification (NCBI taxonomy): domain Eukaryota; kingdom Viridiplantae; phylum Streptophyta; class Magnoliopsida; order Alismatales; family Araceae; genus Lemna; species Lemna minuta. The sequence continues at coordinate 3,465,658 of CM044103.1, read as the reverse complement.
CAGTGTCGAGAAATAAAATTTGAAGTGGGTAGCAATGTGTATTTGAAGCTACAGCCCTACTGTATGCACTCCCTGGCAAAGTACAGGATAACAAAAAGCTCTTGGCTTGTTACTTTGACCCCTTTCAGGTTTTGGCTAGTGTGGGCCTGGTGTCATACCATCTAGCATTACCAGTCAGCTGTCCTCATCACAGTGTCCCAGCTGAAAGTGTCTCTTGGCCCATCTGATTGACATCAACTGATTCCATCAGGCTTGACCCAGTAGATGGAATGGATCACTATCCTGGCAGGGGTGCTCGCCGCTTGGAAACAGGCAGGCCGCAAAGAAGCACTTATATAAGGGACTGGCTTGCCTGAGCATGAATTATCATGGGAACCAATGGCCCACGATTTTCTGGTAATTCCCTACATTCCACCTTGGGGACAAGGTGGTTGTTGATGGGGAGGGTAATGATATGGTCCCTCTGATGACTTATTGGCGGAGGAAATGGCAGGACCAATCACAAGCTGGGTTAACTTATTGGCGGAGGACAGGAGCCCATTAGCAGGGTTAACTGACTTCCACGAGCTGGCAGAATAACAAAATCAGTGAGGGTGTGTGACAGTTCAGGGTGGGTGTTGATAAATAAAGTTGGGAAGCATTTGAGAAGGGGGAGGAGAAATTGGTATCTGAAGGGAAGAGCATGAAGAAGAGGCTGCATCCCACTGGATGGTGCACTATTGACCTCTGAGAGATAATTTGCCCACTTTGTTACTTGTAATCTTGGGGGTTTGAGTGAGAGTAGATCCCTATTTTTCTGGCAGATATGGTGCATCTCGTTATTTCTCTTGTGAATCGAGTCTGAACCATATCATAGTCCAGAATCTTTATAAATGGCTGACTGATTTCATATCTAGGGTTTCACAACTGTATCATGAGTCCCAACTAAATACCCAATTATCTTAAAAATGTAACGACTTCCCAATTTAGCTTCATAAGCTTGAAATACTATATGAGCATTTATATAATGAAATTTTTTTGGAGGGTGGTGGGAATGATTCAATTAACAGTTTAGGTGGGAAGGAGGATGTAGAATCTCTGAGGACAGCCAATCTGAGCTCCAAAATCTTGATGCCCCATCTGGAACTCTTGTCCCTGATACCTGTAGTGGAATATATGAATCATTTCCTTAAAGAGGACCTTCTGTCCTATGATAATAACAGGGAGGAAGTTGTGTTTTGGTGGGGGGATTCAACATTGTTGAGAATTGGCAGGCCTATGGGTCAGCTTCCAGATTTTATTTCATCCTTCCATAGCTCTAAGGCTTCTATAAGAACTTCTTTACTAAGCCCACCCCATTCAACAGACTGGCCCATGAGAACTCTACATTATGAGTCGATCACATTTTCTGTTAGCACAGTATACCCGAATGTTTATATTGAAAGATTTATTCCATGATTCCAACAGAAAGTTCCTAGCATTTGCTATGGGCTAAATTTCTGTTACGAAATGAATAGTATGTGAGATATCATGTGCTAAAGTATGTGAATTATTCTTCTGATTTGTTGTGGAACCTTCAAGTAATATTGATGTAAATGAGCATATTTGACATGTTCTCTGGTTTTTCAATTTCCTCTCTATTATTTCTTCTTTATTTTCAGTATGGCATGAAAATAATTTGGAGAAGTGATGGTGTAATCAACTTCTCAGTTATGCTCCAAAGGATGACATCTGTGTAAATATTTTATTGACTAGGTTCCATCAACATTTTTTTTCTTGTTATTTTTAGGTTGATGGATTCAGGTTTGATCTTATGGGACACATCATGAAGAGTACCATGGTATGTGTAAGATGAAATAAATTGTACCCAGAATTCTAAGTTAATTTTTTTGTGGTTGATTTTGACTGCATTTTGCTTGTTTTTTAGATCATGTATGTCTTTTTTATGAGGAATAAAATTCTTTAAGTGTATGGTGGAGATTTTACTTTAGTCGCATTTTAAATTGAGGCATTTTCATTCACATTTATATCTGTTTCTTGAATCCTCTTCTGCTCAGGTGTAAACTCTTTTCTTCTGACCATCATTTCTAACCATCTCATTCCTGCCATAAGTTACCTGAATATTGTGCTGGGGTTTAAAACTAACCCAAGTTGCAGGTTTCTCTTCATGGTTTCGTTGACCGAAGTAATTATTTAAAAACAAGTCTAAAGTTAGTAGGTGGCAAAATTTGTGTTTCAGGTTTCTTAGCTTCAGTTACTGATTGAATTAGGGGCACCTTCATTTTCTTGGACCTCCCCTGGTAATCTTCAAAAAACAAGATTACAAAATCTTCCCAGAGCACTGTTCTACCAATAATAATATGTAGGACTGGAAGAGAAAGAAGAGAGAGATGACTTGAAAGGGGAGGGGATGAGACAGGTTGATCAATTGTTCTCTTCATAAGAAAATTTATATTTCTGGTGTGTGTCCTCGTCTGGTGTCCCTCACCTTCCTCTCATAACAGCATAGGGGAATGATCTTTGGACCATCAATTAATTTTTTGCAATATCACTTTGTCACCTGTCTTTGCTTGATGTTTCTGTTATATATTGCAAAGAAATTATACTGGTATCTCCCTTTTTTTGTCAACTACTAACTATTCTCTTTTTTTCTAACTTTCTTCAAGCATTGACTTTTGTTTTCAAATTGACAATTTTATTTCGATGTGTTATTAATATTGCTTTGCTTTTTCATCTTATCTGTCTAAGGTTAAGGCCAAGTCTACCCTTCAAAGCTTATCAATGGGTAAGGATGGTATAGACGGTTCCAAAATATACATGTAAGGGTAGAGGACCTCTCATCAGTTCTCAAGTGATCAAAAAGTTGCAGTCACCCATCAATAGATTTTGGTAATCAATCATTTGTAGTTTAATACAGATATGGGGAAGGATGGGATTTTGGCGAGGTTGCAAAAAATGCCCGTGGAATTAACGCATCCCAGTTCAATATATCAGGAACCGGAATTGGGAGGTAATTTTTGTTTTGATTATATTTTATTGAATTTATTTAGTGCCCTTAAAGAGAAAAGTGGATTACTGATTTGACCCTGTAGAAAAGTAAGTCAGAAGACAACTGTTATTGGCTTAATTAATAAATCATTAATAAAAAAATATCCGCGATTAATGTTATAGACGTTGGATTTGAGGGGAAGAGGCTTCCTGTGGTCTTCCATGAGGAGGAGAGACTTTCTGGAAGAATGGGTGGCTTGGGTCAAGAGACATCTAACCTCCCATTCCATCTTAGTCTTTATAAATGGTAGACTGATGGGGATTGGATTCATCCACAGGTTGGGGTTGTGTGTGTCAGGCAGGGATGCCTTCTAACACCATTGATTTTCGTCTTAGCAGTAGACGCTCTTACTGTTTGCATGCGGCGGGTCTCCTCACATGACTTGTTGAGGGGCTTCTATATAGCAGTTTGTGACAATATATCCCACTATTGCTGTATGCTGATGACACCATTTTCTTCATGGAGGGTTCAGTGGAAGAGGCTAGAAATGTATCTATGTTGCTTGATCTATTCAAAGAGTTTTTGGGTTTTCATATTAATCAGGCCAAATTAGCTTTTTTATGTTTGGTGTAATCCTTTGGGATCCTTAGGACACTGATAGATTCACTACCCTTTCAATATTTGGAACTGCCTTTGACTAGGGGTTTGATTTTGGTGATAGATTCGCAGTTGGGTGATCAATAAGGGGGAGAGGAGGTTAGAGGGTGAGAGGCGAGGGTGTTGTCAAAGGGGGATGCTTAGCATTATGATGATCGATGCTTTTAGCGATCCCCATCTTCCATCTCTTGAGATTTAAACTACTTGTCAGAGAGGTTCCTATAGAAATGTCCAGGGTGGGGGCAGATACGGGGGTTGGCAGCAGTTTCTTGGAATGTGGTATGTGGGCTGATCAAACTAGGAGTGCTGGGAGTGCTGAATTTACAAAATATGAACTATTATCAAAGGGTTGGCCAACATTATGAGTCCTGTGGAAAAGCTGGTCCTGAAAATCTTAAGGGACAACTATGACATGCGACTGGACTGGGACAGCACAGCCGTCAGTATTCTAGACTAGCCTAAGGGAGAGTTTTCCCTGGTCTGGGAGTTCTTTGGGGGATGGCGCTGTACTCTCCTATTGGCTGGATGATTGGTTGACTCAAGGGATCCTACAAGTAGAGTCCCTGCACCTTTTTGCTCTTGCATGCAACTCCCTGACCCTATTAAAGGAATGCTAGGACAGGATGTGTAATCCTTTTTTTGGAGGGGCGCCCTATCAGATCAGAGGGTGGAAGAACTTTTGCACATGCAGAGATCCTCCAGAATCTTTTATATCTCGAACCTACACTTGCTGTTGAACCTTCGAATTACCTTGAACCAACCTGTCCTCAATTGAAATCAGACCCTCACTCGGTGCGAAAGATGGCTGGGTTTGGGAAGGGGCACCTCTCATGGTACAAAGGAGTGTCTGAAAATTTTAAAGGTTGACAAATAGTGGAGATGCTGAACATCTCTCATATGTGCATGATCATATGAAAGCAGTAGGTGCATGATATGTTGAATCAAGTCTTTCTACTGTTGATGGACAAGCCTACATCCAAACGTGCCCAGAGTGGACCAAATTGGGGGGCCCATCCTTACAGGAATGGAGGAAAAAGGGCATGGGGGAAGGGGAAGCACAAAAACCCTAGGCTCAGACAGAGAGCAAGTGGAGGGCTGATCAGTGTCTCTTCTACGTCACCCAGGATCCCTCCCTCTTGCTCTCCTGCAACCCCCCCTTTCTTTTCTCTTCCTTTTGAGAACCAGCACTCTCCATTCTCGTTCTCTCTGATTGGTCCTCACAAGACCTCCATGGAACTGGTGCGTGGACTGTATTTTTGGGTAATTGAAAGTTGCATTTCCTGTTTCATATTCTGGCATTGAGTTGGGCCTACCAGTTCCATTAAAAGTCTGGATTTTTGGGTGGTTGTTCTTCAGGAGAAGACAGATGATGCAGGTCTTCTGGAAGAAGCTATTCCTTGATATGTTTGTCAGAGTGTGTCTTGTGTACAGAGGGTGAAGAAGATTGCTTCCACCTCTTCTTTGGGTGTTAATTTGCTATTGTAATCTGGGCTATGCAGAAGATCTCAAGGGAAGATAAATCTTCAGAGGAGGCATTCTGGGGATTGCTCTAGGCTTGAGCTTCCTAGATGGAGGCAGAAAGGGGAAGGCTTTTCGTTGTCATGTCATCTGGGCCATATGGCTGCTCTAGAATGAGGTTGTCTTCACCAAGGGGAGGACGGCTGTAGCAGCTGGGGTAGTCCATGAGATGAAGCGGTTTGTTTCACATTGATTCAGGAAAAGGGTAATGGCCAAGGAGAGGCGGATGACATGTGTAGAATGTTATACTCTCTATTGCTTGATAGTATGAGAACAACGTTTCTCAGAGTAGAAGAAATACAAAAGAGACAATAGAAAGAAAAGCGTTATCTTGCATTTATGATATCGGGCTATTTATACAGATCAGTGTGACCTTTACAACCTAACGGTCATATTCCTAACGGTAACTTGCGATAGGATATAAATACAAATATTTAGGGGACATAAACATAATAATGAGAAAACTAGGCTAAAACTGTTAATTATCCTTCATTCTTTCAACAACATGTACTGTATTTATTTTGCTCTTAACACTTAATTTTATCAGGTTGATCACCGATCTCAAGTGATCTTCTTTTCCTTCTTTTAAAAATATTTGAGGGGGTATTTGAAATTCTGATTTCTAATGAATTTCTTGATTCCTCTGGGATTTGATATTCCAACCAGAAAGATATACTTAAATGATACCTCATATTTTTTGGTATTTCTCATCCCATGTCGAAATGGGGCTTGATATTTCCCTCTGTCCACAAATTTCTTCTTTCAATTTCAATTTTTGGTAGAAATTGATAGCCCCACCTGCAAGTTAAAATTTTAAAAGTAGAACTGCTGTTAGTAGTTTAATGGTCCAATCAAATCGTGAAGATCATTGCAAATTCTAGATAAAAATACCATTTATCTGCCATTAAGTAATATTTCTGTATGATCTTTTTCTTTTCTTTTTGTTGAATTTGTGTTGATGCTCTGCACTTTTCATAATTTATGCATGCCTGTTAACTTCCTACTAATCCATCAGTTTTAATGATCGGATCCGAGACTCTGTTCTTGGGGGGTCTCCATTTGGTCATCCTCTACAACAAGGCTTTGTAACCGGACTTTCTTTGAAGGTAATGACATTTTTGTTTCACGTTTATAAGGTTTTAAGTGATTCCTGGCTCTTTTGCTTTCTCTCTGTTATCTAAATTTTTATCAAAATCTGAGTCTGAATCCTTAGATCTTTATTTTTTTTTATTAACTAAAACTTGACAGAATTTCTAGCAATGAATCTAATCCTCCTCAGTAAAAAATTTCATGGTTTATTTGTTTATATCATCTTTATCAGTAAAAGAATGCAATTTCATTCGAATCCTTTCTTTGGAAATCTGTCCATTATCTGATTGGATCATTAGCATTAGATACTCAGATCTACTTTACTTAACTAAGGCTTCTGTATAAATAGTATGCACATATTACTTTGGCCTTAGGAACAATATAATAAAGTGGTACTGGATACACACAGGGAATAGAATGCAATAGGACTGGAATCCAAAATGTATTCTGAACAAACCAATCTGCACTTTAAAAGTTTACTTTTCAAATTACTATTATACTCTCTATATAAGCTTGATTTATCCAGAAAATTAACCGAAGCACCATGGATTTTCTATAGCCCAATGACCACGATCATGGTGATAGCTCTACCACAGATGCAATGCTTGCAGCATCGTTGGATCACATACTGGTAAGTCAATTCATAATATCAAGATGACACACATCCGAATGAACTAAAAATTTGCTTTCCAGAAAACCTTATGTATTTTGTTTCGTCAGTTGACATAATGATTATCCTTATTACTCGTTAAACGATATTGTTTCACATTTTATGGATGAAATAGTGATGGGCAGAGCAGATACAATGGCTTTTCATGTATTCTTTCTGGAGTTGTCATAATCATTCACCTTATTACTTGTTAAATTATATGGTTTGAAAATTACCCTTGTTTTTTAAAAAATTATATTTATGATGATAAGGGGGAAGGGCACCCCGAAACGGTGCCCCCGATGTCATTAAAACAATGACGAGTGATACAGATCATGTATTACATAGGTACAATAGACGAGGGGCCTAGACCACCTCGGTGCCAAAAAGACGCAAACCCCTTCGCGTTGTGCTAGATAGCATCAACGGAAGGGGTACGACTCTTGAATATGACCTCATTCCTATGGGTCCAGAGGGACCAAAGTGTGACAAAAATAGTCTGTCACTCAGTTTCACGACGGAGTGTTCCGCTGTTGAGAGACTACCAGAACGCCTCCTCCGAAGTCACCACGAGGCGGCCGACGCTCGCCTCCTGCCACACCGCCTGGGCTAGGGGGCAAGTGAAGAACAAGTATGAGCAATCCTCCACTGCCCTTGCGCACAGCGAGCATTCCATGGGAGAATCCGGGACCATGCACTGCCGCAGGGACCTTGTCATCAGGCGCCGTCGTAGCGAGAGCCAAGCGAATAGCTTGATCTTCAGAGCGAGACGACGCTTCCACACCAAACGGCACCTCTGCAAGAGGATCGGATCCTCTGATTCCCCATGGTCCCGGAGCAGTCTGTATGTTGCACGAACGGTGAAGCTAGGGCCGCTCCACACCCACGCATCATGGGCTACCTCCGACAAGTGCTGGTGGGCAAGGAGCTCCCGCAGCCTAAATACCTCAGCCACCTGCTGGTCAGGCAATGCCTCGGGCAAAGCCGGAACCCATGCTTCGTGCCATGCCCGCTGCAGCGAAATCCCCGGATCCGTGGATAATGCGTAGAGATAAGGGAAAACCCTGCACAAGCAGCCGTGTCCAGACAAATTCTCATCCCAGAAACGGAAGGTCTCCTCTTCCCAGCCGCGGGAGGAAGAACCTCTGCACCTGCAGGATACACGTCCGCACGCTCGACATAAATGCGGAGTCGCCACGCCTCGGGGTCCGCCAAATCTCCTAATCTAGCGAAGATCCTTACCCGTCACATAGCACCACAGATACTAAATCTCTTAATGGTTGCATCATATGGCGCACCCACTTGGTCAAAAAGGGCATGTTGGTATGCTGAAGATGACGTATGCTTAGCCCGCCTTGAGACACAGGCCGGCACACGGTAGACCATGCAATGAGCGCCGCCTTCTGTGATTCCTCGGGCTGGGAACCTCTCCAAAAGAAGTTCTGCATGGTCTTCTCGAGACTTCTCCTAACGCTGGCCGGCATCCTGAAGATCGACATGTAGTAAATGGGTATAGCAGTCAGGACCGCCTTCAACAGAAGCGCCCCCCACGTGCCTGCTAGCCTCCCAAGCGCGTCTCCACCCTTTCGAATATTGGCTGCCAATCTTAGAGCCGAAGGCGGCGATCGACAAGCGGCACTCCAAAGTACCAGATCGGTAGGGCTCCAATGGGCGTCTCTAGGATCTGAGAGCAGCCACACGTCTCCTCTGCAGACAAACTGAACCCGACAAAGGTGGACTTAGCCCGGCTCAGTCGAAGACTAGAGAAATCTGAGAAGATGTCCATTATGATAAAAATTAGGTTTTTATCCTGTAGTGTTATGACATCAGCTTGGTTGCTTAGTGATCCTATCATGAGTTTTATCCCTAATGACCCACTACCACATGATGTATATATGCTGGGTAAAGAAATCATAATGAGTAGATTTTAAGGTCTCATTATGGAATTATTTATTCTGTAATTACAAGTCTCGATTCAGAGAGGCTGTATCAGGCTTGTGGTGAGTAATTATTGTGCAGAGCCCAATGTTAGAAGTAGAGAGGAGTTTCTATTCTATTAGCAGTTCCTCTTCTACCATGACTCCTACCCTTTTTGTTGCAGGTCCAGTTGCCCTCCCAACAGAATCGGCAACGATCTCCATCTCTTCCCACTATCTTCTCCCTTTGTCCCATCTCCCTATTTCCGATTCTTTGATCTCTCTTTCCCTATAACTTCTAACTTCTGGATGCTTAAACCATTAATATTTATTTTTATGCTACAAATCAGTCCACACGTTGATACAACGTCTTGGATTTTTCATGTTTATGGGACCGCAGTACAACATATAGGATCAAGAACTTGATCTATGGTCAGCTAGTCCTAAGACCCCCAAGATTCTCAGTCTTGGATGAATTTGTCAGTCAAAAGTGCCTTTTATGGCTGACATTACAACTATGAGGGTTTACATAATGGGCTGATCCTCCAAGACATGCCAGGACTCTGACATTAATGCTGCCTAAAATACAGATCACTCATGAGTTGTGCAGATTATTACTTATATAGGCTAGTGACCCTCACAGGGCTAATGTTAGCAGTAGCCGGATTGCTGGAAGCAGAAACACTTGAGGTGCAATGGGCTCTAGATGGTGATATGGCCTAGGCCCAAAAGGTTGACCCCCCACAGCGACCAAGAGAAATCTCCTGGAAGCCACCTGTACCATTGCAGACACAGTGCGGCCTCTGCCAGAGAGAGGACTTGACGAAATGGGTTCAATTCAAGAATAATGTGAAAAAAGTGATGTCTTTTCAGCCAGTCAAACTACTGGGCTTGGCCTTAGTGTTCTGGGTGGGTATGCCTGTACAATTGTGAGGTGAGACTTGTGGACACAAAGTGCAAGCCTACACTCTATGAACAACGCTTAGTCCTCTCAATGTACATTAGAGGATATAAGTGGATCTCTAGTATAAGATTTTGAAATAAATAAAGGCATCTGAAAACAACTTAAGAAACCCTTTTCCACATGGTTAGTCTTAATTTCTCAAAGATATGGATATATTTTGTTCCTCGGGCTTATTATCATAATTTGACTTCAAATATATTTGAGAAGTTAAGACTACATTTTTATTAGCTTTCACACATTTAAAAGGTTTTCACTGGAAATGAGATCCTTTATTGCAAAATTTCTATCCAAAAAATATTCCAAATTCAGTGAAGTGCTTAGTCAACCTGCATGGGAGAAAGAAATGACTGTGGAGATTTAAAGAAAAATCAAACTTGGGAGATGACTATGATTCTAAAAGGAAAAAGAAATAGTGGATTGTTGATGGGTACTTACTCTGAAATACTGGGCAGGCGAGAGCATTTTTTTGTTTTGAAATTGAGGGAGGGGGGCACCTCGAAACAATGCCCCCCCCATTGTCATTAAAACAATGATGGAGGATACAGACCATGAGCTACAAGGGTCCAATAGTCGAGGGGCCTAGACCACCTCGTTGCCAAAAAAATGTGAGCCCCCTCGCGCTGTGCAGAATAGCATCAGCGGACGGGGTGCGACCCCTGAATATGACCTCGTTCCTATGGATCCAGAGGGACTAGAGTGTGGCAAAAATAGTCCGCCACTTGACTTCGCGACGAAATGTTCCGCCGCCGAGAGACCGCCAGAATGCCTCCTCCGAGGTCGCCACGAAGCGGCCGACTCCGGTCTCCTACCACACTGTTTGGGCTAAGGGGCAAACGAAGAATAAGTGCTGGCAATCCTCCATTGCCCTGGCGCACAACGGGCATTCCACTGGAGCGTTCGGTACCATACGCTGCAGCCGGGATCTCGTCATCAGTCGCCGTCGTAGCAAGAGCCAGGCAAACACCTTGATCTTCAAAGGGAGACGTCGTTTCCACACCAAACAACACCTCTGCAGGATGAGCGGATCCTCCGAGTTCTCATGGTCCCGAAGTAGTCTGTATGCAGCTCGAGTGGTGAAACTAGGGCCGCTCCATACCCACGCATCTTGCGCTGCCTCTCATAGACGTCGGTCCGCCAAAAGCTCCTGCAGGCTGATTAGCTCAGCCACCCTATGGTCAGACAACGCCTAGGGCAGAGGTGGAACCCATGCGTCGTTCCAAGCCCGCCGCACCACAACCCCTTGATCCGTGGATACCGCATAGAGACAAGGAAAAAGTCTCTCCAGCCGGCTATGCCCCGGCCAGTTATCATCCCAGAACCGAAAGGTCTCCCCGTCCCCTAGCTGTGGCTGGAAGAACCTCTGCACCTGCGGGAAACACGTCCGCACGCTCGACATAAATGCGGAGTTGCCCCGCCTCGAGGTCTGCCACATCTCCCAATCCAGCGAAGAACCGTACCCATCACGTAGCACCACTGTCGCTAAGTCGCCCGACGGTTGCATCATCCATTGCACCCACTTAGCAAGAAGGGCCATGTTAGTATGCTGAAGGTGGCGTATACCTAGTCCGCCTTGAGTCACAGGCCGACACACTGTAGACCATGCCACTAGTGCTGTCCCCCGAGCTTCATCAGGCTGGGAACCCCTCCATAGGAAACTCCGCATACTCCTCGCGAGGAGTCTCCTTACGCCGGCCGGCATCATAAAAATCTACGTATAGTAGATGGGTATAGCGGCCAAGACTGCCTTCAACAAGATCAAGCGTCCCCCGCACGATAATAGGCGTGCTCGCCAACCTCCCAAACGCATCTCCACCTTTTCGAATACAGGTTGCCAATCCTGAATCCGCAGGCAGCGATCGACCAGCGGCACCCCAAGATACCGGATCGAAAAAACTCCAATAGGCGTTGCCAGTATCCGAGAGCAGCCGCTCATTTCTTCCTCGGATAAGCCGAATCTGACAAATGTGGACTTAGCTCGGTTCAGTCGGAGGCCAGAAAAATCCGAAAAGATGTCCATCATGATCGATAGTGTCTGTGCTGCCGTCATGGATCCTTGAATGAAAAATGTCGTATCATTGACATATTGCAGCAAGGGTATGTTGTCCAAAAGGCTAGCTGACAGGAATCTGGTCAATGCGCGAGCACACCTGCAATGTGCATACTGCCAAGGCGTCTACAGCCAAGATGAACAATAAAGGGGCTAGAGGGCATCCCTGCCTGATGCCTCATTGGGGGTGAATCCATCCCCCTTGCGGCCGACCATTCAACAAAACAGCAAAGGTGGAGGTCGTAACGCATTGTTTCACCCACTGCACCCACGTCTCCGGAAACCCCCGGCGTCGGAGGACGTTCCAAAGAAAACGCCAGTCTATAGAATCATAGGCTTTAGAGAAGTCAACCTTCGACATAAAGCCGGTGGTGCCATTTCGACGCCATGTTGCTAAGATCTCTTCCGCCAACACAATACTGTCCGTCATCTGTCGACCCGGAATGAAGGCAGATTGGACAGGGCTAATCAGCGATGACAATACCCCTCGGAGCCGATTGGCCAGCACCTTTGCAAATATCAAGTACAATGAGTTAGAGAGTGAAATGGGTCGAAAGTCTCCAATCTGCTCTGCCCCTTGCACCTTCGGCAGAAGTACGATGTATGCTCTGTTAAGCCTGTCCATGTGACATCGCCCGGCCCTGAAGTCCTCCAGTGCTGCCATGACCTCGTGTCGCACTGTGTCCCAACAGTCCTTATAGAAGAACACCGGAATGCCGTCTGGTCCAGGAGCGCCTTCACTGTTTAACCCTCGCACTGCAGCTATTACTTCATCTTCCGAGAAAGGGAGGATCAATTGCTGCTGCTGGCACGACGTTAGCACGGAGGCACCAGTAGCCAGCCACCGCCATCGGTTAGGTGGCCCACGGCGGTAGAAATCCCGAAAATGTTGTGCAAGGGCTTGGGACGACTGCTGCCTGGTGGCTGAGAACATGTTCGCCAATTCGAAGGCGGCAGATGTTGTTAAGGCGTCGTCGCCCGTTCGCCATTGGGCAGGCGAGAGCATAGAAAGATGTAAACGCCAATATAATGCTATCCCAAGTTTCTAATATTGTTATACGCTCATTTTCCTCTTTCTTTTCCTTGTTTTTCTCTCTTTCTTTTGTCTCTTCCTCAGAATTGGAAATTTGAAATTCCAATTCTCTTCCCACCCAACCCCTAAAAACGAGATTAATCATTTCGGAGATATCAAAAGAGAAAAAGAATGTTTTGTCTATTTGATCCAAAAAAAGTGGCGAATGCACATTTGCTTGATACATTTCCCAAGTAACTGTTTTACATCTTTGAGCACGCATGGATCCTGACAAAAATTCCAATTGTTGTGAGAAAAAGAATGTAAAGCACTACTTGTAGCTCAAAGTTACATGTAAGTTATTTGGTGACCTTGAGACGGTGCGTTGAATAATTTTTTTTAGAATACCCATTAATATTTGCAATATGTTTGTGTCCTATATATTAAGTAAATAACAGATACAATTCAATGGGTCTATCGTGAGTTATAACCCTAGAAACCCATTCACTTATGATATGTATACATATGGGATTGAAACCCTACAAAATAGAGGACTTCATGTTCTTGTAAATCTCTCCCCTCTCTCCTCATCTTTCTGAATCCCTTCATGCCTGATATCATCTCCTAGTGTGAAAGGACATCTCAGCAGAAGCTCAATGATACGATTTGATTCATCAGTGTAATGCATACAGCTTGTGTATTGAACCTTATTTTCTGCAGATTTTACTTGCTTTTTATTCAATGTCCTTGGTTTGCATGGTTTTAACTTCCTTCTAATGAGCATATGATACCATTTGTTTAATATTTTTTCAGGGCAAAAATGAGATAAACAGTTTTTGTGTTGTCTTCTTATCCAGGCTGGCCTTGCTGGTAACATAAAAGATTTTGTGTTTACCTCGCATACAGGAAATGCAGTAAGATTTTTATTTTTATTTATCTGTAATTTGATATTCTCATACCTTTTTGCAATCCTTGGTATTAAATGTCGTTTAAGAGAGAGACATCATTCCTTCATCATAAGTAGATATCCTTGAAGAGAGAAACCAGGATCAGGCCTCCAAAATAGAATATCATCATACTGGGCCTTCTAAGGAGAAGTCCTAAGTGTCTCCCCAATTTCTGGAATATAAATGTAAAACTAAATACAAGAGAGTAAGAATAAATACATTTGACTGTTTTACTCATTTAGTTTCATAACTCTTTTCAGTATTTATGTTTTAAATTTATTTTCCCAGATTAAAGGTTCTGAAGTGCTGACACATGACCAGACACCTGTCTCTTACGCGTCATGCCCCACAGAGACTGTGAGACTTCATATTCCAGACATTACCTTTCTCACGCTTGATGTTATGATCTCTTGTTGCATCATAACACTTCATTTCCATATGAAAAGTAGGGTCTAGGAGACATCATAGTTCTTTTTATGTTTTCCAGATTAATTATGTTTCAGCTCACGATAATGAGACTCTATTTGACATTATCAGCCTGAAGGTATGCTACCAAGGTTGAGAAATAGTTACTACATAGAAATTTCTAAAAATTCTCACTAATTTTTTATTTTGCAGACTTCAGAAAAAATATCGTTTAGAGGAAAGATGCAGGATCAATCACTTGGCAACAAGCTTAATTGCCCTCTCGCAGGTTTTTTGAATTCTATGAATATTCAACTATCATCGCTGAAAGCTTTCCGAATTAATAATAATGGGTGAAAAAAAATTTCTTTGTAGAAACATTTTTATGCCATTATAGTCGTTCAATATCTCAAGCCTTTGAAAGTAAAAATATAATTTTAAACCATTAAATGCATGATAAAATTCTTCACATATTTTATCAGACGAAGATTTGCACTTATCTCTAGATCCTGAAAGTCTCTGGGGGACTGATACTCTACATCAATCTCTTATTTTCAGTACTGCATTCATACCTCTAAAACATCAATTCACTTAGGCTCTTCAAAAATTCAATGCACTTAGGCCTTCTTATAATTACTTGTCTATTTATGAATCCTTTACCTTTTTAATTATTGGATCAAACCTCTTATCCTTTTGAAACCGTAATAGTTCTCATATACTTTTTTCCTTTTATCATTTTCACGGGTAAAATGATGATTCTCATTTTCTATCCCAGGGAATACCATTTTTTCATGCCGGTGATGAAATCTTGCGGTCTAAGTCGCTTGATCGAGATTCATATAACTCAGGAGACTGGTTCAATAAGTATGGCTCTTTTGGTTTACGGAAAAGATTTTTTTTTATATGCTCAGACTTTGGGGGAGTGCTCGAGAGCACTATTTTTTTATAAAGTTGAATTGAACTTATTTAAAACAATTAGCACATTTCAATATATGGTTTGGTCTGTCTTTATCAGGCTGGATTTCACTTACGAGTCCAACAATTGGGGAGTAGGACTTCCTCCCAAGGAAAAGAATGAGAAGAACTGGCCGCTGTAATTATTTATTTTTTTGAAAAATTTTCATTTTTGTGCACAGTATGCGCAATTTTAGTGATTTATTAAAATTTAGAAATACTAAACTTTCAGAATCAAGCGGAGGTTGGGAAATCCTGCTTATAAACCGGGGAAAGAGCATATTCTTGAAGCTGTAGAAAATTTCAAGAATCTTTTGAAGATTAGGTATTCTTCTCCACTCTTCCGCCTGAAGACAGCCAATGCTATCCAGGTAAAAACTAATTATTCAAAAAATTTTGCCAGCAAAAATTGTTTTGAAGATTAATCTGCTATTCAAGAAATTCTCCAGAAATTGCCTTCCTCTCTCTCCAATAAAACGTCTTTAAAAGTCTGAAAAACCCCTCCCCTTCAGGAAGGACAGAAAAATCCAAATGAGGACCAAAATAAAATCCGAAATCTCAATTTTCCTTATCTGTGAAGAATTTTCAAATCTGAATATTTCCATCTTATTTAGTTCATTGGTTATTGTGTATTCTGCAAGCTCGGCAAGTTAATTATAAATTCTTTCTCATTACTGGGTATCTGTCAGTAATTTAAATCGCTTAACAGGAAAATCGAAACTCAGTGAAACATTTTTCTATAATTCTAGTTTCCATCTGTTAATAGGAGAGGCTGCGGTTTCACAACACGGGCCCTTCCTGGATCCCTGGAGTCATTGTCATGAGCATCGAAGATGGGCGAAACAGATCATCCTGGGATGACACAGCTAGACCCCAAGTCAACCATCACCAACTCATTTCATTTTACTTTCTCCATTGATAAATAGGATTACAACAGTCTTTTATTAATTTTCACATAATTTTTCATCTGCAGCTATTCTTTTATTGTCGTGATCTTTAACGCATCTCCAAACCCAGTGTCATTTTCAATCCCCTCAGTGGGAAAGAGAAGGCTTCAGTCTCATCCAGTGCAGGTATGGATGATGTTTTAAAAGTCGATCTACGGGGTCAATTTATGATAGGGTTTTCTTGCAGCTGGCGTCAGGAGACAGGTTGACCAAAACATCTTCATATGAAACTTTGACAGGCTTGTTTCATGTCCCTCAGCAGACAACAGCTGTGTTTGTAGAGGTGCACGATTCTTAGATTCTTTTAGAGAAGAGATATTGGATGTTTCATTCTTTTTTGTTAGAAAAACAGGTGATGGAGAACACCTTAATTTCAATACTTTTCTGCTCCAGATTGCTTTCTCACATACAGAGAGAGAGAGGAATGGAATTTACAAAATAAACCTCCGTGGATTCAAAATCTTTCTGCCTCATTACGGGCAGCGAAAATTAATAGAAAAAAAGACTCTTTGCCCTAAAGTTCTTAAATTTTAGGAGGAAGAAGTGGGACAGAGGGGGGAGAGAGGGAGGGAGGGAGAGGAGAGAGAGAGAGAGAGAGAGAGCATGAAGTGGAAAAAATTGTCTCATTGTTGCTGAAATGTTTCATAAACTCTTTTTCCTTCGTGTGGACGCGGGATTTCTGTAGAAAGCAATCTGGAGCAGAAAAAGAGGAGAGGGAGAGAGAGAGATATAGAAAATATTCATTTGAATGGAAGAATTCAAATCACTCATCGTGCAGAAACAGATTTTCAGAGATCATCCTTCTATCTACCAAGAAGAAACGACTGAATGACTATCGTACAGAGAAGACCAGAAAAGAATATCACTTCTTCTGGAAGGTGACCATACAAAAGAATGCAATGAATCGGAAAAGCACCCCAGAAGCCATTAGGAGAAATATACAGAGCCCCCAATCACCAATGTCATAATCGCTCTTCAGAAGAGACCCACACCGGGTAACAAGCCACACTCCTGAGTACCTGCAGATTTGGAATCATACAAGCTTGCCTGAATTTCAGAGATTATTTTCAAGAACAGAACCATGCTAATCATAAAAAGAAAAACTTAGTGCTTTTTAAAAAGGAAAACTGTGGTGAAAATGTTCTCTCCACATGAGAAGATTTTGATGTAAAAAGGAAGAAAATTTGTTGGTGTCCCATATTTATCATCAGAAGTAGAATTTCATAATTGCCCAAGGTTTGAAAAAAAAAGAAACGGAAATGAAAATTCCTTGACCTACCTGCAGTAATTTCAGATAATTTTTTTTCCACTAATTCTTATGATTATGAATTCAACTCCGGCCATACCTTTCAGCATTTGATACGACAAAGGCTTCTAGAGCCCACTTTGGGTAGCACATGTTGGCCAGCATCTTCACACTCAGGGTTTGCTCCTGGGTGGCTATCAGAGTCAAAACTATAGGCAGAAGCACAGACCACTGCAAAAATCATGCTCTCATCAGTAGAAAAATCTTCCAAATTTGAAAAACTGCGCTACCCACCAGCTGAGCAGAGCTAGGTTGGAAGAAATTCGCAAAGGCATAAGCAATGCCGGTGACACTGTAGACTAGGGCGACCAAAATGATGTAATTATCCGTGATTGAAGATCTAGGGTTGTTGAAGAAATAGAACATGGAGAGGTAGACGATGGGCTTGATCAGAGTGTTGAACTGGTCTATGGTGTCTTTAGACAGAAAGTAGGCCAGCGAGCTCATCCCAGAGGCGCTCTCCCTCCAGTAATGCAATTTCTCCAAGGAAAAAGACCTCAAAGCTCCGATTTTGCACAGAAGCGCTGCTCCAGAATTTTCTCATTATAAGCCTCGAAAATTTGTTTTCATGATTTTCTTCCTTCATAAAAAGACTCCACAAAAGAACTTACAGACTGCGATGACGGTGTAGGTGTAACCCAGCGCCCCAAACGTCTCATCATTCACCTTAGCAAGAGTTCCCAAGCAAACTCCAGCCAAACACAAAATCAGAAAATCCACAAACTGTATCCGCGCCTCCCTCAGTCTCTGCTTCCCAACCCTGAAAAATCGGACTCAAAACCCTAAGATTGAAAAAGTCAGCAAGTTTTTTAAGTTCTTTCTTGAGTCCCAGTCTAACCTTCCGAGGAAACACTTGTACTGCTTGAACACTCCAGGAGTGCGGCGATTAGAGAGATCCTTAGTCCTTGAGAAGTTATGCTCAATATGGTCTCTCTTCTGCTCCACTATGCATTTGACATCGCCCCATATATCCGCAGCAATGGAGGGCACTGAATCCGCAGCACCTCCCAAACTTCCCTCCCTAGGAATCCCATCACCTGCGTTATGGAGCATGTCTGGAGGAATATCGTAGCCGTTGTGCTGCATCCACTTCAGAGGTAATTGCTTGTAGCTTACTGCTGAGCTCGTGATTGGACTCGTTATCCCTTCTAAGATATCTATGTAGTGGTCTGGAGGGTTCACTCTCTCAGGAACAATGATCCCCAGACCAGAAAAATACTCTTCCACTTTCTTGACCGACCCGTGGTAGGCTGTGAGACCTCCTTTTGCCAGGAGAATCAGGTCGTCGAACATCTTGAAAAGCGAGTAGCTGATTGCAAGGGTTCACTGTTAAGATCAAGTGGCTTACCACTGTGCCAAATGCCTACAGGTTCAAACTTTAATTACCTGGGCTGGTGAATGACGGTGATGACGTTGACGCCTTCGAGGGCTTCCCGACGGAGAGATTTTAAGAGGAGCTGAGAGGAACTGCTGTCTAGACCGGAGGTGGGTTCGTCGAGGATGAGGAGGGAGGGTTCCATGACCATCTCCAGTCCGACATTGACTCGCTTCCGTTGACCACCGGAGATACCTCGGTTTTCAACTGTGCCAACAAGGGAATCCCTCACTCCTTCAAGTTTTAAGGACTCGATCACTCTCTCCACGACCAGCACTTTGTCTGCCTTGGGCAGCTCGTCGGCAAGTCTGCAGGTGGAAGATGAACAAGCTAATGTGTAACAAGATAATGATAATAGTAGAAAGGGGAGTGGAAGAAAATAATAAAAATGGTAAGAATAAGAAGAAGAGAAGCATCGTCTAACGATCCATGGCTTATGGTTCAGGAGATATCGTACCTACATCTTGCACTGAACCATAGATTCTCCTCCACAGTCAAGTTCCCATGCACAACATCATCTTGGGGAACAAAACCGATTATTTTCTTATAAGAATGGATGGACTCGATCCTCCCATTTATCAGAACCAAACCGCTCATCTCGCATCCCGTCGCCTTCCCCGCCAAAGCATTCAAAAACGTCGTCTTCCCTGCTCCTGACGGTCCCATCACAGCCGTCACTCTCCCCGGCAATATCTTCCCCGTCACGCACCTGATCAGATTTTTCTTCTTTCCCTTTAAAGTTAGCGTCAAATCCTTGAACGCGATCTCTATCATGGGCCTTTTCCTTGTAACGGTGTCTTGCGCCATGGATATTACCCCCGAGAAGGTTAAGTTTTTATTCTGCTGATGCAAAGCTTTCTCCTTCTCTAGTTGACCGTAAGCGTACTTAAAGATTTGGCTTTTAGTGTGCATTTGCTTTCCCTTGGGCATTTGTTTCTTGATGTTCTTATCTCCGATCTCAAGATTAAATCCTTCATCTTCATCTGGGTTATCCTCCAGAGAGCGCATCATTCTTGTTAGGTTGCTCGGCTCCCTCGACGAAGAAGCGCTGGTCCCAGGAGGAGGTGGTAGCGAAGACTCATCTTGACCGAATCTGGTCAACCCTTGAATCTTGCTTGATTTTTTCCTCGAGAAGGTGCGGGAGAGTTGTGTTTGTAGACCTACGGCGTGTTTCTTGGCTATGTCTTTGGCTGCTTTCCATCTCTCTCTTGCTTGTGCCGTCTCTCTGGCGCTTCTCGCTGCAGCTTCCCGGGACTTGGCTTGTTGTCTCTCTCGGCTGGTCAGGATTTGATCGGAGAAATTGTAGATGATCAACAGTAGAAGTCCTAGGGCGACCTAAGAGCCAGAGCAATGCAAAATTGTAAGAGGACGAAAAAAATGTAAACGAAGATCCACGCGTTCAGCATTACTCACGATGAGCAGCACTCCGAAAAGGGTAATGTCTTGATTCGAGGATTTAGGTTCACAAGAACTTTTCTTGAAGCACCCTGCAAATCTTAAGAACTTAAGTGAAAATGACCATAATATTCCTATAGTATTAAAAAATTCAAAATATTTATCTCTCGAGAATGATATCTCCATTCATAAAGTATAGAAGGGCACCATAGAAAAAATATGGTGATAAAAAAATGTCAACGTTGCATCCCACGTACTTTTCTGAGAAGTAGAACCCATCCTGCAGTAATGCCTGAAAAAAACCCAAAAATTTGCATTAATCCATGACAAGAGAAAGCAAGATGATCATAACTCTTGGAGTTGACTTTCTGTGAAGAAGCAGTACCCACTGCCACATGGAATCTTCTTAGTGGTGCTCGGGCAATAATAGCCAGCCGGGCAGAAGATCTCATTGCTGCTGACGACGTCAGCCCAAAGGTCGGCCCCTCCGCATGTGTGGTTAGGCCGCCCGGGTGGAAGCTGGTACTTGTATCTTCAATGTGAGGAGGGAGGAGAGAAACAAGAGATTCAACACACAGATGACAGAGAATAAGACTGAAGGAATCGCTTACGGGTCACATATGCCGGTTGTCTTGTTGAGTGTTGCCAGCGGACAGTAGGCGCCAAGAGGACAAGCTTCATTCCAGATGGAGGAGAGGTATTAGCAAGAGATAATATATTCTTCATTTTATGGAATTTATCACATAATAGGTAATTATTTTTAAAGAGAAAATCGTATAGAGCCGGATTTCATGTGTATTTTCTTTTGAAGAAATGGTGGGTTTCTGATGAAGATGGAAGAAATGCAGATCATTATTTCCATGAAAATTATTTGAAAAATGAAGCAAAAGAAGAGGTATCCCGAAATAGATAGTTTCTGCTTGGGATTTATCCCGAAATGTAATACCATTTATAAAATGAAAATCGTTTAAATCTGCTTTTTAGGGTTACTTTCTATTTGAGATGATGGGTTTCAAATGAAGCTGGAAGAATTAATCGAAATGAGAGGCACCAGGCAAGATACAATATTTTCTTCGTGGGATTTATCCCATACCAAGGAACTACCTGTAAAGAAAAATAAAAAACAATCCAGTTTTAGAGTTATTTTGTTTTTAAAATGACGGGTTTCTGATGAACGTGCATGAATACAATTTGAAAATTCAAGCAAATGCAGACAGTAATAAACAGAGAAATCAGGGTTATTTTCAATGATATCTAAGTCTAAGGAGACGATTTTACGTATCATGCATGTGATGCCGTGAGGGCAGAAGAAGCCAGCGCAGCAGCGATGACAGTCCAGAACCCTAGAAGGCATGATCTTGGAAGAAAGATCGATCTTGCGATCTGCCCCAGCGCTACATGCCCATCCGGGCTCACATCCGGAAGTCCATGAAGTCAGATTGCAGTTCTTATTCGGCCTCAAGTAATTGCTCTTCCCGCCATTTTCATAGAAACCGGAAAAATAGAATTTGATCTCTGCTGCCGTGCATATCCTCTGCATCATATCTCCTGATGATT
Source organism: Lemna minuta (assembly GCA_024174645.1). NCBI lineage: Eukaryota > Viridiplantae > Streptophyta > Magnoliopsida > Alismatales > Araceae > Lemna > Lemna minuta. Next base: position 3,443,952 of record CM044103.1, on the reverse strand, counting down.
GAACGAAAGATTTGAGGGCCCTGTTTTTTTCCTTTTTAATTATCAGGAATTATCCATTATTTCATACCTTTCGTCTGCTTGATGCAATCAGTTAAAAACCCTAAGTCTGAGGAGAAATTGAAGGCTCCATTCCAGTCGTTGTCCCTGGGGCCCATTTTGCAGTGATAAAAGTAAATAGATAAAAAGATAGATTGATGATAGATAGATAGGTGGAGAGATAGATAGATAGATATATAGATGAATAAATAAATAGATTGACAGATGGATATAGATAGATAGATAGACAGATGGATTGAGAGGTAGAAAAGGTGAGAAATGGATAGATAGATTGACAGATAAGTACATACCTAGGGAGGTAGATGGATAGATTGTTTGATAATATGTAGATAGATAGATACACGATAGATAGATAAATAGATAAACAGACAAAGGGATAGAGAGATAGACAGACAGATAAACAGAGAGATTGAGAGATTGAAAGATAGATAGAAAAGGGAAGATAGAAAGGTGGACAAATAGACAGACAGGGATATAGATAGAGAGATAGGATAGATGAGTGATTGATAGATAGAAAGACAGATATAAAGGCAAATCAATAGAGAGATTGAAAGATAGATAAATAGATTGACAGATTTGGAGACAGAGATAGAAGATTGATAGACTAACCATTAGGTCGGGGAACAGATAAATAGAGAATTATAGAGAGATAGATAGATAGATAGATATATAGATAAGAAGATAGATAAAAGGACAGACAGAGAGATTGATAGAAAAATAAACATGAAGACAGATAAGTAGACAGACGGACAGAAAGATAGATTGATGGGGAAATATGCAGATTGACAGGTAATGAATGTACACAGGTAAATCGACAGATAGATAGAGAGATAGATAGACAGACAGATGGAAGAGAAATCTACTACCTATCCTTGATACAGAAACCCAGCTGATTTCCAATGTCGCCGGCGAAGGTACCAGTTAGATTTGACAGTTTGCCGTAGATCACGCTCGTGATGAACTGGTTGACGCCGCCACCGTAATTATCGTCTAGAGAAATCGCTATTGGCAAACTCCCTGAGAGGAGGATGGTGACTACAGCAGCGAAGAGGGTGAGGGAAATATTAGCGGCCGTCTCCATGTCGCGTTGTACCGGAGTCGGCACCATGGCATTGCTCCTTCGAGCTCGGAACGTGGGAAGAAGACGACGACGACGGAAGGAAACTAAGAAATGGGTGGTCGTTGGAAATGGTAGACGAAGAAACGTGCAGACGAGCGAGAGACTCGGCGAGAATCGAGGCTCTTTGAGTGAGAGGGGGGGGGAGAGAGAGAGAGAGAGAGAGAGAGAGAGAGATGGGGAGGAGAGCGCCTGACGTCCGAGAACTCCGCGGGAGAAGGCATACAGCCGCTCGGTTTTCATGAGGATAATAGGCCAGAAAAAAAATCACGTATACGATGAGAAAAGAAGAAGAACAGACAAGAACGCTAAATTGGCGGAGAAGTTGAACTCTCCGTTGAATTAGTACAGCCCTGAACCACAGTTTGATCGAGGAGAAAAGGAAGAAGATTTTTCGTTTGGACTCCGGCCCTACTGCCGGAGACTGGTTAAAAACTAGAACCAGGACTCTGCTTCTCGAATTCCCATTGACTTTCGGCAAATTTCCATTGACTACTAGAACCAGAACTCTTCTTGACGACTCCATGAATGTGCCCGCTTTGAGGAAACATCCTATCTTTCGAACTCTTCTTTGGTCTTTTTCTTTCCATTTCCTTTTGTCTACGGATCACGCCGAAACAAATTTCTCCGGAGATTGTCACGTACTCTTCATCTTATTCTGACGATTATCATCCCACTCTTTCGTCCCTCATCAGAACTAGGACTTTCCAACATTTTGTTAAACCACCGTTCATGACCCTAGTTCAATTACATCGTTCGCTTTTTAGAATTTTCATCTTCTTGTACCTTATAAGTAATTTTTTTGCGAACCACCTAAAATCAATAAGAATTTTCATCATCATAGATTTAAGTTTATATCGAAACCACAAACAACACGTCACGTCCTCAAACGGCCATAGGCTTTCCCCATGATATAAATACGTTGCTTGTAGTTCAATTTATGAACTTTTGTCCGATATTTTTATCACTCAACTTCCTTCATATACCATTTAGAATCCATCCTTAGACTCTTCCCGCCAATTGGTCACACGAGTTCTGGCCTCTGTTGTTGTGTTGAAAAAAAGCTTTTTCTATTCCTGTTCGTCGTTTGTGTTACAAATATTGAAAGAAAAAATAGCTAAATCCTTAGTACTTGATTTATAAAAATATAATTTATAATATACTATGTATTCCATAAATACATTGAAGATATATGGCATATATATGTCGAATATATGAATATTAAATTAAATTTTAATTGACATTAATCGGCTCCAACATGACTGGCACATCTAATAATGTTGGAGAATGGATTGTTTCCCTTTACCGGATTCTTGTACGTGATGTGCTTTTGTAGCATTGTTTAATAATCAGCCCCGATTGACGTTTGTTGGTGAGATGTGAGAATAACATCTACCAGAAATAGCTTAGCTTCATTGAGAGCATCGATTTGGTTTCTTAGATGTTCTATCAGCCCGTGGCAGTCAAAATTTATTATTTGAATAGCATATCTGATGCTTCTCAAAAAGCCTTTAGAAGTCTAGAAAAATGTGCAACGAACACCCTCAGTGTTATTCAATCAAATAATTTCGCTCCTACGAGGCATAGATGTCCATTTTTTTGTGGAACCTTCCTCTTTTAGAATGCGACAACAAGCATTTTATGTGTGGAATTCCTCCTTGGCTTGACATCCAAAATCAACTTAATGCAGTTGGGCATCTTCATTTAGAAAAAAAAGCTCCTCCTATTTGAGCCTCCAATAGAAGCAACAATTTTCTTGACTTGAGAAACTATATCTCCAAGGACTTGGAGTGCTAACCCATCTCTATCGCTTCTTGGTGGTTAGTGCTGGAGGGATATCCAAGGCTTTTAGATTATCTTGGACAGTCAAGTTGATGACATGCACAATGCATTGCATGTGATTGTTTCTCTCAAACTTTGGGTTCATTCCCTTCAATGCCCCCATAAATCATTGTCCTATTGCTGCTAGTGTTGTTACTCGAAACTACAGAAACCTCTATTTAAGTAAAGAATTAAGAAAATTTTTCTAAATAAAAATATTTGTCCTAAAAACAACAATGATATCAAACCTTTTACCTTTGTCCACAAACCAAATCTTGCAAAACCTCTTTCAACAAATGAACGAGATATTTCCTACTATGCAGCCCATCAATATTATTTATGGCTAACACTTGCTCTAAATGGCTCCATTTATCATTGACCCTATGAATTTTGATTCCCACTAGAGGAATCATGTAATCAAAACTCCATGGCTAAATGGTGAACGAGATGCTCCTAACCTGTAGAAGAAATTCCCATATTCTTTGCTTTTTTTATCGAATAAAATTCTTGAAAAACGCATGGATGGTCCTAGACTAAGGTATTTTCATCTTGGTTTTTGCACAATACCAATGCACATCTCTGAAGGTTTCCTCGTCCACTATCATCCATGCTTAGTCAGTGAAACATACGAACATTGCTAAATTTTCCTTGGTTCTCTCAAATGTGACCCCAAGGAAATAGCTTTGCCTAATTGACTATGGGTCCAACTTATCCATAATATATTGTTATGCATGTTCCATATGAGTCCCCTTTGTCTCCTTTTTTTTTTATTTGCCTTTATGGCTATTCTAAATTTGCTTCTGGTATATCCTAAGTCATTCATGAGTTTTGAAAATTAAGACTTATACATACACTGTAATTGATGACGATAAAATATCCATAAGAGAGTTCTTTTACACTTGATATCTTGTAGAGTATGCAGTGTAGCTTGAAACCTAATGGGCTAGTAACTCAACTAATAAATTGGATTAAATTGATCCTCGATTGATTAATCCATACGTTGATAACTAATTTCTAAGGTTGAGCAATGAGTGTTTCTTAGTCGATAGAGTTACTAACTAGCTATATATATGAGCTCAAAGATTCACATACATAAGATTAAGAGACTTTGGTTGATACAGACATCTTTATGATGGGTTTTTCCGAAAGTTATAAGTACTTAAAGTCTATAAAGATGGAGTGGGCTCCCACCCCTCAAGTGTACACATGTGAGCCTTGATGAGAACCCACCCTTCTCTTGCCACTCCCATGGTGATCTAATAAGACTAGATGTTGAGGAAATCTTCAACGAGTTGCTCTTCTTAAGGGAAGATCCAACCATCTAGAGATTGTGTGGACAGCGCTTGAGGTTCACCATTTGAAAAGCTTGAAAGAAATCCTCAAAGGAACCTTGTGAGTGTTGATTTTGAACTGTATTAGATAATAAGATCATCATTCTTAGATCTTTATATTTTGAATCCTTGATTCTAATATCTTTTTCTGCATTCGAGTTTTGCAATTGAATTTTGGGGGCTTATCAAACCATAGAATCCAATACTCTTGCCACTCCCATGGTGATCTAATAAGACTAGATGTTGAGGAAATCTTCAACGAGTTGCTCTTCTTAAGGGAAGATCCAACCATCTAGAGATTGTGTGGACAGCGCTTGAGGTTCACCATTTGAAAAGCTTGAAAGAAATCCTCAAAGGAACCTTGTGAGTGTTGATTTTGAACTGTATTAGATAATAAGATCATCATTCTTAGATCTTTATATTTTGAATCCTTGATTCTAATATCTTTTTCTGCATTCGAGTTTTGCAATTGAATTTTGGGGGCTTATCAAACCATATAATCCAATACTCTAAGACAACGTTCTTTTTTGAGTGATGCTTTGATATAGGGAAATGTACAAGCTTCCTTTTATTTAAGTAGTTCTTGACCAATATCTACTGACTACAAACTTTTTAGGATCTCTTGGCCTCTTTTTGTCTTTTTAGGAAGGTCAACTTACAATCAATTTATGACCTAGAGTTGGCTTTTCCTCAGGTTTGACTTTGCTCAACTTTTACAATTTGATTGATTGAAAAGTCATTGTTAGACTATTGATCACAAGATGGACATTCAGGTGGACCAGCTAACTCTAGAACTAAACTATTCAACTAAAGTACTAATTAGTTTGGTTAGTTAACTTTGTGCTTGAGTAGTCAACTAAACCCTTAAGTGGTCCAAGTGATTAAATCTAGGCTTGACTTGTCAATTTAAGGCCCTAATTGGTCAACTTTATTGACTTTGGGCATGATTTGTGTACCAGAGTCTTAATTGGTTCAACTACTTGACGTTGGGCTTGACAAGTCAATTGAAGTCTTAATTCATTTAACTTTTTGGCTTTGGGGTTCACTAATCGACTAAAATCTTCATTGATTTAACTCAAATTTGCACTTGATTTTCCATGGATTTTACTTGGAGCAGTCTGATATTTTTTATATCTAAAATCAAGAAATATCAAAATTTATGAATACAACGGGATTTGATACACAAGATTTTAAATAGGATGAAACGATGCAATAGAGTCTTGAAATCATTGGAAAGGTATATCTAAACATATTTATCTTCCTTTATAAAAATTACTAAAATCAAATGTTCTATGTTAATTTGCAAAAAGAGTAAATAAATCACCTTTATCCAATTTTGATGAAGATATAGTTTATTAACCTTAAACAAAATAAAGACATCAGGTACTGATTTGAAGAATTAATGATTTTCTGGTTTTTTGCCTGTGACTATTTCATAGAGATAACAGATAAAATGATCAGTACTTTCTAACAGCATGGACCAAATGTAACTGTACAAATCTTTTCGAACTTTAGAGATGTTCTTGAAGGAGTACAAAAAAAAATTCTCTATCTAAAGAATCATTTGATCAGCAGGGTAAAGAATTATTTAAGCAGGATGAACACCAATACAACAAGCTATATTTTAGTAGATTTCATTTATCTATGAAGTGATATGCACTAGTCATTGAGATGTAAACTTTGAGGATTCAAGAAACTTAGATATAGAACAGAGTTATCTATAATTTATATTTAAAAATAATAGATGTCAGACAGAATTTAGAATAAGGAAATTCTAAGTTGAGGTGAAAGAATTATAAATTAAGGAAACAAAGTTTAAGGATATTTAAATGTTCTAAGAATTTTAAGTTTATGGAAAAATTTGACAAAAGGCAGATTGAGAAGTCTCTTCAAACGAAATCAAGGTGAGAGATGATCAAATCACGACTTAGGCAGAACGAACTGAAAAAGCAGAAATCAGCATAGAAAACTGGATACAATTTCAAAATCAAATATCAGGGTTTACGAGAATTAAATCTACTCTGAATATAATTAAATCAAACGTCAACAAAATCGGAACCTATACGCACAAAGTACACAGTGATGAAATAGAAAAATGGTACAGGATGAAATTAGAATGAAGTGATACAACCTTAAGAGATCAAATAAAAGATAATATCACTGATCAAATTACACGGTATAAAACAAAAGCAAAGTGAAGATTTGTAATCTGAAATTCTCCGAGAATCTTCGGCAGATCTGGAAAAAGGGTTATTTGATGATTCTCGGACCATTGAGAGGACAGAAAAATTTGACGGAAGTCATTTGGGAAGAATATTGGTCACTTCCAGAAATGCGAGCACTGCAAAAAGGAGAGATCGACAAGCAAGCCTGAACTTCTGTCCCAGTAGGGCAGATCCCTGCAGAGTGCTTTGAATTTATGCTTCCGTAAGTTAGACCGCCTGATTTTGATTTCCGTTGCGGTAGGTTTAGATCCCTCGAGATTGTTTGAATTTCTGTTTACAGAAGGTTAGATTTCTGGAGAGCTTTGATTTCCATCGCGGAGAGAATAAAAATGAAAGAAACCTGTGATTTCTTGTTTTTCGAGGAGAGAAAGAAATATGTTCGTTCTTTTTCCCTATTTCGAGAGAGGTAGATATTTTCCTCATCTTTTCAAAATCCTAAATATATTAAAGAAATCATAATATAAAAAAACAACATGCTATGAATATTCTTTAACTAAAGCCTAAGAGAAATAAATATAAATATGTATATACACCAATCTATTTATGCACGTATTCATTCATCTAAAATGCTTTGAAAACTATATAAAATTTGTATATAAAGTATATATAGATCTCGAGTAATAAAATCTTGGAGGAGATAATTTATGAGCATATATGTAATTAGAAATGGAAGGAATAGGGTGTAATGCAATAAAAAATTATCTTGAAAATCAAGTCTGTAATTCATAACAAGTATATTTATGTATATTCGGTAAATATGGATATATAACCTTGTATTTCTTTTCTTGTTCGTTCGTACAGTACACTGGTGGTTTGTCTTCCTGAACATTTCTTTGGATGTGCACTGGAATCACTTGAGAAATACTACAATCCACAACCTATACTGTATGGCAAATATTCAGTCATAACATGAGACTAAATCAATAAACTCGTCAAAATGTCCTCTTGTTCTATTAGAATAGACGGCAAATGATTGACTAAGTGGTTGTTAAAACAACACCATCCCAAAAGTTATGAGGAACCGTTTTCTTGAAAAAAAAAAGAATGTTAGAAACCTCAAGGATGTGGTAATATTTCCCTTTGGAGATACCTTTTCATTTGAACTTTTATAGATAATGGGTTTGATTCATGATTTGTACATGATAAACCATAGTATATGATAATTTAATCTCATTGAAAGCACTATATTTCAAAAATAAATATAAATAATCTTCTTAACTTACTCTAGTATATAATCAGTTAGGGTTGAAACCACCAGGATCATAGGTTTTAAAAGAGTGAGTTTCCTTTGAAGACATAGAGATAGAAGAGAAGAAGATGGTAGATGAGGATTTGATAGAACAAAATATAAATTATTAATACCATAAGAATAAATCATTTTTGTTAAGAATACTTAACATTATAGTTTAGATGAGATATTTAGAGTGTAATTGGATGGTGATGATGGATTGTCTAACAACTTTTATCTATGAATATTAATCTTCTGCTAATATATATGAAATGAATTCAAGGAGTACTATGAAAGCGAAAAAAAGAAACTTCATTCTTTACTAAAGAGTGTAGAGGAAAGTGATGAGGCTTTGATGAAATGAGTGAATGCGATGCTATCGAGATTCACAATATTCAACATCTTATTAAAGATCATAAATATATAATTAAGACCTTAGCAAAGCACGACCGTAATATTTGACTTTTAAGTATAAGTACTATGAAAACGCAAAGGATAGAAAAAGACATTACTTGTTTATCATGGAGTTCATCCTTGACCTTGAATTTTTTGTACTCTCTCCTTCTCAAATTTGACACGATGATAGCCAATTATGCGATAAATTTTTGAAATCACTGATCATCATGAATAAATAAATTAATATATATATATATATATATATATGGCTGCATGTGAAACATTGAATATAGACCAGACAATAATCTTACTTCAATCTAATAAAAATGTTTCCACACTTATAAATGATTGATTGTATCTATTTAATGGCACATTGTAGGCCTGCACTACAATATACGCATAACTGACACTACAATTTACAATAATTTATATTATCCTTGTAAAGATTTATTAATAATATTTTATAACCTTTTCCAAGGTTTAAAACCTTGAGAATTCATCTCAATTTATTATGCAAGTATGTTAAACTTTAAAAGCTTCATTGTTAATTAAATGTAGTATATGGCATTTAAAAGTTGAGAAGAATTATCACAGAAAATGGACTATTGGAGAGTCAAAAATGGAGTTTTCCAGGATTATTGTTGTCCTCTACATTTTGTTCTGAAAGATTATCTGGGCAGCCCTGAGAGTAGTTGGGTTTCTATTTCTATGGGTCATGAACCAAGGGAAGGCAGAAAATAAGCGTACGATTATACATCTTCAGAGTGTACTGCTGCTGTCTTCTCGGCTGAAGAACTCTGCCGTCCCCGTCAAGATCTTCAAGAAAATTTTACCGGATGCTGATGTTTCCATTGTGTACTGAATCTCTCAGCATCGTGTGGGGATAGCCTCCATTCTGAGTGGAAGCTTTCAACAAAGCTATACCCTAAAAACCTTTCACCAGGAATAAGTTCTCATTACATCTCTTGATATCAAAAATGGATTTTCCGAGCCATCCCCCAAACTAGTGTGCTCTAAAACCGAACCGAGATGCAGTTTACCAAATCGAACCGACACGAAGGATAGCTTTTGTTAGTTTAGGGTTTAGGTAATACCTAATCAGAATGAGTCTTCCCACAGCCCATTGAACCATGGGAAGGTCGCTATAAATATATGAATTCATAAATACATGTGATTTTGTTTCACTATTTTAGTAATGTGGGACTATTTGGCTCGTATGAATAAGAGCAGATAAATATAATTAAAGGTAGAAATAGGATGTTAATCGATGAGTCGCACTTTCGAAGCATCATGCATGCATATATACATACTTATACATGTACATACACTCATATACACCTACATGAATTCATATAAACATAAATATATACATGCATACATACATGCATATATAAGTATGTGACATATCAGTCGTATCATTTGACATCTGATCAGCTCTTTAATCAATAAACCTCCTCATATACATCACTGAAATTATTGGTATGACTGTACCGTTACCGGACATGACGATAACCATCGATAGCTGTACGTTTAGGTTATCTCTGGAACCGGAGAATCCTTCGCCAAACCGAAACGACAAGAGAATTGAACGTGGCGACCTGAAGACGTCGTCCGATGGAATTCAAACTTGTCCTCTTCTCATACTAGAAAGTCAAGGTGGGACCTACCTCTACTCCTTAAGCATTTTCTCATGCTTGTTCTCTTCTTCTCGTCGCCTGAGAATGAAAGCCGTTTGCTCCTTTGGCATCTTCTCAATGACTGCAACGGAAATTATTAATGCGCTTCAACAAGAATTTGTTGGGCCTTTAACGGATCTAATTTAATTGATATTTAGACCAGCTGGCGGTCATTGATTTATAACAATTCATCGACGTTTTACTCAAATGGATGTCAGACAGGCAACAGCCTAGCTTGATGAAGGGTGCCATCACATGCATCCACATGCTCTCTCTCTCTCTCGCTCTCTCCGCTCTTTATTGAACCACAATCTGATGACGGGATCTAATAGGTTTTAGCCGGTAGGCAGAGAACCGGAATCGAATCTTTTCTGCGTATTCTCTCTCTAAGAAAGTTCGACTGGCGTTCTCATACTCTTCCTGTAAGAAAGTTCCCTTGTAATGGGCTACCAGTAGCGAGTCATAGGCGTTGACTTTCGCAATTGTAGCTGAATAGTCCCAGCACCGCTTATTCTCGTTCTCATATTCTATCACCAAGCCGTTGACTCTGTGTGTGTAGAGAGAGTTTTCTACGTGTGGAAGGGGAAAAGCGGTGGTAAAAGCGAGAGAAAAATGACGCTCGGCAAGGCTGACAATTTGTAATGGATCAGGCGTTGACTATATCCTGACCGTCCGATTCTTTGGATCCACATCTCAGACAGTCAAACGCCACCTTTCACCGAATACTAGTGCGTGCGTTTAGACGGGACAATTCACGGCCTGGTCTTTCTGTCTCCACCTTAGTATTTTCCCTTCTAGAGTGGTGCAACCCAAGAGACTGTTTGAGATGGCGGAGCAGAAGAAGCAAACCCTAAAATACTTCTCTCTGGAGCTCGAAGAGAAGATAGAACGAATTGAGAGCGAGATCTTGCGCCTTCGGGGACTCCTCAGCGCTACAATCAAAGAAAGAGACGAGACACGTTTGCTCCTTAAAAGCGCACAATTTCTCTCGCAGGATGAGATCACCGACGCTTCGATTTCTTCCAATAACATCAGCAGAGAAGTGGATTTCTGGGAGCTGGTGCAGGAGGATAGGTTGCCGGAGAAGGGGAAGTTTCTGGAGGCGGTGATGAAGGCGGGCCCGCTGCTCTACGACATTATGCTGGCGGGCCCGTTGCCGAAGTGGAAGAAGCCTCCACCTGCTCTGAATACAATGGAGATTCCCATCTTCTCAGGTTCTACTCCGGAGGAGTATTTGAAGCAGAGACAAGCTGACAAGGTTTTCCGTAGGGGAAGGAAGAGGGGCCTTGAAGATGAAGATAAAGATAAAGCAGAAGCAGAGGAAGAAGAGTGCTTGAAAATTGCTGGGTTAGCGGAGTTCTACCGGCAGGATCTAGCCGTGGGATGTATTGGAAGGCCGGATCTTCAGTCCTTGTTTGACCATCTTATTTCGTTTGGACATTTTCCTGGTGTGTAATAACATTCTCTTCATTAGAAATGTCGAGTCAAGTCCCCATCTTCGAGGTGATTGGAACATGAATGAAGCACTAATCGTTCTTTTGAATCGTTCCTCTCGAACAGGCAAGTATATGTAATTTATGATTGTCTCAAATGGATGTCTGATAGATAAATATTTCTTTAGGGTGTCTAAAATCAGAGTTCTGAATGAATTTTCATATCCATTAGACCAACTTATTACCGCATTGTTCTTGAAAACATCAATCATCAAACTTTTATCAAATCATCTCACTTACAATTGGGTCAGGTTGCTGATAAAATTAACTTATACAATATATTGGCATTCCTCTCTTTGCTGTCGATTGGAAATTAATCTTCATGCCTTACACTTGTTTGTTGAGAAGGCCAAAAAGCAACAAAAAAAAGGGGACAAATACTTGTCTGCATGATTTGATATATGTTGGCTCGAAATGTGAAGTAATTGTGCTCCCCCATTGACAAGGTAGGTATCCTTCAATTTGTGGTATTAATTAAATATTTCAGATCAAGTAGATGTGTTATTTTAAGGAATACTTTATTTTAAATCCAAATTTTTAATTTATTGTGGATTTTAATCCTAATGGTGTTTCAATTTGTATTCAAATTATATGAATATTATAGGGATTAATATAAATATTAATCTCACACTTTATTGGAATCATTCTTTTGGCATAGACACACACTTTTTATGATTGGGTTCTTACGCTTAGGGTTCAACGGTTCCGCTCCGGTCCGGTTTTTGGCACAATACTCGATCCAAACCTTAATTTGGTCTCGGTCTTGGTCAACCTCGATCACGGTTCGGTTCGGTCTTAGTTTCGGTCTCAAATTTTCAAATGTAAAATTTTTTAAATATCAAAAAGTAGTTTTAAATGTCAAAATTTTTCCCACCTAGACGTTTAATTAACTGGCAGAATCCCTTGCAAATTTGAGCCTTTGAGGATCTGCCCATGAAAAAAAGTAAATTTTTTTATAGTTTAGAAACTTAAATTGTTTACAATTTTTAAGCCATTGTTTCTGGAAACACTCATCACTACTTCAATGTCATCTTTGGTGCGTTGTTAGGATATCTAGCTGCCGACGTGAGGGGAAGAACTCTCGCTTTCTCCTCAACAGCTCAATCTCCGTTGTCTCCTAGGCTAACTCTCCTCAAGGTCTCTTCCAAGTAAGTTGTGTTGGCTCTTGTGTCAGCCCCCCCATCGCTGATGTGGGAAAGGTGGCCTTGACTAGTCAACAAAGAGGGAGTTCTGTGTGCGGGAATGGTTATCCCGCCCCCCTCCGTATGTTCTTGTCTGCTTCTTTCTATGGGCCCATTGTTTATGGGGCCCATTGCTTGTCTTTATTAGGGATTCGCCCTTGTCTTATGGTAATTAATGAACTACATCCATTGTCGAGGTGTTTTCTGCTCTAGTGAAAGAGCTTTTTCATCCTCTACTCATTCTCAATGCCGTGGAATCTCTCTGTCCTCTCTCTCCCTCTTCTGAAAGGTATTTCTTCTCTATCCTTATATCGGTACTTAGTCTGGATTTGGATTTCCGCATTTATATCTACTTGGTTCCCTGCTCCTCATCGACATTAGAGCGGGTGTTTATTCTTCTACAAGTGGTATCAGAGCCAAGTTGTGATTATTAGGGACTTAAGATGGCGTCAACATTGTCTCATATCGATATTGAAAAGCTTGATAGTTCATCGAACTTCAACCTGTGGCAGCAGCGGGTGTATGACTTGTTGATCCAGCAGGATCTATCATCGACATTGGATGGGCCAAAAGTTGATAGTGTTATAGCATCTGATTGGCTTGGGCTTTAGAGGAAGGCTGCGAGTACCATTCGGTCTTGTCTTTCAAATAGTGCTCTCTATCATGTTCTTGGCGAGGATGACCCTGCTCAACTATGAGAGAAGTTAGGAAAACGCTTTGCGTTGAAATCGATGATGAGTAAGCTGGCATTAAAGAGAAAGTTGTTTGGGCTGCGTATGGCTAAAGGTGATGACTTATCTGCTCATATTGATTGCTTTAATCAATTGATTACAGATTTGAGGAAGATAGAAGAGGAGTTCTCTGATGAGAACAAAGTTATTTTTTTGCTCGTGTCACTTCCCAATTCGTATGATCATCTTATGACGACCTTGTTGCATGGAAGCAAAGCTCCAGGTCTTGAAGATGTTATTACAACCTTGATGGAGTATTATCAATGGAAGAAAGGTGTTGAAGATACTCATGGTGAGTCGTTGTACATGAAGAATGGGAAGGAAGGTGGAAGGCAGAAAGAGAAGGGAAAGCAGGGAGAGAGGGGCCGGTCCAAATCTCAGACCAATTGGTTCAAAAACCAAACCTGCCATAAGTGTCATCAGAAGGGGCACTGGAGGAGAGATTGTCCAAAGACAAAGAATGGGAAGGCGGACGTCAGTGAGAAGAGTACAGCTAATGTCGCAAAGGCTGGAGAGGACAGTGACAGAGATGTCAACTCTGCCCTAGTTGCGGCTGATGAAATAGTTGACTCGTGGATATTAGATTCTGGTTGCACTTGCGGTTGGGCCATATGAGTGAAACGGGTATGCTAAAGCTTCACGCACGTGGACTGCTACCTGGGGTAAGGTCTTGCAAATTGGAATTTTGCAAGTACTGTGTCATGGGCAAAAAGTGCAGGGTGACGTTCAAGACGGCAAAACATGACACGGAAGGTGTCATTGATTATATTCATGCTGATGTATGGGGGCCGGTTGATGTGATGAGTAAAGGTGGAGTTCGTTATTTCTTGACCTTTGTTGATGATTTTTCCAGAAAGTCTGGGTTTATTTCTTGAAGCACAAGTCAGAGGTATTCTCTTGTTTCAAGACTTGGTGCATAAGAGTTGAGAACCAGACGGGGAGGAAGATCAAGGTCTCGCGGACTGACAACGGGACATAATTCAAGAATTCTGATTTTGATCAGTTTTGTGCACAGCGTGAGATCCACCGCCACTTTACCGTGAAAAAGACCCCCCCCAAGCAAAATGGCGTTGCAGAACGCATGAATCGCACAATCGCTGAGAGAGCGAGGTGTTTGCAGTTGAATTCTGGACTGTTCAAGGAGTTTTGGGCTGAGGCTGTCCAGGTGGCAGTTTATCTGGTCAATAGATCGCCAAATGCTGCTCTTGATGAGAAGGAGGCTGAAGAGGTATGGACTGGAAAACATGTTGACTATTCCATTCTGCACATTTTTGGATGTCCAGGTTATGTCCTTACGCATGCTGATGAGAGATCGAAGCTTGTTCCGAAGTCTATAAAGTGCATCTTCTTGGGGTATAACAATGAAGTAAAGGGCTATCGACTTTGGAATCCTGAAGCACAAAAGATCGTGTTCAGCAAGGATGTGGTTTTTGATGAAAATCACATGTTGAAGCCATCAAATGAGCAAGTAGATCAGAATTCAAGTGGCAAGAAAGTCTCAGAGAAGACTTGAGTGGAGGTGGAGAATGTGCAAGATCCACCCAACTTGACTGAAGGAGGCGTATCAATTGAGGAGGCCACCAAGAATTCTGATAGTATTGCGACTCGGCGTGAGCGACGAGTGGTCAGGCTGCCGGCTCACCTTGATGATTATGTTGATGTTGATTTATTTGCAAGATATGGAGAACTGACATCCTTCATGGAGGCAATGAGTTGCCCAAAGAAGGAGAAGTGGCTGCAGGCGATGTCCGAGAAATGCACATCCTTGGACAAGAACGAAAACGTGGGATTTGGTTGAGCTTCCACATGGGAAGCGGGCAATTGGATGTAAGTGGGTGTTCAAGAAAAAAGCACCACTTTCTGAGGCGGAGCAGCCAGCATATAAAGCACGGCTTGTCGCAAAGGGTTTTGTGCAAAAAAAGGAGTTGATTATAATGAAATCTTCTCTCCTGTTGTGAAGCACACCTCTATTCGCACGATCTTAGCCATGGTTGCGCATGAGAACATGGAGTTGGAGCAGCTTGATGTGAAGACGACGTTTCTTCATGGGGAATTGGAGGAAGTGATCTACATGCAGCAGCCTGAAGGTTTTGTTGTATCGGGTGTTGAAACGCAAGTTTGTAGACTTGAGGAAGTCCCTTTATGGGTTGAAGCAATCTCCAAGGCAATGGTACAAGAAGTTTGACTCGTACATGTTGCGCATTGGCTATTCAAGGTGCGAATTCAATTGTTGTGTTTACATGAGGTTTTGCGAAGATGGTTCTCCTATTTATTTTATGCTCTATGTGGATGGTATGCTCATTGCTTCAAAGAATTTGCATGAGATTGCACGGCTTAAGGCATTGTTGAGCAGGGAGTTTGAGATGAAGAATCTTGGTGCTGCGAAGAAGATTCTTGGGATGGAGATTCATAGAGACCAAGGCAATGGTCGTCTGTGGCTCACCCAAAGGAGTTATCTTGAGAAGATTGTTGAGTTGTTTGGCATGGGTAATGCTAAAGTAGTCTCTACACCTTTAGCTAATCATTTCAAGATGTCTAATGCTTAGTGTCCTAAATCTGAGGAAGGCATTGCTGAAATGAAGCCAATTCCTTATGCCAATGCCATTGGGTCTCTCATGTATGCTATGGTCTGTACAATAACTGATATCGCTCACGCAGTCGGGCTAGTGAGCAGGTTTATGAGCAATCCTGGGAAAGAGCATTGGTGCGCGGTGAAGTGGATTCTTCGATATTTGAAGGGCACTACTGATGTGGGGCTTCTATTTGACAAGCGGAGTTCTCTCTCGGTATGTGGTTATGTTGATGTTGATCTTGTAGGCGAAATTGACAATCGAAGATCTACTACGGGGTATGTGTTTATGTTAGGGGTGGACCTATGAGCTAGAAGTCTACACTCCAAGCTACTGTTGCATTGTCTACAACAAAGGCGGAGTATATGGCAGCTACAGAGGCAGCCAAGGAGGCCTTGTGGTTGAAGGGTTTGATCAAAGAACTCGGAATCCTTCAAGGTGGAGTTCCTCTGTTATGTGACAGTTAGAGCGCCATCTGTTTGGCAAAGAACCATGTCTACCATGCGCGGTCAAAACACATTGATGTGTGGTATCATAAGATCCGGGAATGGTTGAATTCAGAGGAGATTATTCTAAAGAAGGTCCACACGGAGGAGAACGCCGTTGACATGTTGACGAAGGTTGTCACGGTGGAGAAGTTCAAACACTGTTTGGACTTGTTGAATATTGTAGGTACCTTGATCGAGGTGGAGCGCCTGCAATGCGGTGGAGCGGCAAGAATACCAGAGGTCTAGGCGATGGGGTCGTCTGCCAAGGTGGAGTTTGTTGGCTCTTGTGTCAGCCCCCCCATCGCTGATGCGGGAAAGGGGGCCTTGACTAGTCAACAAAGAGGGGGTTCTGTGTGCGGGAATGGTTATCCCGCCTGACGAGACTAAATCGTATGGTCGTTGAATGCACACGACTTAGTGTCAAAACAAAGTCCTAAACTTACCAATTTATGATTAATCAAAGTAATTAATTAGTATAATGGTAATTAAGGGTCGAATCCACGGAGAATTAGGGAAATTTGAGATATATCTTTGAAATTCGGTCAAATCGAACGACGAATTGACATTAGAAATTGAGTGTTTTAGTATATTAAGAAAGATAACTCAATTGCGATTCCATGGAATCAAAAATCAGATGATTTAGATTAGAATTCACTGAGTAATCAAATTTTGAAGTTAGGAGAAAATTCGTATCACGATTTTGATCAAAAACATAAATTAAACTAAAATTAAACTTAATCTACAATTCAAAATGTAAAATTAACACTAAATGATGAAAGATTAAGATGAAAATAACGCAACCTAACCCAAATTAGCCTTCAAAATGATCCAATTAATCGCCGGATGCAAGGCTTTTCATTCCGAATTGACGAAGACGAAAATTGGAGTTCAAGATGTGATTTCTTCCTTCTCTCTCGATCAAAGCTTGATTTCAAGCATTGAATAGATGCGGAAATGCATCAAGAACAACAAGAAACAAGCGGCACGCGATTTGATGGAGTAAACAAGATGAATTTGATGATTGATCACAGGCATGTTCTTCGTCGCGAAGAACGTCTTTTAAAAGAGGCGAAAATGATCTTCAGCCGTTGGATGAAAATGATGATCGCGATCGACGGTCGAGATCACGCGTCGTTTCACGAATCGTCATTGCCGCTTGATGACCGTCTGATCATCGATAAACGATCGAGATGCTTTGATGAAGAGGTGCTTCAATTTTGATCATCCGTTGGATTTTGATTTAACGGTAGTGATGTCTCGAGAAGTCCATCGATGTAGATTAATCTGGACCGTTATAATAATCACGATCGACGGTCGCGATTCATTCACTTAAGTGAATAAATAGCCACGTGCTTGATTGTTGATCGCGTGGACCTCGTGTCCACCGCATCGACATCACACGATCATCCCGATTCAATCCAACGCTCCAGATTTACCTGAAATTGACTTTTACTCCCACACCGAAGAAATTTACGGAGAATCTTCAGTATATAAAGTACATTGGTTTAGCTAGATTAATAAATTGTCTTCCGATAGTCGGAAGACCTACATACTTTATAAGATGTATATATAGTAAATGTAAATAATGCGTCCACGTCACATCCACGCCACACAGACAAGCGCGCGTGTCCACGTGGCAGAGCCACGTGGCCTTGCATGCCACGTCGCGTCCACATGGGCCCTGCGCGCAAAGTATCCCATTTTTTTAATTATTTTAAACATTTAAAAAATCAAAAATCAACTTAAATAAAATTAGAAAAATTCCAGGAAATTCTATAAAATTGTAAAAATCATAACTTTCAAAATACAACTCCAAACTTAGTCAAATTTATTTTGTTGGATTCAGAATTGAATAATCTATCATTATAAAAAGTCAAATTATTAAAATAAAAAGAGAATAAATTTTAATTAATTTAATACATTTATGTATCTTATAAAATAACTTTATAAAAAATACATAAATGTAAATAAAGATCTTTTCTCTTATATGTTCATTCTTAAAACATGTTTATGATCTTACTTATAATTAGGATTAAAGATTATAATGTTTAATTATTTATAATAATCCCTAAATTAGTGTATTTATAATTATTTTAAGATCATAACATAAATTAATACAAAATGATAGAAATATGCTTAAAATATGATAACATGCATATATTTGGGATAATTAATGCCTTTAATTGCATTAATAATCATGTAATTAATGTAATAATAGCATGTTATCACCTCATCAACATTTGAGCGGGTGTTTATTCTTCTACACGTTGTCTCCTCGATTGCCTTCTCAAGGTGGTGTCTCCCCTGTAGGATACTCATAATCATCTCCTCGGTTGACATGGAGGCAGTATCCTTCTCGCATCCTATCTACTTGCTTTTGACTTCCCAGCATGTGCGCCATGCAACATGTTATAAACAGTAGTCGCCTTCGAGGCAACCCCTCAAGCTAGTGTTTTCCTCTTGAGTCCACACGAACTCTTCCTAATTGCCATGCAGCAAAACTATGTTGTTTCACCACTCTACAACTCCAAGTAAACTGCATTGACTTTTGTATACCAAGTTGAGATGTGGCACAGAAAGTTTTCGTATCCGAGTTGAAATTCTGTCCAAACCCAAGATTCTCAACGGATCGCCAACAATATTGCACTCTGAGAACCGACAACAAGTACAATTAGGTGGAAAAAAAGAAGACATCTAGAAATAAATCAACCTTGGACTCAGGATTCTCCTTCTCGACGATTTTTTCGGATAAGCGCAACCTTCTTCCTCTCCAGTCTCACCGTTCCATCCGCCCTCCCCCACCGTCATTTCGAATTAGAAGTCTCCCATTATTGTGATGAAATAAGTCTAGAGAGAAAGTCCAATTCTTGTCTTATTGTGATGAAATATTGCGAGCTGAGGATGGATTTGTAGAGAGAAAGGGAGAAGGCGGGAGGGAGTCCCACTACAATTACTCTGACGAATATCGTCTCTAACAAGGTAGGAGCCTCTCTCCCAAACACCTTTCTTCATTGAGTACAGGAAAAAGAGAGAGAGAGAAGCGTTGAACGTAACTCTCCCACTCCTGTTTGAGTTTCTAAGTAGTCATGAAGCACCTTCAGCCAACTTGACCCGTGGCTTGATTGGTAACATTGTGGCATGGCTCTAGCTGATATTGGCACTGCCCGCACTGTAAGCCTATGATTGTGAGTGGGAGGATGATGGAAATTGGACGAGGAGAAGAGGGTGGCTGAGGGCAGAGGGCACAAGAAAAAGAGGAAGTGAGATTGAGGGGTAGAGGATGACAGAGAAGCAGGAAGAAATGAGGAAGGACGGGAAAGTGATAATGCTTAAATAGTTTACAACGGATCAAAAGAACGGGAAAGTGAGAGAGGAAATGAGATCGCAAGAGCGATGGAGAGAGAGAAAGAGAGTGGGTGGAAGAGTGGGGTGGCAGCGACAGGACAAAATGGGAAGGAAGAGGAAATCGTGGGAGAGAGATCGCAAAACAAAAGGTGATATAAAGATAGAGCATAAGTTACGCTCTTAGTCTCTCTTGAATATTTTCTCTCACAATTCTCCCTCGCAGATTTTTGTGTCAAAGACAATCCAACAAAAAATACTTGTGTGATTTAAGGTTCCATCAAGAAATAAAAATTTTAGGGGAGATCAAACTACAAAAAAATTATTGCATGTTTTTAAATTTCAAGATTCTATAATTCACTAGGATTTTCATTGAGTTAATGATTGTCACAGAGTTGAGAGGGCAATAAAAAAATTGAGACCAATTGTTTAAGATGTTTATGACTCCATTCTTCACGAAGCTTCCAATTCAATAAAATTCAATGACCTTTAGTAAATCTCACATTTAAATACTCATAAATCTTCATAAATAACATAATCTACCATAATGTCAAGAAGAGACACTCAAGGAGGAAATTCATGCTTAAACACATTCTACAGAGGAAGTCAATTCATTAAATAAAACATACTCAAATATTACTGCATTCAAGGAAAAATTAATATTCTATACCTAAAAAAGCTCATCAAAAATTGAATTTGAAATCTTAAGAATCTTTCATATTTTTTCAAAATATCTTTGAAAAACAAAATTTGAGGACAAGCCAATGGTCAATGAAATTTTCCCAATAATGTTTCAATACAACAGCATTTAAGCATATCCGAAGTAAATTTAACAACATGATTTCCTCATCATGTTAATGCAAATTGACGTGTCAAAATCACTTCCAGTAATCAAAGGTCAACATTGTTCTATTATAAATCCACGAAGATGAAGGGCCATTAATCTACAAAAAAAAGGCTACTCAATTCAAAATTTTAGAGGATAATTATCAATTAACATGAAATGCGTATGACTTATGCCTTGGCGATAACAAAATATCATTATTGAGGAATTTTAAAAATAATATTTACATTGTGGTAATGACTTTATGATTCTATTTAGTATTGATAATAAGTATAACAATTATTTATCACAGTTTACTTTTGGGTAAGGACATAAGATGAGGATATAATAGAAATGATTAGATGAAAAAAGGGAGACACAAGTGAACCAAATTTGGCAAATTTTCATTCATTATTGATGAAACTTAGGGGGTTGAAAAAGAGAATGAATGTTAGATTCTAAACCTAACTTAAAATAATGTAGAGTGATAAACCAACTTTATGCAATTCTTGAAACTACATGTCAATGGGTTAAAAACAATCCAAAATCACTTTAGATTAAGATTAATTAAAAATAATCAGTGAGAACACGTTGAATCCTAATTTTAGGTCATGATCTAAAAATATATCATTTTAGAGATAATTATGCATTATTCAAATAATCTAGTTTATTCTCATCTATTTTAGATCATAATTGTATTTTCATGATTAAATGATAAGAGAAAATATTTTTTATATACATTTATATATTTTTTAGTTTTATTTTCTAATAGGAATGAGTATATTTTTTAAATGATAATTTACTCTCAAATTATTTAAATAATTTGAATTTTTAGAATGATAGATAATTTAACTTCTAATCCAACAAAACAAATTTGGATTAATTTGGAGTTGTATTTCGAAAGTTATAAATTTTCTAATTTTTATAGATTTTTCTAAAAAATTGCTGAATTTATTTAAATTTATTTTCAATTTTTAAAAGTAAAAATATGTTTTTTTATACCACGAGCTGATGTGGCAGAGCATCATCATGTGGCGATGCATGTACACACCACGTGGCAGCGTATGTGTGTGTATGTGCATGCACAGGTGTGCGCGTGTGTGCGTGCGTGAGTAATTAGTGGGTTAAGCATCCATTATAGATTTTCGCTAACCCATTATAATCGCATACATTATATACTCGTCAAATCACTTAAATTTTTTCATGTTGGACTATTTATCTTTTATTTTTATTTTTCAAGTGACGTGGCGCAATCTCGAGCGGACGATTACGCGATTTAATCGCGATCGTCAATTTTCACTTACTCGAGAAGTACTTGGCTGCATCTAAATAAGTGCTGACTTTTTAAGATGATTTAATCTCAGCCGCTCATCTGGGGAGTTATAACAATCAAGGTTAAATGTCACCTCGATTGCTTGATGAAGATCAAATGGTGGACGATAAGTGACGCGTCACCATCGTTCAAACGAAAGCGAATTAATGATGAAGATTCATGAACGGATATTCATCTAAGCTGTGGATCAAAGATGAAGAGATGCATCCAATGGTCGCGCCCAAATTCCTCTATAAATCAATATGTTCTTCGATGGAAAAATCATTCTCGGATATTTCGAGAAAATCGAACTGTTTAGACAACTCAGTCCTTGAATCTCTTGATTTCTTCCTCTTCTAGAATCATTTCTACGTCTAGGGAGTGTTTGAAATCAAGATTTCATGGAGAGAATCAAAAGAAATCACCTCTTGAATGTTGAACTTTATTTTTTAAATCGCAGAATGAAAAGCCTTAAAATTTGGCGATTTATTGGATCATTTCGAGCGCGACTTTGGGTTTAGACTATGTATTTTTTTCCTAATTTTTCTTCGTGTAGCATTAGATTTTAATTTTGAATCGTAGATTAGATTAACTTTAGATCTAATTTCAGTTTTTCTCTCTCCTCGTGATCGATTTTCTACCTAATTTTTGCTCCTTGATTTTTGATTCGGTAGATTCGTCTTGGAGTTCTCTTTCCAAATCTACTAAAATCCCTAAGTTTCTCACCTTAATTCATTGTTCAATTTGATCGAATTTCAAAGACATCTCAAAATTTCCCTTATTTCTATGTGGATTTGACCCTTATTGACCACTCTACTCTTTAGTGAATGATTTAATCTTTAAATTGATGAGTTTGGAACTTGTTTTGACACAAGTTTATGTGTACTCAATGACCACGCGAAATCATATCGTCAATTATTTTGGGTGACATAGAGATTTTCAATAGAGGTGAATGCACCACTATTATGAGTTAGAGAAGTAAAGGTAGAAGAAAAGGAGGAGTTGCATGAGATGTGTTGTGAAGGGAGCCAATGGAGAAGTAGGTGGTGAATTCAAAGAAGATTTCATTGGCATAAACTTAATACCATCAAAAGTATGTGATGTAAAACTACGCAATATACACATGCAATTATATGATTATTAATGCAAATTTAGGGCATAAAACGTTCTATTTTTATTAATGTTATCATACTTTGAGTACATATCTATCATTTCATACATATTTTTAAGTTATAATCTCAAAATAGATTATTTTCAGGATAATTACGCATAATTAAATATTATATTTTAGAGTAGATTATTCTCATATATTTTAAATTATAATTAGGTTTCGATGTTAAATAATAAGATAAAATACTTTTTATACACATTTCTTTTTTTTTTAAGTTTTATTTTTTAACAGAAATGAATGTATTTTTTAAATAAAGATTTATTCTCTTGTTATTTACTATATTTGATTTTTTTAAAAATTATAGAATATTTAATTTATGATCCAAAAAAAATTGGATTAATTTGAAGTTGTATTTTGAGAGATATGATTTTTAAAATTTTTAGGGATTTTTCTGGAAATTTTATAAATTTGTTATGAATTTAATTCAATTTATTTTGAATTAAAATGAATAAAAAAATTATTTTTTTATCGCATGCTGATGTGGCAGCTGACTTGGCGCGGACAAAATAGCGGCCCCATATGTCACACACGTGTAGATGTGCGTGCGCGTGTGAGTGCGTGTGTGTGCGCGTGTGTGTGATTAATGAGAATAAGCACCCTTTTCATCATTTTTGCTTACTCATAAATCGCACATTACTTATGCACTTGTTAGATTACAATAATTTTTGTCATTGGGGACTATTTTATTTTGTTTTAATGCGCAAGTGACGTTGCACAACGAGAACCGTCTGATTCGCCTATTAAATAGAAGCCATCAATCTTCACTTAAGTCGGGGGTATGTGGCGCATAATGATTCACCGACGAAATCATTTTAAAATGGTTTAATCTCAGCCCTTCATTTGAAGGAGTTATAACGACTGAGATTTAAACTGCCCGATGGACACATGGATGCATCCAGAGCGTCAGATTTAAACTGCCCGATGGTGGTGCATTTCTTTTTCATGCGCGACATCACAAAGATCTTAGCAGTTCATCTTTGATCGAACATATGCGATTTAAACGTAACGACTCGCATCCAAGCGTTTCATCAGAGCCGTTGATCAAAGATTAAATGCCAAATTTGACGGTTACACCAAAATTTGCTTATTTATACACATGTTCTTTGACAGAAAATGTATTCTTGAATGTTTCGAGCTATCGAACTATTTAGACATATCAATCTACGAGTCTCTGACAAGAGGAGACCACGAGGTCATCAATTTCACACGGTCTCGTGTCAAAAAAAAGTCCAAACTTACCAATTTGATGAAAATATGTCGAATTCAAGGGTATAATGGTAAATAAGGGTCGAATTCATAGGGAATTAAGGAAATTTATGATTATCTCTTTGATTTTTCATCAAATCGGACGATGAATTGATGAAAGAAATTGGGGAAAATGGTAGATTATGAAGGAGAACTTCAAGACAATTCCATGGAATCAAAAATCATCGAATTTGACTTCGATTTCGCGGAGAAATTGAAGATCGAATTGGGGAGTGATTTCCGAAAATTGGAAGAACGATTTAAGAGAAATTTAAACAAAATTAAATATAAATTACTAATCTAAACGAAAATTAAACATGAAAAGACGAAAAGATTAGGCAAAACCGCTCCACTAACCCAAGATTGTCATTGGATCAACCCAATAAATCGTCGGATCAAGACTTTTAATCAAAAACCCAAAAAACCGCAATCATGAGTTCAAGCATCGATTTGTTCCTCTTCTTTCGGCCAAATCTCGATCTTCAGCCCTCCGTGAACACGGAATTCAGTCTAGAAGAGGATAGGATCAAGAGATTCAAGAGAGTGGATCTCTAAACAGATCAATTTGATTGCTTGCTCTCGAATGCTTTACAAATCATAAGAACATCTCTATTTATATTGTTTTTGGGCGTAACCGTCCGATTGGATTTAATCGACGGTTCTGATGAAACGAACCATTACGATTAATTCGTGATCGCCCATTTCTGATGGAGCGCTCAGATGAAGCCACGTGTATATGCGTTATAAAACACGTGAAATTGCCGCCGTTAGATCGCGATCCGATGCTTCTGATGCTTTTCATCGCGAAAAGATCTCGACCGTTATAACTCTTTGATGGACGGTCGCGATCTTTTCACTTACTCCTGATTTAAAGCACGTGTTTGATCCGTGATCCGATGGACCTCGAGTCCACGCGATCCACGCGGGCATTCAACGCGCCTTTGATCCGACGCCTCGCGTTAATCCACGTCGCCTGCATTTATAAAGAAACGTGGAACATAGTCCCACACGGTAAAAATTAAAGAGAACGGGCGGGTATATAAGGTGCAACGAAATATAAGGTTAGCGAGTTCCGATAATCGGGATGCTTATATGTACTATAACCCTATATTACGAGTAAATATGAATATACACACGTGTCACCTCCACGCCACGCAAGCGCTCGCATGGGTCTGCGTGGCTCTGCCACGTGGCCTTGCGTGCCACGTCGCCTTCATGTGGGTCCCATGCAAAAATAACCCCCTTTTTATTCTTTTTTTGTATTGTTTTAAACGATTTAAACTCAAAAAGAAATTCAGAAAAATTTAGAAAATCCCTAAAAATTGGAAAATTCATAACTTTCAAAATATAACTCCAAATTAATCCAAATTTCTTTCATTTGATCCGAAATTTAATTATCTATCATTTCTAAAAAGTCAGAATTAATAAATAATGAGAGTTTTAATTTCCATTTTACAAAAAATTTCTTTCTTAAAGATTTAAATAAATGTTTATAAAATGATTTCTCTCATTATTTTAACTTCAAAAACACCTATAATCTCAAATAAAGATGGGTTATAAAAGTATTTATCTTTAATTCATCATATTTAACCCTAATTTAAAGTATTTTGAGATTATAATGACTTTTTCATGGAATGATAGATAAATACTCATAAATATGATAACATGCATATAAATGAAATCATTTATCCCTTAATATGAATCAATAATCATGTTTTATCATGTCTAATTATCATGTTATCAGTCTCTCACTTTCTTCTTCTTCTAGACTCATTTCTGCGTTCGAAGAGTGATTGAAAGTGATATTTAGTCGAAAGATTACGGAGATTTCACCTCTTAAATGCCGACAATCGTCTTCAAAATGGCAGAATGAAAAGCCTTTGATCTGGAGATCAATTGGATCATTTAGAGCGCTATCTCTGGTTAGATTATATTTTTTCCTCCTAATCTTTTGTCTTGTATCTTTAGATTATAATTTAGAATCGTAGATTAAGTTAATCGCTCTTGGCGATCGATTTTCTATCTAATTTTTGCTCTTTGATTGCTCTGCAAATCGTGATCCAAATTGAGTGATTTTTGATTTTATGGATTCGTCTTTGAGTTCTCTTTCTAAATCTATCAAAATTCATAATTTCTCCCCTCAACTCATCATACGATTGATCTAATTTTGAAGAAAACCTAGAAAATATCTTAGTTCTCTATGGATTCGACCCTTATTCACCACTATACTCCTTAATTCGTGATTATTTCATAAAATTGGTGAGTTTTGAATTATTTTTTACATGCATCCGCGTGTATTCAATGACCTCGTAATCTCATCTCGCTTGTTACACGACGATCAAACTTTACGCGATGACACGGCTTCATCTGAGCGCTTCATCTTTGATTGAACGGACGTGACTTAATGGTAACGATTCGCATCTAAGTATTTCTTATGAGCCATTGATTGAAGATGAAGAATTAAATCCAACGGCCACGCCCAATTTAGCTTATAAATACACATGGTCTGCAATGATGTAAAGCATTCTTGGATGTTTCGAGCTATCAAAATGTTTAGACATGTCAATCCTTGAATCTTTGGATTTCTTTCACTTTTAAATTCATTTCCACGTCCAGAGATTGCTTGAAATCAAGATTTCGTTGTAACAATAGGGAGATATGTCACATTTTGTCTTCGAAATTGCTGAATGAAAAGCCCTTGATTTGGTGATCAGTTGGATCATTTCGAGCACAAATTCAGGTTAGATTATATGTTTTATCCCTAATCTTTCATTATGTATCATTATCTTTTAATTTCAAATAGTAGATTAGGTTAATTTTATATTTAATATCAGTTTTCTCTCTACTCACGAACGATTTTCTATCTAATATTCACTCCTTGATTTCTCCACGAATCTTGATTCAAATCGAGTGATTTTTTATTCTATGGATTCGTCTTGGAGCTTTCTTTTGAAATATACTAGAATCCCTTAGTTCTCACCTCAAATCCTTGTCCGATTTCATCAAATTTGAAGAATACCTCAAAAATAGCTTAATTCTTTGTGGATTTGACCCTTATTCACCATGATACTATTGAATTCTTCATTTTTCTATTAGATTGATGAATTGGGAAATTTTTTTGACACGTCTCTGTGTGTTTTAAATGACCACAGGGATTCATCTCGTCATAAGGGTGAAGCAAAAATTCAACTAAATATATATGTGATGGAGATGAGGACATTAGGCCAAAGAAATGGGGGACTTTGAACTTTACCATAAGTATACGTTTCACGTCAAGAATGTGGTAAGTATTAAATTTGGAAATGAAATTTTTATTGAGATATGAAAGACCAAGATGTTTTCATGGATAATGACAAAGCATGTTCACGCGGTCATTGATACACACATCCACACATCAACTTTAAAACCAAACTCACTGAAGTTAGAGATTAATTAGCATTAATTTAGTATAGAGACGACAAAGGGTCAAATCCACGGAGAGTTAGGGTACATTATTGAGAATTAGTGTACATTTGATCAAATTGGATGACGAATTGCGATGAGACATAAGACAAATTATATATTTAAAAGGAAGGCTCGAATCTCTACCCATAGAATAAAAAATCACTCAAATCGGATCTATATCCACATAGAAATCAAAGAGTAAAGTTAGTGAAAGAAAATCATTTGCGAGGAGCAATAAAATGATGAAAATGATTAAAATTCATGTAATCTAAGCTTCAAAATTAAAATCTAATGGTAAATTATCAAAGATTAGGAGGAAAACATAAAATATAAGCAAAACCATACTCAAAATGATCCAATTAATTACCAGATCAGGACTTTTCATTCCATGATTTCAAAAATAGAACTTTGGAGTTCAAGCAATCATTTCTCCCCATTCTCTAGATGAAATATTGACTTCAAATACTCTTTAGAGGCAAAAATGAGTGTGGTAAAGGATTGAAGGAAGAGATTCAAAGATTAAGCTATATAAAAGGTCTTATTAATCATAAAATCCAAGAATATAAACATAGTTGAAGAGAGAGAGTATAAAAGAAGATTTTGAATTGGGGGAGACCATTACATCATCTCTTAGACCATTAGATCGAATTGGGCATAGACCACTGCCAAAAGCTCCTTTTTTGTCATCATGTAACTTATCGGAGCTTTGGCAAGGGTCTTTCTTGTATAGCATATGGTAGTTGATAACATGCAATCTTATCATGATAAAACATGATTATTAATTCAAATTAAGGCATAAAACATTCCATTTGTATGCATGTTATCATACTTTGAGTACATTTCTATAATTTCATGCAATTTTATGTTATAATCTCAAAATGCCTTAATTTAAGGCTAATTATGATAAATTAAAGATAAATGTTTTTATAACCTATATTTACTTGAGATTATAAGTGGTTTTTAAAGTTAAATAATAAGAGAAATCATTTTTATAAACATTAATTTAATTTTCTAAAGTTAAAATCTTAAAGAAATGAATGTATTTTTGAGATAAAAATGAAATCTCTTGTTATTTAAATAATTTGACTTTTTATAATAATAGATAATTGAATTTCAGAGCCAATGAAAAAAATCTGGATTAATTTGGAGTTGTATTTTGAAAGTTATGAATTTTCTAATTTTTAGGGATTTTTCTGGAATTTTCTGAATTTATTTTCGATTCAAATCTATTTAAAAAAATTAAAAAAACATTAAAAAGGGGGTTTATTTTTGCGCGGGTCCCATGTGGGTGCGACGTGGCATTGGGGCCACGTGGTAGAGCCACGCGGGCCCACGCGAGCGCCTGCGTGGCGCAGAAGCAACACGTGACATTATTTATATTTACTCGTATTAATACATGGTTATAGTACATATAGTCTTCCGATTATCGGAAGATGATTATTAACCCTCTAATTTAGTGGACATTATAAACCCGTCGGTTTTCTTTAAATTTGTCTGTGTGGGACTAAACTACACAGAGTTTAAGTGTGCAGGCCACGTGGCTTAAGGCGGTGCGTCGGATCGGATGGAACGCAGATCGTTACGCATTGATGAAGTGGACACGAGGTCCACCGGATCATTGATCGCACACGTGTCTTTAAAGCGGAATTATAACGGCCACGATTTAACGTGCAGAAACGCATCACAATCGTCGGATCGCGATCCAACGGAGGCAAGTTGATGCGTTTTTAACGCATACATATGAAGCTTCATCGAGAGTGTCCATTCGCGATCTGAAGGTCGAAATCTAATCGTAACGGTTCACCGTTACGCGTTCATCTGGACCGTTGAGGGAGATTAAAACGCATCGATCACGCGGTTATGCCCAATTCGCCTATAAAACGATGTGTTCTTTGATTTTGTAAGACATTCTCGGATGTATTCATCAAATTGATCTATCTAAACCCCTCCATCCTTGAATCTCTCACTTCTAATCTCTTCTAGACTCGATTCCGCATCCACGGAGTGATTAAAAGTGAGATTTCGTCGATCGATCAAGGATAATTTGTCTCTTGAACACCAATGTTCACGTTCGAATTCGCGGAACGAATAGCCATCGATCCGGCAATCAATTGGATCGATTTGATTGTTATCTCAGGTTAGAATACTTGTTTTCCCACTAATCTATCGTCATGTATCATCAATTTGTAATTTAGGATCGTAATTTAGCTTAATTTAGTCTTTAATTTTGGTTTTCAATCTTCCGATTTTCGGAAATTTCATCTCACTTCGCTCTTCGATTTCTCCGCGATTACTAATACAAATCGAGTGATTTTTTATTCCGTGGATACGTCTTTGATTATCTTTCTAAATCTACCATTTTCCCTAATTTCTCACCTCAATTCATCGTCCAATTTGATCCATTTCTAAAAGATCTCTTGAAAATACCTTAATTCCCTGTGGATTCGACCCTTATTTACCATTATACCCCTCTATTTGTTATTAAATCCTTAAATTGGTAAATTCGGTATTATTTTTGACACGAGACCATGTGAAATCAATGACCTCGCGGTCCCGTCTCGTCAGTAGTTGGCTTCTTCTCAAAAGTATATGTTGCACCAAAATCACTCCCACCACATTGTTTGAAGCATTGCACATGATCTCGAAAGGTAAGTCCCAATTAAGGCTTTGTAGAATTGGTGCATCAATCAATACTTGATTCAACATCTCGAATGCTCGCTCCCCTTATTTTTAATCATGAGGTCCTTATCCTTGCAAAGAAGGGTGGTCAATGGCTTAGAGACTTCAACAAAGTCTGGTATAAATCTCTAGCAGAAGCCAACGTGCTCGAGAAAGCTCTATAAATCTTATAATGTGGCTGGGAGAGGGATGTTTTGGATGACCTCAATCTTGGCCTTATCCACCTCTTGTCCTTTGCCCGAGACGAGATGCCTGAGCACTACTCCCTCTCGCATCCTGAAGTGGGATTTCTCCTAACTCAACACCAGTCATTTCTTGACGCAGACCTCAAGAATCTTTGTCAAGTGAGCCAAACAACTGTCGAAGCCATCTCCAAAGATGGAAAAATCATTCATAAAGACCTCGAGACTATCTCTAAGAAAGTTGGAGAAGATTGTCATCATGCATCTCTAGAATGTCGCGGGGGCGTTACATAATTCGAATGACATCTATCTAAAAGCAAATATGTCAAAGGGACATAATATCGTCTTCTCTTGATTGTCCGGATGAATTGTAATCTGATTGTACCCCGAGTATCCATCCAAGAAGCAAAGTAACTTAGTCCTGCCAAATGGTCCAAGATCTGTTCGATGAACGGTAAGGGGAAGTGATCATTCTTTGTCACAGAATTCGTCTTTCAATAGTCAATACAAACTCATCATTTTGTCGAAACGTATTGACCGTGACTCCAGCTTTTTTGGGAACAATGTGCACCAAACTAACCCACTGGCTATTAGATATGAGGTACATGATTTCTGCATTTAGCCACTTAAGGATTTCTTTTTTAAAATTAGTTATAAAAGCATAAAAAATAGTTATAATCACCCATGGATTGCTATTATTTAACTATATGAAACTTTTGAACACACCATATCATCTACCGTTTCATAACTTGATATTTTTAGAATACTCGTACATCAAAAAGAATTTTTTTACATGACCTTTGACTTCTTTATTTTTAGGAACTAAAAACAAGAGAAGGGGAAGCAAGATCCTTAGTGGAAGTATTTAAAGGTCATAATGGGCTGTCCAAGGCAAGCTTTTTGAGCCCAGTCAAAGAAGCCATCGAGGAGTTGACCGGGACTGCTGAGGAATTTGTCTCACCTCTCATCGGAGGGGTGAGAAGCTTTTATAAAGTAGGGGTCTTCTTCACGAGGGGCTTCTTCTTCTTTCTCAACCATTCTCTCTCTTAAGTTTTTTATTTTCGAAATTTTGTTTGCCGGCATTTTTCCTGTAGAAAGGATGTAATACAGATGGATAATTTCGTTTAATCATGTTCTCTTTCTTCTCTGGGATGATCTCCTTCCCCGATCTTCGTCTCTACCTCTCCCACTCTCTAGCACTCTTCCTTTCTATCTCAATCCTTCCACCGCTGCTATTCGATCCCTCTACAATCCTCTCTTTTCTTGTGGAGCAATCATTTCTTCCCCCTCCTCTAGGTATCTACATATCTATCCTCTTATTTGCTCACCTCGACATTCTTCATTCCTATCATGTTCTCTCTCTTTCTCATTCTCTACAGATCTCACACGTTCTCTCTTTTTCTCGATTACCACCACTCTTTTTCTAAATTTTCCCGTCTCCCCTATACATTCTATCATTTTCTTCTACCCTCTCTTACGTAATTCCATTCTCTCTTCCTCCTTCTTCCGCCGTCTTCATCTCGTGAGCCCTATCCCCTCCTCTCTCTCCCCAGTTATTGATATTTCTCTCCCTCTTTGTCACTTTCATTCTCACCCTCTCTCTCCCTCCATACCCTGCAATTTCTCTAGCAACCTCTCTTCCATTTCCTTTTAATCGTATTCTTGCGTGCATTCTTTCTATTCCCTCTTCGGCCCTGTTTTCTTTGTCTTCTCCCCCGTTCTTCACTAATGTTCCTTTATCAAACCTTTCGCCCTCTTTCATCTTAGTTTTCGTGCAGTTCTCGTTCTCTCTCTAATTCACTCTCATTTTCAATTTGTATCTTTCTTCTTTTTCTTCTCGTTGGCTTTCTATCGATCTTCCCCTTTTTGGAAATCGATCTCATCATCCAATCTGTGAGGAGGAGAAGCCGTGCGTTAGTGAAACATTTTGGCTTCTCCAGAACAGCAATGGCGAGGTGACGGTTTGTCAACCGTCATACTAGGCAGTTATTATTGTAGTTTTGTCTTAAGTATTTCATCTATGCCTATTGAAGAACGGGAATACCCTCCTGACATGTATCATGTATTGGTTTTGATATAATCAATAGTTTATAGTATCTCCTTTTTCTTGGCATTCTCGTCATCTCCCACTCAACAAGAGGGGTGATTTTCTTCGTTGGTATCAGAGAAATTGTGATCCAATGATCTTTTGTATGGCGCCACGACGAGGTGAGAGTTCATCTCAAGAGCTTGTCGTAATGGGAGGATTGAAAGGTGTCGATCAACCAACAAAAGTCGGAACCTTTCCAATCTTAAACAAACTCAACTATCAAGATGGGCATCATGCATACGCCTACATCTTGAAGGGCTTGAGCGTTGGGATGCCATCTAATCCAAGAATGTGGCAAGGAAGAAAGATCGACAAGTTATGTCGATCCTGTTCGGCACGATCTCTAATGAGGTCATGTGTCAACTAGATGTCAAGAAAACAGCTGATAACATGCTAATTAGACATGATAATACATGATTATTTATGCATATTAAGGCATAAAAGATTCCATTCCTATGCATGTTATCATATTTATGAGTATTTATCTATCATTCTATGAAAAAGTCATCATAATCTCAAAATACATCAATTTAGGGTTCATTATGATGAATTAAAAATAAATAATTTCATAACCCATCTTTACTTGAGATTATAATTAGTTTTTAAAGTCAAATAATAAGAGAAATCACTTTATCTACATTCATTTAATTTTATAAGTTTTAAAATCTTATACAAATGAATATATTTTTGCAATATAAATTAAAAATCTTGTTATTTATTTAATTTTTAGAATGGTAGATAATTAAATTTCTGATCAAATGAAAAAAAACTTGAATTTATTTGGAGTTATATTTCGAAAGTTATGAATTTTCTAATTTTTAGGGATTTTTCCATATTTTTTTCTGAATTTTTAATGAATTTTTAAGTACTTTTGGAATTAAAATCAATTTTGTAGATATTTTAAATTGCGCAGGTCACGTGGAGAGATCTAGAGCATCCGATCACGTTGCGATCAACGGTCAAAGCGGGTGGCAATGTGACAGCGTAAGGAGCTTCCGATCGCACGATGAATTGTGACTGTTGATGGTCACTTA
This sequence comes from Lemna minuta, assembly GCA_024174645.1. Classification (NCBI taxonomy): domain Eukaryota; kingdom Viridiplantae; phylum Streptophyta; class Magnoliopsida; order Alismatales; family Araceae; genus Lemna; species Lemna minuta. The sequence continues at coordinate 3,410,317 of CM044103.1, read as the reverse complement.
AGGCGAGGGGCACGTAGCGCATCCTGATTCATCGGCGAATCATTTTCTAAACAATTAAATGTCATATGTTGATCAAAGGAGTTATAACGGCTGAGATTCAACCGACAGAAACGCATCAGAAACGTCCAATCGCAATAAAACAGCAAGCGTTTGATGCATTTTTATAACGCACGCGATGTGGCTTCATCTCGGTAGTCGATCGATGATCCAACAGCCACGACTTAACGGTAACGATTTGCATCCAATGTGTTACATCAGAGCCATTGATCGTGGATTAAATAAAGATCGGGCAGTTACACCCAAATTAGCCTATAAATTGAGATGTTCTTCGACACTGTAAAGCATTCGAGGGAAATTCAACTTAATCGAGCTGTTTAGACACTAAACATCTCAAATCTCTTGCTCCCAATCGTTTCTAGACTCATTTCCGCATACACAGAGTGTTTGAGAGTAAGATTTCGACGATCGATGAGGAACAAATTGACGCTTGAACTCCACGATCGCGTTTTTCTAAATTTTGATGAATAGCCTTGATTCCGGCAATTAATTGGATCAATTCGAGCGCAATTGTTGGTTAGGGATTGTGTTTCATCCTAATGTATCTTTGTACAGCCTTAGATTTTATTTTAGAATAGTAATTTGAGTTACTTTTCTTCTTAATTTCGGTTTTCGTGATTTTTATTTTTTGAAAATTTCATCTCTGTTCATTTAATGATTTCCCCGCAAAATCAAATCCAAATTCAGTGATTTTTTATTCCTTGGATTCGTCTTTGAGTCCTCTTTCTTAAAATATCAAATTGCCTAATTTCTATCACCATTTTATTGTACGATTTGATCAAATTTAAAGAGATCATAAAAAAATTCCCTAATTCCCTATGTATTCAACCCTTATTTACCATTATACCCATCAATTCGTGATTTAATCTTAAAATTGGTAAGTTTAGATTTTATTTTGACTCTTGACCGTGTGTTTTCAATGACCATATGGTCTCGATCCATCAACAGCCAAGCAGACATGGAACATTATGAAAGTGAAGAGTGGAGGTGTGACACGAATTCGCAAGGCTCGGATTCGATCTCTTAAGAGAGATTATGAGAACCTCTACATGGATGAAGATGATCTCTTTCTCGACTACTTCAGAAAACTCTCATGTGTGGTGAACAAATTAAGAAGCCATGGAGAAGTGATCATGGATGCGGAAGTTGCCGCCAAGCTCCTACATGTCGTCTCTGGTAAGTTTGACGCTATAGCTACCTCGATTGAACATTTTTAGGATCTTGAGATGATCACTCTCGAAGAAGTGATTGGCACTCTAAAATTGCATGAAGATAAGATCAAAGCTCGCTTGGTCAGGAGAGAAGAAAAATCTCTACTGGCAAAAGCCTTTATCAAGGAGAAAAAGAAGGATTATGATTCTTCGAACGACAGAGGCCGTGGACGAGGACGTGGCAAAGGTCGCGGCCGAAATAATCCTCGAAAATCTGAAGAGGATGAAGATGAAAAACCTAAGGATAAATCGAAGGTTACCTGCTACAATTGTCAAGGTAAAGGGCACTTTGCAAATGAATGTCGAAAGCTCAAGAAGGAAAGACCGAAAAAAGACCCTCAAGAGAAAGCACATTTAGCCAAAGAAGAGAAAGAAACAACTCTCCTTATGGCTATAGAAGCATCGGACGAAATCTTGCTACAAGGTGTCTCTCAGTGTGATCTAAGCAAAGGTATGTGGTACCTTGATACAGGCGCAAGCAGACACATGATAGGAGGCAAAGATTTGATCTATTGTCTCGATGATTTTTACAAAGGTACAGTTAGATTCAGAGATGGATGGAGAATTTCCATCGAAGGCAGAGGTAAGATCGTCTTGAATTCTAAAGACAATACTCACATTATTCTAAGAAATTTTTTGTCTACAACGTCTTTAAAAGCTAACATACTGAGTCTCAGTAGATTGGATGAAGGATATAATATCCGCCTTCACAAAGGTTTTCTAACTATCCATGATGATAGAAGAATTCTCCAGACAAAGGTTTAGAGAAACTCAGGCAAACCATACCCATTGAAATTAGACATCGTTGAACAGTGCCTCCAAATCAGTGAAGATCGCACTTGGTTATGGCACAAGAGGTATGGACATCTGAACTTAACCTCTCTCAAGATCTTATCATCTCAAAATATGGTCAAAGGACTGCCCACAATTCACAAAAGAGAAGAGCTTTGCTCTAGCTGCATCACCTCCAAGCAAACAAGAATTTTGTTTCCCTCATCAGCCAAGTACAAAGCTTTAAGACCACTACAACTGATCCACGGTGATCTCTGTGGACCTTTTTCTCCAGAAACTCTCGATGGAAGTAAGTACTTTCTCCTACTAGTAGACAATTGCACTAGGATGCTATGGGTCTCTCTGTTGAAGCAAAAATCAGAGGCGTTTGAAGCTTTCAAAAGCTTCAAAGTACAGGCTGAAAAGGAAAAGGAATTGAAGATTATCTGTTGTAGAACAGATAACGGTGGAGAATTTACATCGAATGAGTTCATTTCTTTTTGCAGTGAACATGGGACCAAGAGACATTTTTCTACACCATGCACTCCTCAACAATATAGAGTTGTTGAAAGAAAAAACCAGACTATTATGGACATGACTTGTGCCATGTTAAAGAACTAGAACCTCCCTAAGGTTTTTTGGGGAGAGGCTGTGAGCACTGCCGTTTTTCTTCTCAACCGAGCACCCACAAAAAGCTTGGAAGGAAAAACTCCCTATGAAGGCCGGATGACGAAACGAATGTGCATGGTCGTTGAATACACTCGATTTCGTGTCAAAACAAAGTCCAAACTTACCAATTTAAATATTAATTCACAAATTGAAGGGTATAAATGGTAAATAAGGGTTGAATCCATGGAGAATTAGGGAATTTTGAGAGATATCTTTGAAATTCGATCAAATCAGATAACAAATTGAGATTAGAAATTAGGAAATTTATAATATTAAGAAAGATAACTCAATTATGAATTCATAGAATAAAAAATCGAGTGATTTTGATTAGAATTCGCGGAGTAATCGAAGTTTGAAGTTGAGATGAAAATTCGATCGCGAAATTGATTTAAAATCGAAATTAAAATGAAATTAATCTATGATTCAAAACTTAAATCTAATGCTAAATGATGAAATATTAAGATGAAAACACGCAATCTAACCAAAGTCACGCTCGAAATGATCCAATTAATTTCCGGATTAATGGCTTTTCATTCCGCGATTTCGGAGATGAAGATGGCGTTCAAGATGTGATTTCTCCTTACTCCCTCGATCAATTTCTAATTTCAAACACTCCTCGGACGCAGAAAAGAGTCAAGAAGGTAACAAAATCAAAAGACTCTCGAATTGTGGTGTCTAGATAGTTCGATTTTGCTCGAAAATCCAAAGGTAAGTTTTTCGTCGTGAAGAACATCTAATTTATGGAGGATTTTGGACATAACTGTCGGATGCAACGATCCATCGCGATCAACGGTCGAGATCACAATCCTGTTGATGAATCGACGCCATTAAGTCGTGTCCGCCCAATCTTTGATGGAACGTCCGGATGCATCCACGTTGCGCGTAGAAGAGATGGCGTCGATTCATCGCGTCCGTTGGATCTCCATTTGACGATCGCAATAAGTTGAGTCCACCGATCGCGATTACTCGTGACCGTAATAACTCCCTTGATGGACGGCTGCGATTAATCTCCATTTAATCGAATCGGTGTCTTCTATGATGTTGTCACGTACCCCTTGAGTAAGTGACATCCGACGCGTGTGATTAAATCACGTGATCGGATGTCTCACGCGTTGTCACGTCACCTGAATTAAAACATAAAGAAGAATAGTCCCACATGGATAAATTTAAAGGGTTCTATCGGGTTTATAATATCCACGGAGTTAAGCAGTTAGCTTAAATTCGATTACAGATGCTCCTCACCCATTTATAAAATCTGCGCATACATGTCACGCACACACATGCGTGTCACGCACACATGTCACGCACACACGCACTCGCGTATCCATGTGTCACACGGACAGACGTCCGCGTGTCGCCACGTGGCTTTGCGCCGCCATGTCAGTGCGCAGTAATTAAAACATTTTTTAATTCCTTTTTAATCGTTTACAAATCGAAAATACAATTAAATAAATTCAGAAAAATTATATAAAATTCCTAAAAATTGGAAAAATCATAACTTTCAAAATACAACTCCAAATTAATTCAAATTTGTTTGTTGGATCAGAAATTGAATAATCTATCAATATAAAATTAAAAATATTAAACTAGCAAGAGAATAAATTTAATTAAATAAATACACTCATATATCTTATGAAATAAATTTATAAAAATACATGAGTGTTAATAAACATCATTTCTCTTATCATTTAATCATGAAAACATACTTATGATCTCAAATACAGTTAGGATTAAAATCATATTGTTCAATTATGTATAATAATCCATAAGTTGATGTATTTTTAGATCATAACATGAAATTATGTAAAATGATAGAAATCTACTAAAAATATGATAACATGTATACAAATGGAGTAATTAATGCCTTTATTTGCATTAATAATCATGTAAATTCATTTATAAAATGCATGTTGTCATTGGACACAGAGAAAAACCTTTGTTGAACAGCTCAAAGTATTTGGTTGCATAGTCTTTGTAAAAATTCTTGGCAAAAGTCTAAGAAAATTGGACGATCGAAGCATACCAATGATTTTTATAGTCTGAGAAAGGAGTAAAAGGGTACAGAACTTTCAATCATGTTTCTCCATTGATTCACATCACTAGAGATGCAATATTCGAAGCAGATAAAAGCTGGAATTGGGAAGATTTCAATCAAAACTCACTTGCAGGTATGCTCATCTCTGAGTACTCCTCTTATGTCAACTTGGATTCCAACAATTCAGAACTGAGTGTTGAGAGAATCTCAGAAGACTCAATCATAGAGAATTCAGGAAATTGCTCTGTATATCCTCAGAGCTCTTCATCCTCAGCAAGCTCTCAACCGATCAAATTCAAAGGTATTTCTCAGTTGTATGAAGAGACGCAACCGATGTTTGAGGAAGAAGCATGTCATCTTTCTGAAGAAGAACCAAGAAATGTTCTTGAATCTTTGAAAGAAAAAATTTGGAAAGCAGCCATGGATGAAGAAATAAACCAAATTGAGAAGAACAATACGTGGTCTCTTGTATTAACACCTGTATTGTGCAAGCCAATTGGCTTGCAATGGGTCTTTAAAATTAAAAAAGACTCATCGGGACTACTCACCAAGCATAAAGCCTGAAAGGTATGGAATTGATTTTACTAATGTGTTTGCTCATGTGTCTAGGATGGAGACAATCTGAGTTCTCCTAGCTCTTGCAGCATTTTATGGATGGGAAGTCCATCATCTTGATGTAAAGTCAGCCTTCCTAAATGGTGAAATCATGGAAGAAATCTATGTTAAGCAACCAGAGGAATGTGAAATCCTTGGAAAGGAGCATCATGTTTACAAGCTAAAGAAAGCCTTGTATGGATTGAAACAAGCTCCTCGAGCTTGGTATTCAAAGCTTGACAAAAGCCTACTGGAATTGGGCATAAGTAGAAGCAATCACGAACCTGCAGTTTACTATAATACAAGAAATTTCTTCAAATTATACATAGGCGTTTATGTTGTTGATTTTCTTGTTGCAGGTAGTTCCAAAGAGAGGATTTCCTAATTCAAGGATAAGATGAAATCCTTGTTTGATATGACTGATCTCAGTCTTCTAAAGTCCTACTTAGGCATTCAGGGTAATTCAGCTTGAAGGGAGATCACACTCCTGCAAAGTTCATATGCCCTGAAGATCCTTTTCGACTTCAATTTACTTGAATGCAATTCCTCTCAAACACCACTCGAAGTGAGACCGATGCTCAATCAAGACGACTTCAAGAATCTTGTGGATTCGACTACCTACAGAAGCTTAATGAGATCTTTGAGGTACTTGACGCACACAAGACCCAATCTAATGTTATGCACAGGGTATTTGAGCAAGCACATGGAAAATCCATCCAAGGAACACTTCACAAGTGCCAAACGAGTCCTAAGGTATGTAAAAGGGACTCTGAATTTTGGTCTGAGTTACAAGAAAGGTAGAGAGCTGTCTCTTGTAGGATACTGTGATAGCGACTACGAAGGAAATTCGGTTGACAGGAAAAGCACCTCGGGTACATTTTTCTTCCTGGGTGATAACATTGTGAATTGAATGTCACAGAAGCAGAGAATTGTTGCTCTTTCTTCATGCAAAGCCAAGTATATCTCACTTACTCTCGCTGCTTGCCAAGGAGTATGGTTGGCCAATCTTATCACCGAACTCACTGGAGAAAGCGTGAAGCCAGTAACAATATTTGTTGACAAAAAATCGGCAATTGATCTTGCAAAAAAATCATGTTTTTCACAGACGGTCCAAGCACATCAAAATTCATTATCACTATGTACGAGAGTGCGTACAGAGTAGAGAAATCGAAGTCACTCACATTTCGAGTAATGAACAACGAGCATATATTTTAACTAAGTCTCTCGGAAAGGAGAAGTTTAGCTTTTTCCAGAATTTGATTGGAATGTCTGATGTCAGAATTGGCAAAGAGATCAAAGGGAAGAATGTTGGAAATTGATCTCATCACCCAATCTGTGAGGAGGAGAAGCGGTGTGTTAGTGAAACATTTTGGCTTCTCTAGAACAGCAATGGCGAGGCAACGGTTCGTCAACCATCATACTAGGCAGTTATTACTATAGTTTTGTCTTAAGTATTTCATCTATGCCTATTGAAGAATGGGAATACCCTCTCGACATGTATCCTGTATTCATTTTGATATAGTCAATAGTTTAGAGTATCTCCTTTTTCTTTGGCATTCTCATCATCTCCCACTCAACAGAGGGGTGATTTTCTTCACCCCTCTTCTGATTCTTCTTACATTCTCTAAATTTATGTCTCTCCCTATTTCCCTCTCGCAAACCTCTCCATCTCTCTTTGTCATTCTCGCTCTTGCTCATCCTATCTTTTATTCATTTTCTCCCGAATTCACTTCTCCTCTCATCTTCAGTTAATGTTGTTCTCTTGACCTCTCTCTCCATCTCCTCCTTCTCCCTCGAAAAACCTTAGGTTTCTGTTGTCTTCTTCTCTAGTTCACTCATTCTTCGTCTGCCTCTCTCTCTCTCTCTCTCTCTCTCTCTCTCTCTCTCTCTCTCTCTCTCTCTCTCTCTCTCTCTCTCTCTCTTGCGTGCACACGAACAACATTTTCTCCTCATCATCTCCGGTATTCCCTCTCCCATTCTTTTATTCCTTCAATCTCTCATAGCTGTTTAATTCCATTCTACTGCATCGCATCCCCCTCTCGCGCTCCCTCCTTCTCCCTCCTTCTTTAGCTCTCTCTCCCCCTTGATTTTGTCTTGCAACCTCGCTTTCTTTCTCCTAATCTCCACTCGTGGTCAATCTTCACTTTCCCTCTTTCAATCGCACCCAGTCGCGTCTCCTCCTCCACTGCATTCTAATTTTCTCTCTCGCTCATCTCTCTCTTGGTTTTAATTTCATCACTCTACCTTTCTTGCTAGAGATTCTCTCTCTAATTCTTCTCCTTCCCCCCGTCTGACCGCTCACATAGTCGATGTCTTCTTCTCTCAGTTTCTCTCTCTTGCCTGCTCTCGAGTCTTCCGCCCTCTCTCTTACGTTCTCTTCATAAGTTGCACTCACACAATTTCTCGTTCCCCCTCTAAAATCCCCTCTTATCTATTTCACCGACTCATTTTTTTCTCTCTTCCCTCCTCCCTCCTCCCTCCTCTTTCTATTCTCATCAGCATTCTTTAATATATCTTTGTTCATTTTTGTGTTTTCTTCTTTAGACATATTCTCTCTCTCTCTCTCCCTCTCTTTCTCTTTCTTTTGACTCTTATCACTCACACTTTGTTCCCATTTTGAGATACCTTACATCTTCTCTCTAGATCTCTTTCTCTCTCATCCTCTCTCCTTTGACCACTCTAAGATTGTCCTCCCTATTCGTCCTTGAATTCTTCTCTTCTTCATAATTTGGATTTTCCTCAATTCTCTTCTTCCTCCATCTCATGGTCAACTCAAAGAGTCAACCACAAACCCTTTGCCTAGCCCCCCAACAATTGGTATCTTCTCACCTTAAAGTCCCTATGAATTGACCTAGAAAACTATACATCCTAAATACCCTAGTTGCTTCATAGTTCCGTAGCTTATAAATGGTAAATTTTTTGGGCTTGAACACACGATGGTAAATTCGTAGCTCATCAATCCAGGATTTTTTTTATGAACAGTAAGGGGAAGTGATCCTTCTTCGTCGAAGAATTTAGCTTTCAAGAGGAAATGAAGACTCACCATTTTTCAGAAGGTGTGTTTGGACCTCCTTGCCCTTCTCATTCATATTGGCTATGACTCCAGCTTTCTTGGGAACAACGTGCATAGACTAACCCATATTGGTTGTTAGATATGAGGTAGATGATTTCTGCATTTAGCTACTTGAGGATTTCTTCTTAAACCGCCTCCCATGCCTTGGAGTTTAGTCTTCTCTAGGCCTCTCCAATGGGTCTGGAACCATTCTTCAAAAAGATGCAATGAGTGCATATTTGATAACATGCTAATTAGACATGATAATACATGATTATTTATGCATATTAAGGCATAAAAGATTCCATTCCTATGCATGTTATCATATTTTTTAGTGTTTATCTATCATTCTATGAAAAAATTATTATAATCTCAAAATACATTAATTTAGGGTTAATTAAAATGAATTAAAGATAAATAATTTCATAACCCATCTTTACTTGAGATTATAATTTGTTTTTAAGGTTAAATAATAAGAGAAATCATTTTATATATACTCATTTATTTTTCTAAGTTTTAAAATCTAAAACAAATGAGTGTAGTTTTGAAATAGAAATTTATTCTCTTGTTATTTATTAAATTTAAATTTTTAGAATGATAGATAATTTAATGTTTACTCAAATGTAACAAATTTAGATTGATTTGGAGTTATATTTTAAAATTTATGAATTTTCTAATTTTTAGGAATTGTTTGGATTTTTTTAATTTTTCTGAATTTTTAATAAATTTTTCTGGATTTTTCTAAAATTTGATGAATTTAAAATCGATCAATTTAATTAAAAAATTGATTTTTAAGTGCGTAGGTGATGTGGTGCAATCTGAAGCGTCCGATCGAGCAAAGAATCATGACCGTTGATCGTCACTTAAAGGCGGGGGTACGTGGCGCACTCTGATTTGTCGACGAATCATTTTTAAAATGATTTAATCTCAGTCATTGATCTGAAGAATTATAACAGCTGAGATTAAAACCGAAGGAAATGCATCTGAGTGTCTGATCAAGATCGAACGGCAAGCGTTTGATGCGTTACTTATAACGCGCGCAACGTGGCGAAATCTCGACGGTCCATCAGAGATCCAATGGCCAGGACTTAATCGTAACGATTCGCATCTCTGTATTACATCAGAGCCGTTGATCAAAGATAAATGCCGCTAAGACGGTTCGCCCAATTCTCCCCATAAATTGAGATGTTCTTCGACATTGTAAAACAGTCGAGAGCAATTCGACTAAATCAAACTATTTAGACACCATATCCCTTGAATCTCTTGCTTCCAATCGCTTCTAGACTCATTTCTGCATCCACAGAGTGCTTGAGAGTGAGATTTAGTTGAGAGAATAGGAAGAAATCGACGCTTGAACATCAACAATCGTGTTTTCTGAATTTTGATGAAGAGCCTTGAATATGGCGAGTAATTGGATCAATTCGAGCACAATCTTGGGTTAGCGATCGTGATTTATCCTAATATTTCTTCATGTAGCTTTAGATTTCATTTTTTAATCGTAATTTGCGTCAATTTCAGTTTTTCGCGAATTTTAATTTTGGAAATTTCTCTCATGTTCATTTGATGATTTCCTCGCGAATCTTGATCCAAATTCAGTGATTTTTTATTCCGTGGATTCGTCTTCGAGTCTTCTTTCCAAAGATACTAAATTCCCTAATTTTTATTCACATTTCATCGTCGGATTTGATCAAATTCAAAATGATCATCAGAAATTATCCTAATTCTCCATTGATTCGACCCTTATTGTCCACTATACCCCTCAATTCGTGTTAATTTTTTTAAATTGGTGAGTTTGATTTTACTTTTGAATCTTGACTGTGTGTTTTCAATGACCTTGTGGTCTCAATTCGTCAATAGTGAGTGGTCCAATCCCTTAAGTCCGCTTAGATCCAAACGATTGCATGTTCATTCTGTTGCAATACGTCAAGTAATTGTTTCTCCTACTCTTGATTAAGATGGGTTGAAATGATCACTAGCTTTTCCAGCTGCATAACAAGAAAAGCGTACTTGAGTGCAGATGGTAGAGTCTTGAGCTCTAATGTAGGCTCATCCAATGCTAGGTCCTTGAAATTAGCTTCCTCATTGATTGCCATGACTTCTTCTATTATGCAAGCATCGATATCCTAGTCATCACAAAGGTTGATGGCTCCTGATGAAACATTTTCGTGCGATCATTGAAAACACATGGAGACGTGTCAAAATATTTTCCAAACTCACCAATTTGAGATTATAATCATGAATTAAATGGTATAATGATGAATAAGGGTCAAATCCACGGAGAATTACAGTATTTTTGAGGTATTCTTCAAATTTGATCAAAATCAAATAAGGAATTAAGGTGAGAAATTAGGAATTTGGATAGATTTGGAAAGAGATCTAAGACAAATCCACATAATAAAAAATCATTCAATTTGGATCAAGATTTACAGAGAAGTCAAGGAGCAAAATATAAGATAGAAAATCGATCGTTAAGAGAGTGAAAATTAAAATTTTATCTAAAATTCAACAAATCTACGATTCAAAATTGAAAAAAATAGTATAGGACGAAAGATTAAAAGGAAAACACATAATCTAACCCAATGTCGTGATCGAAATGGTCCAATTGATCGCCAGATCAATGGTTTTTCATTCCGCAATTTCGAAGACAAAATTCGGCATTCAAGAAGCAATTTCTCCGTATTCTTTTGACAAAATCTTGATTTTAAGCACTCCTTGGACACGGAAATTGATGTAGAAGAGGAAAATTTTAGAGATTCTAGGATTGAGATGTCTAAATAGTTTGATAGCTTGAAACATCCAAGAATGTTTTACATCATCTAAGAACATGCGTATAAATAGACAAATTTCGACGTAGCTATTGGATTTGGCATTTGATCTTTGATAAACGGCTAAGATGAAATGTCAGGATGCGAATCATTGTCCTTAAGTCGAGTTTGTCCGATTCAAAATGGAGAGCTCAAACGAAGCCATGTGTTCGCAAAAGTCTGTTGGGCGCATTTAATCTCAGCCGTTATAAATCCTTAGACGATCGGCTGAGATTAAATTATTTTAAAATGAATCATCGCCCAATCAGATTTTGTCGCGTAGCCCTTGACTTAAGTGAAGATCAATAGCTTTAATTCAATGTGCAAATCGAACACTTCCCTTCTAGCCACGTTACCTACATAAAAATAAATAGAAATATAGTCCCACCTTACAAAAATAAAGACGATTCGAGCAGTATATCGATGAATAATATTTAATGGGTTAGTGTATATCCTGAAAAGGCTACTTAACCCACTAATTACACTCGCGCGCGCACACGCACACACGCTTACACACGTGCACATAGGCACAAACACGTGCGCACACATACATCGCCACATGGCATACGTTGACATGTGGTGACAAGTTATTGGCCCGCCACGTAAGCTGCCACGTTAATGCGCGATAAAAAATGATGATTTTTTACTTTTAAAAATCAAAATAAATTCAAAAAAATTTGAAAAAATTCTAGAAAAATCCTGAAAGTTTAGAAAATTCATAAATTTCAAAATAAAACTCTAAATTAATCCAAATTTATTTTTCTGGATCAAAAATTAAATAATCTATCATTTTAAAAACTCAAATTTAATAAATAACAAGATAATAAATTTTCATTTAAAAAATACACTCATTTCTCTCAAAGAAAATAAAACTTAGAAAAATAAGTGAGTGTATAAAAATATTTTCTCTTATTATTTATCATTAAAACCTAATTATAATCTCAAATATATATAGGAATTATCTATTCTAAACTATATTCTTTACTTATGCATAATTATCCCTAAAATAATGCATTTTGAGATTATAACTTTAAAATGCATGAAATGATAGATATGCACTCAAAGTATGATAACTTGGATAATAATGGAATATTTTATGCCTAAATTTGTATTAATAATTACATAATTACACGTATAAACTGCATATTATCAGTGGGGGAGGGGATGAATAGCAGGGGCTTGAAAGCTAATTCATCAAGAGTTGGTACTAGCATTCTACAATAGCATCACTGTGGAAGAACAAGTGCTCCATTGTTTCTCTCCCTAGGGTGTGGCAACAATGACATCGAGAACATATATCATGCCTTGTGGTGGGCATGTAATCATCTATTGGAAATCCTCGATGCTTTAGTTTCCACGTGAAGAAGGAAACTCGAGGTCGATCAATGAGATAAGAGGTATAATGGGAGTATGTCTTTCAAGAAGACTACAAGTGTCTCCCTTGAGGAGCTGAACTACCATGAGAAGGTGTGAAGTCGGGAGAGGTTGCCAAGGGTGCATCTATATGCCAAATTTTGTACCAAGCATTGATAGTGCCTCATCCCACTGGCTAGTAGATCAATGGCACCATATCAAACTAACGTTGTTGCCGATCAGCCCCCCTTTAGACCCCTTTAATGTCACCCAATTGATGAGCTCACTCGTGATATTTTGGGCAGCACAAAGGAGCCCAATAGTGACATTATGGTTCTCATCCTCTGGAGTAGTTTGTTCTAGAGCATATCTAGAATGTCTTGTCTCCTATTCGCTCGGCCGTCCTCATCCATTGGTCAACATGCATTCTCCCAAGAAACTCTATATTAGAAGTGAGGACCCTTGAACTTACCATGGTTTTAAATCTAGTCATGTAAGGGAGAGAAAAACAAATATAAGGCCTAAGGGTTTGTAAACCCTAAACCTTGGGGAGAAGTTTGTGAAATTAAGGGGGATTAAATATTTTTATGGAGGTGAAAATTGACAATTATGTTACTGCTTTTGTTGTCATAAATTCAATCTTTCATGAGCACACCAAGCATGGTAATGTTCATTATCATTTTATTCGATACAATATCTTACTTTGCATAATCTTCTCAATATCTTCATCAAAAGTTTTATTAGTTAGTCTTATGGGTTCTTGTAGAAAACTATACATTTATGCTTCAATTTTATGAAGAGTGTAAACATGTGTGAGTGTTTTATCTTTTATATTTTAGATAATAGACCTTTTTGTTGTACTCTTTGTTGGGCTTACCTTATCGGTCCCATTTAGCCCGTTATATATTTTAGTCCCTCTCATAGATATATACCCTCAATTTTTCCCATCCTTTCTTTTCTAAAAATATCAATTCTTTGCCTATTTAGCCCATTTGGAAATCATGGAATCCGAAAAATATCCATTAAATCAATACCTTTCTATAAAATTTGATTTACATTTCGGCTGTGAGCCTGTGACTATTTTGAAGTAAGAATAGATACTGGATGACCGAAGGATAGGGTCTGACAAAGGAAAACTATTACGTGCATACCTACCGAGACTGTTCTGTGCAACGCACGACCGTTGTTTTTTCCTTGACAAGACAGCGCTGGTCCTCTTTCTCTCGTGTTACTCTCTCTCTCTCTTTCTATTCTTCAGGCGCAAGGTCGCGAGCTGGTCCTGTTCGACCTTGGTTAAAGTCGCCCCGCCCAACCCCGGACCGAAGGGCCAGAAATTATTAAATGTTGTGGAGAGCTATGAGGACGGAGACCGAAGGGCCGGAATTTACTCTCTTTTCACCGCAGCCGTCTCTCTCTCTCTCTCTCTCTCTCTCTCTTCCCCCAACGAAGATGGGATCCTTTTCCCACATGCCTACTAGCTATTAATTGACCTTCTTTGGTGGATGCCCTGTCTCAGTCTCTGTATCTCTGTGTATCTTGTTTTTCTGCCTGCCACGGCTTTCGGACGTCGTCATGAGCTCATCATCATTCTCCTTGTCCTCCAGACGAATTGGATAATAATTAATCAAAAGCTCCCTGCAGCCTACAGCTAGCTATGACAACATGCTTGTTTCCGAAGAATAGAATACTCTCTCTCTCTCTCTCTACAAGTCCACCAGACGAAGCGATAGTCAAATAGCCAATATTCAAGCATCCTACCCCTGATGATGATGTAATTATTTCAGAGTAATATTCAGAATCGCTCTCTCGCGGGAGCATATTTTCTCTCTCATGTTGACGGACAGAATCGTTCGCGGGGGAGAAATCTTGCAGTAAATTGCAGCAGCAGGGAGGCATTCTGAGGCATCATTCCAAGTTGATTCCACTGCTTTCTCCGGGTTCTTGACTGTACAAGATAAGAGGATAGAAGATCACGAACTCGAGCTATCGTCGCTTCTAGGACAAGGTTCGGTTGAGTGAATGACGACTCGGGCTCCGGACGTGAGCCTGAAAGAACAAATTATGGTAAAATCAGTTTTCTAAAGGCAAGGATGAAGACGGAATGACGTCACCGTTCGTCAATTTTGATGATTTTGCCCTTATCTTCCCTGAAGGACTCTGTTCTCGAAGAGGGCTTTTCCGTGAATCTCTTGCTGGATCTCCTTTCCGTGGAAATTCGTCGGCACTCTTGAATTGGGGATTTCGTCTTCTTCCCCGATTCTCCCTTTTTCTTCCCCTTTCCCCTAATTGGCGAATTGCACTTCCTGCATTATAAGTTATCAAAATCTGGCGAGGGAGAAAAAAGAGAAGATAGAGAGAAAGCGGAGGGCGCTGACCTTTCTTCATTGTAAGAATTAGATCTCTTGAGAGAGGGAACGAATTTCTCCTCGCGATTCCGCGTCTCGATCAAGCTCCCGCTGAAGAAAACCTTCTCCTCAAATTTCCTCGGATTTTCCATAATTAAACCGTCCAGATCTCTAATTATCCTTGAGCTGGAGAAATTAGGCGACGGTAATTTAACGCGAGAAATTCTACTTCTATATGAAACGCCGCCGACGGCGCTATAGCTGTCCTTGACGGCGATCGAACCGCAACTTATCAGCTGCATGAGGACGTCGGTAGCTTTGACTTTAGACGTAGATTGCAGAGGAGCATTTTCGTCCAGTCTAAAGCTTGTTTTCTTCGCGTCAGCCCTAATTAGTGCTTCAAGAGTTTCCGTCTTTCTTCCGGAGGAAGACGCACTGGAAGACGTCGGAGGAGGAGAGATCTCGTCCGCGTTGATCTCCGAGCTCTCTTTTGAAACTGTAGTATTGATTTTGAGAGAGTTCGGATCTTTATGAATTTCTTCTGCAACATCATCTGTCTGAGTTGACGCGTCGAGCAAACCTCGCCATGGAGAATTCAGTTCAGGGCTTGATGCTCTGGAAGATCCTCCGCGCGGAGGTTTTGAGACTAGGGCTTGCGATTTTGCGTCGACCGATCGACCATTCGATCTGTTCTGATCGATTATCCGCTCAGATCCTTTGAGAACGTAATCGCTTCCTTGGGCGGGGAGTATCAGATCTTCCTCCGAGAGATCTTGCCACACGAAACCGCTCTTGTAGCTCCTAAACCATCATCATTATCATCATCATCAATATCATCATCATCATAAAGATAGTAATGGCGATATTACCTCTTGCAAGACCAGGAATACATGGCGGCCATGCCTTTCCCCCTTAGCAAATTCAACCTCTTTATCACATCTTCATAAAAAACAAGAACATGATTAGGGATCATCAATCTCTGAAGAAGAACTCTGGTTTTGTTCTCACCTTTAAGATAGAGACCTTCCAAAGAACAGGGCACTTCGAGGAAATGAGGCTGTTCCAGATTCATGTTCTTGCACAAATAGTACACCACAGGAATTTTTCTTCTTGGCGTCTCTGCCCTCACCTTCCTTTCGCTCATCTCCATAGCTCTCAGCTCTCTAGTCGGAAGAAGAAGATAAAAGGAACCCACAGAGAAGAAAGATTTAGGTTGTCCCTCTGAGGGGATATAGCATTAAATTAGCTCAGAGCATTGATGAGGAAGCAGAGAATGAAGCAGCTGGCGAGGAATTACAGTCTCCGACAGCTTCTATACGGTCTGGTTCTGGAAGATAGTTGGTACCCTCTGGACCTTTCCTTCCTTTCTCTCTCCTCTTCTCCTATGGAAGAGAGTTTGGCTGAGAAACTGTTGGAACGTCGTAGTAGAGCTGGAGAGCTGCGTGGCAGCCACTGCACGTTGCAGCTAACGGAGCAGCATTAATGGCCGAAGTGAGGGGGAAGATCTGCTCGTGGTCCCGCTTTTTTCTCGCCCTCTTGCACTAAACTACAGCTCATGGAAAACGACGAACACTAGCAGCCGAAAACAATGGCCGTCTCCTGCTTTTTTCTTCTTCTTCACCAGCGACTTCAAGCGAAACTAACCCGCCACGAATATTAGCCGTAGTTAGTTGACGAAGGTAAAGATGACGAATAGATTTAAGGCGCGCCTTTTGATGATACTTTCAATTTTCTGAGGCGAAGAACTGAAGAAGACAACGACGTCACAACGGGCAACTGCTGAGATTCCGGCGCCAATTGGCTTCAAAATCCTCAGGGAGGAAATCGTAATTTATGGCTTATGGATTCCGTCTGGTGGTGAGCTGGTGTCAGGTCAGAAATGCACGTGGGAGAGTTGACCCTCGCCTACCCATGACGCGCGGTCCACGTAGTCGGGAGGGTGTTGCCGCTTGCAGCACGCTTCTGCTGGTGCATATTTATGGGAGATCCCCACCTCGGGGGAATGGTCGTTCTCATTCTCTATCTAGACCTCTTCTATTTTCCAAAGGAAAATACCTGATATTTTCAGACGAAGAAACGGATAAAAATAGGTTTTAGGTTGTTCATGAAGAAATCGAATAAAGAAAAAACAGATAAAAGTTAACGTAAATTAATGAAGGAAATAAGATTAAAAATCTAGATGCTGTACGCGGTTGTTTCAAATGGGATTTTTTTGTGACGCTAAATTATCTGAAATTTATAAAGAATATTTCTAAATGGATATAAGATGTTCAAAGAATGAAACTCCATTAAATTACGTTGATAATTACTTTGATGGAAATTAAATTACAAAAATCAGATGGTAGTTTGAATGAGTTCATTATGTTAAAAGTATATATAACATTGATAATGTGTCTTTCTTGTCTACATTGTTGTCATTATTCACTAACTATACTACATAATTGACATGAACTTACTGCACACTATATGTTCATCTTATTTTTCTTGTTTGCATTCAACATGGTTCAGTTCTCATAGCCCATTTTGTCATGCCTTAGAGCTCAAGCGGTAGAATTTGCGTTGCCAAATTTTTGTTAACAAAAAACAAACTTGCACTAATTCTATTTTCTTGAGTTTGCATTATGTCAAGGCTTGGGTGAAGAAAATTAGGAAGAAAGGCATAAAGAGGACAACAATTGAGCCATGATTTCTTAACCAAAGCGTCATCTTTGGGATGATTAATTTTTTGTTTCCAACTTTTGAGAGGTTTACCCTATGAACAAATACAAATAATCTAGGAAATGAAGAATGTTAGCAAAATTTTCACTCAAAAGGGATACTTAGATAGATAAAAAAATTAACTTTTTTTCAAATTTGGAGATAATTTAAGAATTTTTCCAAAACTGAAATATAAGTTTTGGGTTAATTATCGCTTTCATCATGGGTTTTCGGTTAGTTATCGCTAATATCCCTAACATATCATCATTTAGTGTTAGATTTCCATTCTGAATCATAGATTAATAGAATTTCATGACTTCTTATCACTTTCTTTCTCTTCATGAACAATTCTATTGCTCTAACCTCTCTCTTTGATTCTATCTTGGATTTAATTTCAATTTTTATGATTTTTTATTATGTAGATTATACATAATATGATCAAATTTGACATCTAATATGATCAAATACAAAAACCCTGATTCTCCATGGATTTGATCCTTTCTAACTAGTATAGTTGATTAAGTTGAATGATAAGGGAGTTATGACTTGCTTTGACCTATTGATCACACAAATACATCACGTTACTCTCATCATAACTTATTTATCATTAAAAATATCCTTGGACTTTATATAAGCATCACACGTGTATTTTTAATAAGTTTAATATTTATAATAAAGTGAATTAGACATGCATTTTATATATGTAAATAGATAATTTAATTTATCGACTTTTGTAGGCTCGCTAGCTAGGTGACATGAAGGCTAATAACATGCATTTTATCTACGTAAATACATAATTTAATACATAAGATTTTAATACATAATATCTGTCATTATGATGCATGTTATCATATTTCCTATATGTTCATAAATTAACTTAAATCCTCCAAAATGAACTTTTTAAGGCTAGTTTTATGCAAGCAATGAACTTGACCATGTTTTAGATCAAATATAGTGTTTCTAAGTCTATTTATTGACATTTGAGACTTGAGACAATTTCTAAGTTGTGATTTCTATTTCAAGGTGTGTTGATTAAAAGGATACTTATACAAAGATTTCTTTGTAAAAATATACTTTGATTCTTTTTAGATTTTTTGAATTAAAGTTCATATAGAAGATTAAATTCCTGATATAATGAAGAAAATTTCATCAAAAAAGGAGGTGTATCTTAAAGGATATTGATTTTTTAAGGTTTAAGGATTTTATTATAATATTTAGGATTTATTTTTCAAATAAAATGGCCAAAATGTGAGCCCCATTGTAAAGCTATTGTGGCACGTGCACCACCTATTGCATAGCTGATATGCGTAAAATTACGATTATTGAATCTGGAAGTTTACATATAAAAAATTATACTCAACTCTTCAAATTTGGTTTTGAAATTTAGAACAGGGGCAAGTCGAGGTTGAATCCATAGAGATGACGATTAAAATATTGAAATCAAGAAATAATTTTGGTATTTTTTTTATTAAGAAAGTGGAAAGGATCGAAAAGGAGAAGATGTACACAAGAAATGAAATGAACCAATCAAACACTTACAAACTCTTTTTGAATATTGAAAACCCTTGATCGATGGTTAAAAAGTGATTTTAGAGGTTAAAATATGAAGATGTTAATAAAAATGGAGAAAATGGAAAAGATGAATAGAAAATGATTCTAGTATGAGGATTTGTGATGAAAACACACTCTAATGATGCTCTCTAATCAAAACACAACTTCTAGAGCCTATACATTTCACTCAAACATGAGATCTAGCCTCTAACATGAGAAATGAATAAAAAAGAGAAGAAACTAAAAAGGATATTCCATACATGAAGAATGATCAATCAGTGCCTTCTTTCCTTATAGCTAGCCAATGTTGAAAGCACATAATAAAACATTAAAAGCCTTACCTTTGTGTCTCAAATTTACAATCAACATTAGTAGATTTGTAGACCTCGAAATGACGATCATGTCCATAAAATTTTGGCCCCAAAGTCCATAAAGATCATCGGATATCAAGCTTTTAATTTAGAGAAATATGGATTGTTGATTTAGCTTTCTCTCTCCTCAAAGTACTCTTGTCAACTTGCTCTAGTCAAATTGATATGGTCAAATGATGAGAAGCATGGGTGACAAGACGATTTCATATAGTCGTTGATTACGCACAAACTCTTGTCAAAAAAAGTTCCAAACTCAACAATTTAAAGTTATGATCATGAATTAAAGAGTATAGTGGTGAATAAGGGTCGAATCTATATAGAAATAAGGGTTTTTTAGGTATCTTTAAAATTTGATCAAATTAGATAATGAATTGAGGTGATAAATTAGGGATTTTAGTATATTTATAAATGGAACTCCAAGACGAATCCATGGAATCAAAAATCACTCGATTTGGATCAAGATTCATAGAGAAATCAAGGAGCAAAAATTAGGTAGAAAATCGATCGCAAGGAGAGAGAAAACCGAAATTAAATCTAAAATTAATCTTATCTATGATTCAAAATCAACATATAATGCTACAGGAAGAAAAATTAGGTGGAAAGCACGTAATCTAACCCAAAGTCGCCATTGAAATGATCCAATTAGTTGCATAATCATAGCCTTTTCATTCCGTGATTTTGAAAGCAAAGTTTGGCATTCAAGAGGTGCATGTTTTTAATATTGTGCGCTGATTTGGCAGAGTGTCGTCACATGGCGTCGTGTGTACACAACACGTTGCAGCGTATGTATGCGAATGTGTGTTTGCACGTGGGTGCGCGTGCGTGCGTGTGAGTAATTAGCGGGTTAAGCATCCATTATCGATTTTTGCTAACCCATTATACTCGTATACATTATATACTCGTCAAATCACCTGAATTTTTTCATGTGGGATTATTTATCTCTATTTTTTTAGGTGATGTGGGGCAACAAGAAGCGTCCGATCATGCAATTTAATCATGATCATCAATTTTCACTTATTCGAGGGGGTACGTGGCTGCATCCGATTAGGCAACAATTCATTTTAAGATAATTTAATCTTAGTCGTTCATCCGAGGAGCAATAACTGCTGAGATTAAATGCGGCAATGGACACGTTGGCTCACCTCGATTGCTTGATGAAGATCAAACTGTGGACGTTAAGTGACACTTCCTTTTCATGCCCAACGTGGCAAAATTTGAGTGCTTCATCATCAATTGAACGGACACGACTTAATGACGATGATTCATGAATCAACATTCAATCTGAGCCGTTGATCAAAGATGAATAGAAGCATCCAACGATCGCACCTAAATTCCTCTATAAATTGACATGTTCTTTGACGAAAAAACTCATTCTTGGATGTTTCGAGAAAATTGAACTTTTTAGACAATTCAATCCTTAAATCACTTGATTCCATCCTCTTCTAGAATAATTTCCACATCCAAGGAGTGCATGAAATCAAGATTTAGTTGAGAAAAAAAAGGAAGAAATAACCTCTTGATCGCTGAAATTCATTTTTTAAATCGTGTAATGAAAAGCCTTAAATCTAATAATTAATTGGATCATTTTGAGCGCGACTTTGAGTTAGATTATGTGTTTTCCTTCTAATATTTCTTCCTATAGCATTATATTTTAATTTATAATCGTAGATTAAGTTAATTTTAGATTTAATTTATGTTTTTCTCTCTCCTTGTGATTGATTTTTTACCTTATTTTTGCAATCGTGAACTAGGTCTAATTAGTGTCATTAATATGACAGATCCACCACATCTAATTATGTGACCCCATGGACATGTGGGAATCTTTGGACACTCCAACTGAAATAGGACAAGCACCATTCATCGAGACAATTCTTCTTCAACACATGGCAGCATTTGGTGCTTCACGACCATTAGACACCTAATCTGACGACCAATAATCCTCCTAATTGTTGATCTTCATCAACACCTCATTAGGGCATCAAGTGGCGCGATGTGGGCCATCCATTGGCTCAAAAATGAATGATCGAACGCCAAAAAAGGGATTTGATGCTTTTTGTGGTTTCTTCTTGATTTTAAGGATCTGACATTGTGCAATCTCAGCCCTTGATACCTTTGGACATCCAGATCAAACAGTTAGAGCTTAGAATGGCCCATTTAAGGCTATCGCATGAATTATAATGTTTCAAAAGTCGTATTTACGTCTTAAAGCATTCTAATATTTCAAAGAATTTTTATTTTTTGAAAACCCAAAATTACACAAAATAAGCCTCCAAATTATGTATTTTGAAATTTTAAGATAAATGGCATAAAAGTCATGAAATATGACAATATGCATCATAAATGTCTAAATTGTACCTTCAAATGTACTAATAAACATATTTCTGCAAGCTTATATGATAACATGCAATTTATACATGAGTTTACATGATTATTAAGGCATTAAATATTCTATTTGGGGTGCATGTTATCATATTTTGAGTGCATTTCTATCATTTTATGTAATTCTAGGTTATGATCTAAAAATGAATCATTTTTGGGGATAATTATGCATAATTCTAATAGTATAATTTATTCCCATTTATATTTGAAATCATAATTATATTTTCGTGATTTAATGATAAGGGAAAATATTTTTTATTTACACTCATATATTTTTCTAAATTTATTTTCTAAGAGAAATGAGTGTATTTTTTAAATTAAAATTAATTCTCTTGTTATTTCAATATTTTGAATTTTTATAATGATATATAATTTAATTTCTGATCCAAAAAAATAAATTTGGATTAATTTGGAGTTGTATTTTCAAAAGTTATGCATTTTCCCATTGTTAGGAATTTTTTAGATTTTTTTTAATTTACTTAAGTTATTCTCGATTTTTAAAGAATAAAAATGAAATTAAAAAAGGACTTTTAATGTGCGCTGATGTGGCGGAGCATCATCACGTGGCAACGCGTGTACATGCCACGTGGTGACAAGTGTGCATGTGTGTGTGCGCACGTGTGCGCGCGTGAGAGTGATTAGTGGGTTAAGCATCCGTTAAGGATTTTACGTTAATTCATTATGTGCATAGACCTTATATACACGTTAAACACTTTGATCTTTACAATGTGGGGCTATTTTTTTTTCAGGTGACATGGTGCTATGAGGCACGTCCGATCACGCAGTTAAATCTCGATCGTCGGATGTCACTTACTCGTGGGGGTACTGGCCACATCTGATTAGGCGACGATTCAATTAAAGATGATTTAATCTCAGCTGTTCATCTAAAGGATTTATAACAGTTGAGATTAAATGCGCCTGATGGACATGTGGACTCATCACGATCGCTCGATATAGATCGAACAGTCAACATCAAAGGACGCCTCTTCTTCATGCGCGACGTGGCACAATCTAGATGCTTCATCGTGGATCTGACGGATGTGACTTAATGACGTTGATTTTTGAATCGTCGTTTAATCTCAGCCATTGATTAAATTGAAATGACACATCTGACGGTCGCGCCCAAATTTTTCTATAAAATTGAAATGTTCTTCGACAGAAAGATTTTTCATAGATTTTCTAGCAAATCAAACTATTTAGACACCACAATCTGAGAATTATGTGATTTTTACTACTTCTAGACTCATTTCCATGTTTGAGGAATGTTTGAAATCAAGAATTGGTTTAAAGAATCATCAGAAAGCACATCTTGAACGCCGAAATTTGTTTTCGAAATCCCGGAATGAAAAGCCTTGAATTCGACAATTATTTGGATCATTTCGAGCATGACTTCGGGCTAGATTGCATGTTTTCATTCTAATCTATCTTCCTTTAGCATTAGATTTAAATTTTGAATCATAGATTAGTTTAATTTTAGTTTTAATTTTGGTTTTCATCTATTTTCGCGATTGAATTTCTTTCTCAATTTCAAATGTCGATTTCCCCGTGAATTCTAATCCAAATTCAGTGATTTTTTATTCCAAGGCTTCGTATTGGATTTATCTATCTTAATATACTAAAATATCTAATTTCTCACCTCAATTCATGGTCTGATTTGATCAAATTTTAAAGATATCTCAAATTTTCCCTTATTTCTCTGTGGATTCCACCCTTATTCACCACTATACTCTTTAATTTGTTATTATAACTTTAAATTGGTGAGTTTGGAACTTGTTTTGACACGAGATTGTGCGTATTCAAGGATCGTATGAAATTGTTTCGTCATTATACTGCATGATATCAAATTCAATATTGACCACTCAATTACATGAGAGGACTTCATATCATATCCAACCTTAAAGTTTTGGAAATCTTATGTGGATAAGAATTTGTAAGTCAGACTCAAACCATGATCACCCTTCCAAAAGATGATTTGGGTGTCACCTCTAAAGAGCAAATACACAATCAAGGTATGAATAAACTTAATTAGCAGTTAGGTATAATATTATTGAAGGAGTCATACAGATCAATTAAGTAAAAAAATTTTTGTAAAGCACACCTACTATCCATCCTTGGTATATTCGTACAAATGGCCAGAAGAATAGTCATTCTAATTGATTGAGATCAAATAGTGCCATGGTTTCTAGATTTTTTATATCTGTCTCAAGTATTGCTTGAATAAGAATATTTAGAATTTATGTTTGAAGACTATTGATTTATGATTATGATCTCATCATAATTCACGAGGTCATTTCAAATGTTCATAGAATTCATTACAAACATCCTACATGAATGAATTAAAGATCATTTATATGAATATAAAAGAGGCATAGAAGTAAGATCAGCATGTAGGCCACATATGTTCATTAGGGCTCAATTGACTTGTCCAATCTAACAATTCATCAAGACAAGCACAACCATGCAAGCCCATGAGCCAACCCAATGTGATCTCTGCTTGCCTAACCTATGGCAGTGACAAACTCTATTGACGAGTGATAAATGAGTGATTGTTAAAGAAAATAATAAAACACTCCTTCATGCATAAAAAATAAAATGGAATCCACTAATATTACAATTGAAATCAAGTATAATGGTGAATATGAATTGTCTCTACAAAGAATTGGGCTGATGAAAACTATCAACAAAAGCACTATCAAATTTAGTCAAGTTAGAGGATGAAAGTAGACGCACAAATCAAGATAGTGAAAAACATATAAAAAGAGGAGAAAGAAAATAATCTAGAGAATCAAATTGGGCATTTGTTTGAGTTGAAATGAGAAAGATATAGAAGAAAGAGCATCACAATCATAATTGATAGAATTGCGGCTAAATCATCAAGCATATGCTAAAATCCAATCACTGCTCCAAATCTATCCTTAAACTCACCTTTAATTTATGAGGAAGACTAAAAAATGTAGAGGCATCATAAAAGTGACTCTATGTCATTGGGTCAAAAGGTCTTAGATAAGGATTCTTCGATGACGGTTGTTATCGCATGACATCCCCATGCATTTCAAGGCAATCGATGTGAATGGGGCACAAATAAATGCCAAGTCATGGGAGGGGGAAAAATCATCCAAATTGGTGAAGGAAACAAGTTTAGCTCAAAACTAGCCTTACACATACAAGAAAATATTTAAAAACAAGAAGAATGAGCCCTTTTATAGGGTTTTGGGCCTTGAAGTAGTCCAAGATGGAATCTTTAAAGAGCCTACTGTCCAGTTGGATGTTTATAGGGTGTGCGGACTAAGATTGCATCACGTGTCCCCTTAAACTCAAGTTAGAAACCCTTCAAAAGTGTGCTAGTCAAATTTAATTTTAGGATTTTGCATTATAGGCCATTGGAAAGTTAAGATCACACTATGTGTTATGTGATCCACCAATTTAGAGAGATCAATTTTTGGGAGAGTTCTAGATCATAAAATTGAGCTTCAATCAAGCGGAATGGGTGTGATATCACCACATTTCAATAGTTTCTGAAGAGTAAAACATTAGAATTCACCATGGTTGTTGGATCATGATCAAAGCACTATAATAGTTCCACATCATAGGCCTAATTGCAAGGCCAAGTTTCTTATAGATCTAGTAGGCCCTTAATTTTAACTCACCCCATACCCCCTACCAATTAGTGAAGATATCTAGAATTCATTAAAGCATGTGAATCAATTCCTCTCATGTTTTGTTGCTTGCAAAGAAATAAAACAACATAGTCCAATGTGGAGAGGGTTTGAGAATTTCTTGATATGTAAAAGGATTAGTGATTTTTATGATTTCGTTTGATTGTCAGACACATGTTAAGCAGTAATGATTCTATTGACCCATAGCGCCATTGATGAACTCGATTATATGTGTTTTTTGCCATTGTTGTGTATCGATTTCAAGCAATAAAATATAAATTTCCTTAGTATATTATAATCAAGTGTTGAATCCACATGAAGCTGAGGTAATGAGATTAGATTTTCAAACAAAAGGTGAGAGCGTGAAAAGAAGCAAGAGCATGCAAAGAAGTGCAAGCATAAATGGGGCGTGTTGAGGAGAATATGAGTGATAATATTTAGGTTTCTTTTTTTATGAAAGACAAAAATCAGAATTAAATGGAATATTAATGTAAAAAGAAATAAAATAGGGATGAGATGATGGCAAGGTGAGAAGAGTGGTTGGCGGCAGCGATGGATCGATAAATCAACGTGTAGTGATAGGGAGAGAGAGTTATGAGTGTGGATGACATCAAAGCTACTAAATTAAAAGAAACTAAAATTAAAAATAAAATAAAGGTTTAATGTCTATGGACATAAACAAAATAAAGAACACAATTTGAATTGTCACACAAACCTCTTTGCGATGCTTGTCCTAGGCGGGGTGATGCTTGACAAAGCGAATCCATGCGGTCATTGAATACACGCAAATAAGCATCAAAATAAATACCAAAATCATCAATTTAAAGATTAAATAAAAAATTGAATAGCATAGTGGTGAATAAGGGTTGAATCCACGAAGAATTAAGGTATTTTTTAGGTATTCTTTGAAATTTGATCAAATTAGACAATGAATTAAGATGAGAAGTTAGGGATTTTGATAGATTTAGAAAGAGAACTCAAAGACGAATCCATGATAACATGCAATCTTAACATGATAAAACATGATTATTCATGCAATTTAAGGCATAAAACATTACATTTATGTGCATGTTATCATACTTTGAGTGCATTTCTATCATTCTATGCATATTTATGTCATAATCTCAAAATACACTAAATTAGGGTTATTTATGATAAATTAATGATAAATGATTTTATAACCCATCTTTACTTGAGATTATGAATGGTTTTTAAAGTTAAATAATGAGAGAAATCATATTTATGAACATTCATTTAATTTTCTAAAGTTAAAATCTTAAAGAAATGAATGTATTTTTTTGAAATATAAATTAAATCTCTTGTTATTCAAATATTTTTGAATTTTTTTAGAATGATAGATAATTAAATTTCAGATCCAATGAAAGAAATTTGGATTAATTTGGAGTTGTATTTTAAAAGATATGATTTTTACAATTTTAGGGATTTTTTCGGATTTTTAAAACAGTTTTTCTTATTTTATTTTCGATTTTTAATAATAAAAAAATAAAAAAATAATTAAAAAAATGGGCGTGGGGCCCGCGTGGATGCGACGTGGCACGCAAGGCCACGTGGACCCGCGCAGCGCGCCTACGTGGCGCGAATATATCTTATATATTATTATACTTATATATATATAAGAGGTCTTTGTCCTCCCCTATATAGGGAGGGTCATACCCTTATAAACCGTCGGGTTATTTAAACCCGACGGTTTCCTAAATATACTCCGTGTGGGACTAATCTCCACACTCTATTTACCTGGCAGGTGACGTGGACGCGCGCTGAACGTCGGATCGAAGGCGGGATTAAACGACGAGCGTCGATCGGGTGGACAGACGGATCACCTGATTTGATCAAAGACACGTGCTAAATAGGAGAGTTATAACGGCTGGATCTTATGCGACGTGGCAGCATCTCGCGCGCCGATCGCGTGGACGCGCGGCGCACCGGAGATCAATCAAACACGTGCCTATTTAAAAGAGTTATAACGGTCCAGATTTGATCGCGCAGGGAGAATCATGACCGTCCGATCGCGATCTAAGGGGCGTTGTTTGAAGCGTTTTTCTAAAGCGTTTCGTCAGATCAAATCTAGACCGTTGAATCACGATCCAAAGGGCACAAATCCAAGCGTTTTATAACACAAATCAGAAGGACAAATCTGGAGTGTCGATTTGAGATCTGACGATCACGATATAAGGATAAAGGTTCAATTAAAGGGCGTTTAATCTGAACCGTCGATCAAGCCTAACGCATTGATCGGACGGTTTCGCCCAATTTGGGCTATAAATAGCCTTGTTCTTCGTCGTTTGTACTCATTCTTGAGAGTTTCGATCTAATTGACCTATCTATTTGCATTCTCTCTTGAATCTCTCTCTTGTAATCACTTCTAGACAAGATTCCGCGTCCACGGAGTGTTTATAAGAGAGATTTTGACGATCGAGCGAGGAGAATTTGTCTCTTGAACACCGATGTTCACGTTTGAATTCGCGGAATGAAGAGCCGTCGATCCGGCGATCAATTGGATCGATTTAATCGTTATCTCGGGTTAGAAAACAAGTTCAACCTCTTATCTATCGTCGTGTATCATCAATTTTAGGATTAGGACTTCAATTTAAGTTTAATTTCATTTCAATTTCAAGTGTGTTCTTCGCGAGTTCCAAAAATTTCTTCCTACTTCCATCTTTGATTTCTCCGTGATTACTAATCCAAATCGAGTGATTTTTGATTCCACGGATAGATCTTTGAGTCTTCTTTCCAAAAACACCATTTTCCCTAATTTCTCACCTCAATTCATCGTCCAATTTGACCAAATTCTAAAAGATATCTCGAAAATACCTAAATTCCCTGTGGATTCGACCCGTATTTACCATTATACCCCTCAATTCTCTCTTAATTCCCCAAATTGGTAAGTTCGGTATTATTTTTGACACGAGACCGTGTGAAATCGACGACCTCGCGGTCCCGTCTCGTCAATCCACAGAATCAAAAATCACTCGATTTAGATCAAGATTCGCGAAGAAATCAAAGAGTGAATTAGGTAGAAATTTTTGAACGCGAAATTGAAGAAATCTGAAATAAAACCTAAAATTAATCTAATCTACAATTCTCAAATTACAATATAATGATATATGACGAAAGATTAGGAGGAAAACACATAATCTAACTTGAGATAGCGATTGAAATGATCCAATTGATCACTGGATCAAAGGCTTTTCATTCTGTGATTTCCAAGACAATAGTCAGCGTTCAAGAGGCAAATTCTCCCTATTCTATCGACGAAATATTACTTTCAACCACTCCGTCAACACAGAAATGTGTCTAGAAGCAATTGGAAGCAAGAGATTCAAGGATGCTGGTGTCTAGACAGTTTGATTACTCGAAAACATCCAATAATGATCTATAATATCGAAGATCATCACAATTTATAACTAATTTGGGCGTAACCATCGGATGGAGCGTTTAATCTTCGATCAACGGCTCTGATGAAACGCATAGATGTGAATCATTACAGTTAAGTCGTGGTCATTGGATTGGAGATAGACCACCAAGATTTTGCCAGGTCGCGCGGGAAGAAGAAACGCATGAAACAACATCTGTCCGACCTTGATCAAACGCTCCAGATACGTTTTCGTCGGTTTTAATATCAATCGTTATAACTCTTTTGATCAACGGATAAGATTAAATTTTCTTTAAAATGATTTACCGATGAGTAGAAATATGCCACGTACCCCCACCTTAAGTGACGATCAACAATTGCACGATCAGACCCTCCACATGCTGCCACATCACCTGCGCACATAGAAACATACGAGTAGTCCCACATGATAAAAATTCAGTTGAATGTGCGCGTATAAGTAATACGCAAATAAAGAGTTAGAAAAAATCATTAGCAGAGTGCTTTCTCCTTATTCACACACACACACACCCACACACCCACGCTTGAAGTCGCCTTCTTAATCTTCGTAAACCCCGCTCGCTCTCTCGCTCGTAAACTCGCGTCTCATTCGTAAGAAGAACCTGCAAGATGTTTAGTTTAAATGAGGAGGTTCTGAAAGAGTATAGAGGGGAATTGAAGAGAGAAGGCTGAAACTCATCCCACGTACGGTTCGGAGGCACGCACAAATGTGCACACACGCGTACACGCACGCACTCACACACGTGCACACATATACATGTGTGTGACATGTGGCGGTCTCATATGTTGCCACATGGCGTCGTTGTTTTCGTCCGCGCCACGTCAGTTGCCACATTATCGAGCGATAAAAATAATATTTTTATTCATTTAATTAAAAAAAAATCAAATGAAATTCATTAAAAATTCAAAAAAGCTTCAAAAAATCTCTAAAAATTACAAAATTCCTAAATTTCAAAATATAACCCCAAATTAATCCAAATTTATTTCATTGGATCAGAAATTAAATTATCTATAATTGTAAAAATTCAAATTATGTAAATAATAAGAGAATAAATTTTTTTCTTTTCAAAAAAATACACTCATTTCTCTTAAAAAAATTAAAACTTAGAAAAAAATAAATGAGTATAAAAAAAGTATTTTGTCTTATTATTTAGCATTAAAACCCAATTATAATATCAACATAGATGGGAATAAAATAATCTAAAATATATTCTTAAAAATACATAATTATCCCTAAAATAGTGCATTTTGAGATTATAACTTAAAATTGCATGAAATGATAGATATGCACTCAAAGTATGATAACATGTATAAAAATGAAATATTTTATACCTTAATTTGCATTAATAATCATGTAATTGCATGCTAAGATTGCATGTTATCAATGATCAATATACTCCGATCACGATTCTTGCTTGATTTCTTCTCCACTATAATATTGAGAATCAATCAATTCTCTCCTTGGGCCTTGACCTCCTCTCCTCTTTCTTATCTTAGCCTAATACTAATAGAGAGCTAAAATATAAGAGAGGAGAGAGAAAATAGAGCCTTTTGTAGAGAGGTTCTTTTAAGGTTCTAGGTGACCAAGGGTGGAGATCTTTCACTCTTGTAATCAAGGGTGGAGATGCACCACCCCAAGGACGTCCAAGGGTGTGGTTACCTTATTTAAGAGGTAATCTTACCCCTAAATGAGTTGGCCCAATCCCTTTCTAAAGAATGACGCTCACCTCATTAAAAGGAGGTAATAACCCCGCTTTCTAAAGACATGGGCCCCAACTCCTAAAAAGGTGATTCTCAACCCCTCCTTAAGTAAGGAGGACTTCCACATTAAGAGGGTTTCCTCCACTTCATTTAAATATAAAATAAAATAATTTTAAAATTCCCTAAGATAGAGAAAGTTGACCAAATTTGGCTTCCTTCAATAAGCTTAGTGAAGTGGCTGCCCCCAAAAGGATAGGATGATCTCTATAATTATTTAAACTATAAAAGTGACCACCTTTGACCTTTCTTCTCATGGGTTCTGAGTCGATAACTTTCTGAAATTTTGATCAAAACATCAAATGCAGCGGAAAACATTAAATCGGACATTCAAAATACCAAGCCACCAAGAACAGATGATCATATCATCTATTATGAATGAGAAAACATACTTACAGGGTTTCCTTGAAGGAGTTTTTAAAGCTATTCAAGTGTCTAGCCTCTAGTTATATCCACACGGTCTCCGGATGTTTGGATCTCCTCTTCAAAGCTCTTCACCAAGAGAGAAAGAGAAGAAAGGAGAGAATTCCCACAAGGCTTGCATGGGCACCTTCAGTTGTGGTCGTTCTCTCCCTACTTATAGACATTTGTAATGAGGTTTTTTCATAAAAACCCTCATAATTATGTCTATATCTACCAACATCCGAAAACCTTATGTGTGTGACCCTCTAGGTCCATATATCTCACTAGTTAATAACACCTTATTGGTCAACCTTAATTAATTATCCACATCCACATATAGATTAATTAATCAAGGATCGATTTAACCCAATCGATAGGTTAAGTTGCCAGCATGTTGGGTGCCAAGCTACATCACGTACACTACGAGATATGGAGTATGTAAGAACACACTTATGGAACTTTCCCGTCATCGATTACCATGTATGTATAATCCTTCATCCACATTAGACTCATGAATGACTTAGGGTATGGTCAACTATCAAACCTTAATCGGTCACTCAAGTTAGTACTGATGCGTGTAGAAATCGTCGAGAACTCCTTCTTTGATATTTCTACTACCTTGGCCAAGGATTTCATCGCATCTCATTCCTTGAGTCAATCTCCTCAAATATCGAGGGTAGATGTTCCCATCTTGATCACACAATCATCTTCGTGGATTTCATGTCGTATCTAATATATGACGTTTTAGATATCCCGTGACTAGGGATTTGTAAGTCATAATCACAACAAGATCATCCAACCACAATATGTCTTTGGTATCTCAAGTCAAAGGACCACATACACAACAATGACATGAATCAACTTGATTGACAGTTAGGTATAATACCATTCAGGGATTCATAGGGATCAATTCAGTGAACTCTTTCTCCAAAGAGCACCCACTATCTATCCTTAGTGTCTCCACACCGATGGATATAGGATCAGTCATACTCATCATATGAGATCGATTAGATAGTGATATTCTTTCAGGATAATTCGATGTCCTTCTCGAATATCCCACGAATAGGAATATTTAGAACATACGTTTAAAGACTAGTGATCACTATATTATGATCTCATCATAATTCACTTAGTCATTGCACATGCTCATGGACTTCATTGCAAACATCACAAAAGAATGATAATGAATAAATTTCATTTCAATGAACATAAACAAGATACATGATAGTGTGATTGGCTTATAGGTCACATAATATCCATCATCTTCTTCATAACTTTGACCACCATGACCCTTAATTATACCCTTTGTCTTTCGGGATTTAGAGTTGACTTAGCCCTTAAAATGATGAAGAGGACGTTTTCTCCTCTCTTCGATTACAATTTGCCTCAATGTATTTCCATATGTTTTCTTATGTTCTTGCATCCAAAAAACATATAAAAATGGTGAGAACTTAACCCCTTCACTTCAAAGAAGTCAAACGAGGTTAGTCTCAAGATATACAAATCATAAGAACAATGCATGACGAAGCCTACTCATGTTCATGCATAATCAACACTAATTAGATGCAAATTGAGTACATGAGTGAAATAATATGATGAATGCAAAAATATCTTAAAATCATGATAACATGCATCATATCAGAAAGAATTATGCATTAAAATCCAATTATGAGGATGAAAATGAATATATCAATGACATGTTATCAGCCATGCAAGCACTAAACAAGTGTCAAATGTGCACGCACAGGCGCTACATAGGTGCTGAAGAAGCATTGTGTGAAGCCACCTAAGCACGTGACACAAGTCCCAAAGAATCAATGTGTCAACTCCACCTAGGCAATTACTTTCATACCTAGATTTCTAACTACGCGCCTCATGATGCACAACCAAGTCAACTTTGCAATGGAGCCCACATTTTTGCTTAAAAATAAATTCCTAAAAATCCCAAAAAAATATTAAAAGATCCCTAAACTTAGAAAATCAATATCTTTTAAAAATATGAATTCCTTTTTTACCTATTTGTCTTCATTAGATCAAGAACTCAATCTTATATATTTCTATACAATTCCAAAAATTATAAATAGAATGTAATGTATTTTTTCCTTAAATAGCACTTGATTGTCTAAGATATAGAAATTTCATGTTTGCAGTGGCATATTGATCAAAATCTTCTCCATCTTCTCTTTGATCTTCAAAATTGAATCTTATTGGGTTTCACATTCCAAATTTTCAATAAAATAGGCTAATAAACAATATATTTGATATTAAGAAAAGGTCAAACTCATTATCTACATAAAACTAGCCTTAAAAGTGCATTTTGAAACTTTAGGCTAAATGGTATGGAATTCATTAAAATACAATGAAAAAATAATAAGATTCTTCGTAATGATGTCATTTATGCATTAAAATCACATAAGAATATTTTATTTACATAGAAAAAATGTATGGTATCATAGTAATGGTTTTTGCTACTATGGTCATTGATGCCCAATGACCACCACAAAGGCTTTAATAGCCTAGTGATCTTTAGGAATTCATGATCATTGTTGATAGCCACTTTGCATCCCTAGACACAAGATCAGCCTTCTTGAAGCCCTAGCCACCTTCAACAGCCCTTTTGATGCCTTAGTAGCCATCTGGCATCCTTTATTGTCTTGGCTATCATTGTTGCACATTCACCATATTGATGTCTCCCCTGCGAGTGTCATCATGTGCTAGTGTCTTGAATGCATGTGCCAATGCCACTATGGCCTCTTCTAGAACTAGAGCACACTCTAAAGTTTTGTCTATGCACCCTTGCCAACATCGTCGTGCACCTTGCCTCAACTCTACCTAGTGGTCTTACCTTGCCACCACCAAGAGGCCTTGTATTGCTGCCACTGAGTGGCCTTTCCCTTTGTTTCCATCAAGTGGTCCTATCACCATTGCATGGTCCTGCCTTGCCCTTTTGCCCTTTTTCATGTTATAGGGAAGAGAGAGCCTATTCATGTTATAAGTAATTAAAAATCTTTAGATTTTCTCTTTATTTTGATTTTCCACATGTCATGGTAATTAAGAATATTCGAGTCCTTATCTTGCATCAAAATTCCATTGAATAGGCCTTAAATTTTGGATAGTTATAATTTTTTTAGGATGTTTTAGAATTCCTAAAAATTCCAAAAAAGGTTTTTTAGGAATTGAGCTGGAGACTCAACGTAGCATCACGCTAACAAGAGCTATCCAAGTGATTGCTAAATGACAATAGGTAGGCTATGACATGCACAAATAAGGTTTCACCATGGGGCATCATATTGTGGATTTTATTTTATTAATATCTTCTCAAGTGACACTTAAGTAGGCCTAAATAATTTTTTTGTATTTTTTATTTAATTTTGTGTGAGATTAAGTGATATTTTTTTACATGGCCCATGGAGGACCATTAGACCGATCAAATTCACTTGAGGATTGGATGCCACTTGAGGGACTTTAGGGCATGACCCAAGCGCCACTGACTTTAAATTACAAGAAATCACCGAAGCCATTGGATTGTGCCAATTAAAATGATGTGTGCTTAAAAAATTGTCCAAACGATTAATCTTCCTTAATGTGGGCAACATGGTGAAGAACCTTCATGTGACTGGCTGCAACGTGGGTCTTGCCCCAAAAGGCAACTCAACAGAAAGCATCGATGCCTCTCACATCTTTCAAGTTAATCCACCATCTAGGATCTGATAACACACAATATTATGATTTTAAATTCCGCATATCACATGAATACCTAGCTTAAAAAAAGAACTTACATGTGTGTTATCATGATTAAATTGCTTAAATTTTCCTTCAATACGATTAAGTGATAAT
The DNA here is from genome assembly GCA_024174645.1 of Lemna minuta. Taxonomy (NCBI): domain Eukaryota; kingdom Viridiplantae; phylum Streptophyta; class Magnoliopsida; order Alismatales; family Araceae; genus Lemna; species Lemna minuta. The sequence goes on along the minus strand of CM044103.1, from coordinate 3,375,363 downwards.
TCCTAATTTTTGTAATAATGGTACAATTCTTTTAGATTATAACCTCTCACAGGAATGAGTCTCTTAAGGCAAAAGACATTTATCTTGATTTTATATGGGGTTTAAATGAATTTTGGAGCATTTTTTTATATATCTCTAATTATCTTAAGGTTTTTCTGCATATTTATCACTAACAGGGGCATAAATGTAATTTTTGGGTCCTCAAAGGTAAGTCGATAGCCGCCACCAGATCACGACATGTGTCGCGATTAGAAGCTCCGCGTCTACTAAGTTTTATTCCTGTTTTATTATTATTATTATTATTATTATTATTATTATTATTATTTGCTGACTTACCCGTGCAGATGATGTGGATGGTGTCGTCATCTTTGACGTTAAGGAGGAAGGAGAGAGAGAGCGATGTGGCGCTCTCTCATTCACCCGCAGACAGTCCTCGTTTTGTCGTTTTCGTCATGTTTTGTCGTTTACTTCTTATTTAGGCGTTTTGTCGTTTTCTTATTTAGTCATTTCGTCACTCTGGAAACATCACCTTCTCTTGTCGTTTTGTTCTACCTTCGCGTTTGTCGTTTTGTTGTTTCCGTTTCGTCATTCTCTTGTTTCCGTCTTGTAGTTTTGCACCTAAAGCAAATAAGAGAGCCACGTGACGCTCTCTTATTTGCGCTAAAAGAAGAAACCTGCGGCGAAATCAATCGCCGCAGGTTCCTCTTACCTAACAGTTTGGAGATTAAAATAATAATTATTTTTTACTTACCTGCGCAGGAAATACGGAGCTTTCTCTCTTGCCGTCATGTTTGATTGCGAAAGGAATGAGAGAGCGATGTGGCGCTCTCTCACTCGCGCACAGATGAAGCTCGTGACTCACCTAATTGTTTTGTTGTTTTTTCACTTATCTGTGCAGGTGACGTGGCAAAAATCTGGCAGTTAGTTCTGAGGTGACGTGGCGCGATCATGGAATCTCATCGATTTAGGGCTGCTGACGCAAGAGATCACCAAATCAACGGCCAGAAATGATCGGGGAAGAAACGTTGATATCTTATGATCTGATCGTCCGATTGGGCTGAAATTTTGACGACATGCTCATCTCACTGTGCTCTTCCCATCTGCATGGTTGCATTTTCCATCGGACACCTGAAGGTTCCAAAAATCAATCTTGTCCGTCGGTTTGGGTGGAAGCCCTAATTCCTAAAGTTCTCCTCCTCCACTCCAAATTCTTTTGTCTTTTAGCTCTCTCTTGACACTAGGTCACCAGCAGGAAGGGGGGAGAAGCTTAGGCCCAAGCTAGGCGTCATCGGATGCCCGAGTTTGTTCTGGAGAAGGAGAACAAGAGAAGATCGATGTCGTAGCGAATCAAACACCACTCGGCCTAGGATTGGCACCAACATGAGGTTTGTGTGAAGATTCTGATGAGGGATTCTCTAGTAAGCTTTTCCATGGATAATGTAGGACCTTTTACTCTACTTGAATCATAGGTTATTTTATTTGTTATCATAAATCCTACCCAAATCTTTATTTTTATCTACACTACCATACCTCTATTCTCTCCCCTTCATCATTTTCTCCCACCTTCACTCAATCTCTACCCTTCTAATTATCATCCCTTCTCCTCTAATTAGAACCACAGAAACATAATCTAACCAATTACATCCACTATCTCTATAAAATTCCTCTTCTAACTTCTAATATTCTCCACTATAGGAATTCTTCCCTTCTTCTACCTTAGTCTCAACCCTCATTACCTAGATTCCCTAAGGATCGACCCTTGCTTACTACTGTCCTAAGTGAGGTATTATAAATGTATTGTATGAATTAAAACACAACAATGATATAAACAACACAAGTTTTAGTTCATCAGGATCCTCCAAAGGTTCATCTTCGTGAATTCGATGTGACGAAAATTGAGCCAATAATCTTCACTTAAGCAGATCCAATAATGTTGATTAAAAATAAGCCTTTAAAACCTATAAATCACTCTCATTTTTATCAACCATATGTATTCTGTCCCCTTTATCTCATTTTCACACCAATTACTTCATAAGAAATATCTTTGATATTTGCGGAGAATTTGTTGCTTAGCTGAAAACCTTTTCTTTTGGAAGAATGGGATGGAAATTTTGATCTAATCAAAATAGAATTGATTCCTAATCATTGAATTGAGTTAGATAGCCCAAATTTTATGTATATTTGAGCCTTTAACCTCAAATTTATACTTAATTAATCATCATTCTGAAGAACTTTATCTTCGGCTCTTCGCTCATCGAGATATTACCTCCACTAGGTTATCGAGATAGTTCATGCTCCGATCTATAAAAGTACATTGGCTATGTACACTTTGAGTCATTGCACATCTCAAGTATGCAACATGGAGGAGACTCAATTTTAATGGGCCTAGCTACTTACATACTAAATCTTACAATAATGTAAGTTATGCTAGAGACAGGGATTAGAAAATTCAACCTTTGATGGCTGCCCCCCAATTCAATGCTTTCTTCTACCTTTCCTCTCCCTCATCTCTTCTTTCACTCATGGGAATCTTATGATGTAACGTTTTGGAGGTTTTCCAATCATCCAATTCATTCATTTGGGTGGTTTTTCATGTTGATTATCTTCCTTTGGCGACTTGTGATCTTAGGCCCAATATTATTCAGTCAAGAGGCCTCGTTGCCGGTTAGCCCACGTTCTCGCAATCATTTCTTTAAATAATTCCAAATTTAGTCAAGGTTGAAAATTAATATAATATCTTAGAAGGGGCCAGCGGGAAAAGTACGCGCCACTTGACATTTTGACGTTGTACCGCGCGGGGCGCGCTGGCTGCTAGACTACAAAAATCCCGCACAGACTAAAAAGTTCCGGGAGGCGACGATTTCTTCTTCTTCCTTCCCGCTCTTCTCCCCACTCTCGTCCTCAACCCTCCTCCTCTGTCGAACAATGACCCTCTTCCCTCTCTACATTCTCCTGATTTCTGTCTCCCTAGGCGTCGCGGAAATCTCTCCCCCTCGCTCCAATTCCACGGCCTCTCAGCTCTACCTCGATCCGGAAACCGTCGTTCACCACCTCCACAGGTACTAATAATGATGAGGAATGGGGAATACTCCCCGTAACAGCCTTCGTAATCGCTCATAAGACTCGAGAAAGAAACTCTGTCAGGGCTTGTCTCTCAGGAGTGAGTTAGGATTTCATTTTTCTGTCAAGGTTTATCCTCCAGGAAGTTCGTTAAGATTTCATCTTCCTCGAGGCATTTTTATGTCCTTCCATTTCCGTCATAACATAATACCTCAAAGTGATCTCTGCAAACGCAAATCCTCACAGAATTTCTTTCTCGTCTCTTCTGAGCTGTCGTGAATGTTGTTATTGGAATATTCCTGATAACAAGTCCCCGATATTTACTCTGTTACTGAGTCTCAGTTCGATTATCTTCTCGATTTTGCAGTAAAGTGAAGGAATCCACAAGACGAGCGGCAACGGCTTCTTGCTTAACCGGAAATCCAATTGACGATTGCTGGCGATGCGATCAGAACTGGCAGAATAACCGCCAGAGACTTGCCGATTGCGGCATCGGATTCGGACGCGATGCCCTTGGCGGGAAGAACGGTCAGATTTACATTGTGAAGGATTCCTCCGACGACAATCCTCTAGATCCGAAGCCAGGAACTCTCCGATACGCCGTGATCCAAGAGCAACCTCTCTGGATCGTGTTCTCCGCGAACATGATGATCCGTCTTAAGGAAGAACTGATCGTGAACAGCTTCAAGACGATCGACGGCCGAGGAGCAAATATTCATATCACCGGAAACGGATGCATCACGCTGCAGTACGTCTCCAACATAATAATCCACAATGTGCACGTGCACAATTGTGTTCCTGCGAAACCGGCGGACGTTCGATCGTCTCCTACTCACGCAGGGGAGAGAGGAAAGTCCGACGGCGACGGGATCTCAATCTACGGCTCGCGTAAGATTTGGATCGATCATTGTTCCCTCTCTCGATGCGCCGACGGCCTGATCGACGCGATAATGGGATCGACGGGGATCACGATCTCTAACAACTACTTCTCGCACCACAATGAAGTCATGCTGCTCGGACATAGCGACGATTATTCGCCGGATAGAGCAATGCAGGTGACCATAGCATTTAATCATTTCGGAGAAGCTCTGGTTCAGAGAATGCCGAGATGCCGTCTGGGTTACATCCACATCGTGAACAACGATTTCACGCAATGGGAGATGTACGCCATTGGAGGGAGCGCGAGTCCGACAATTAACAGCCAGGGGAATCGCTACACGGCGCCGTCAAACCCTAACGCGAAGGAGGTGGGTCGAGAGCCCTAACTTTTTGCTATAGCAGAAACCCTAATTGGCCCAAATTTGGTTTGGAAACCCTAATGAGCCCTAATTCGATTTTTTATAGGTGACAAAGAGAGTGGATACAGGGGAGAAAACGTGGGAGAGCTGGGATTGGAGGTCGGAGGGGGATATCATGGTGAACGGAGCCTTCTTCGTGCCGTCTGGCGGCGCGGGCGCCAGCTACGGGAAAGCGTACAGCGTGGACCCAAAATCTGCTGGAATGATCGATCAAATTATAATGAATGCCGGCGTGTTCGGGGATCCAAGGTAACGATTTCTTGCTGAATTCATTCGTTACTTGCCTAGTGGGAAACGAATCTCGTCCTGAATTCGTGATCGGTACCCATCACCTACTCTGATAGAAAAGCTGCTGACTGGGACTGAGCTTCCTTCTCTCTAGCTAAAATGTTTCCACAAGAACAACAGTCAAGCGTCTAGTCCGCCCACAGAACTCTCTCTCTCTCTCTCATGAGTGATTGGCTTCCCTTCCTCTCCAATCAGCTTTCTTACTCCAGAACAGCAATCTATTCTCTCTCTCTCTCTCCTTCTTCCAGCATAAACAATTGGTTTCATGGTGATGAACAGGGGCAGCGAAACAGGCAGCGGCGGGTCGTTGGAGGGAGATAGCGGAGAGGATGGGGAGAGCGGAGGAGCTTACCCCGGTGACGTCGGTATGGTCTTCGGCGGCGGACAAAGAAGCAGTTCCTATCTGCGGCCCCACTCTTTGCTCTTGACTCTTCTCTGTCTCTACTCTCTGCTTCCTTTTTTCTCTTGAAGAGCAGTGAAAACTCACTTGCAGTTGACTTCTGTGTCTGCCTGTCTGCCATCAGTTTCCGAAATGGGCCCAATAAGAAAAGGCCCAAAAACCAATGGGCCTCTGGGCGGCTACAGATTAGTGGGCATCAGACACCACGAAAAGATAATGAAGGCACGCCAACCATTTTGTTCATGATTACGTGGCACCCAGTAATTCGTATGCAGGATTCTGTCTCTCTCTGTCTCTCCACGCTTCTTGTTGGGAGCCAGAGAAGATATCGGAGCGCAGGTCGGAGAGATGGAAACAGTCTGCACGTGGGTGGCGGCGCCGCCGTCTAGAGTCAAGTGGCAACCCCACACCCAACTCCCCGCCTCCACATCGCGGCGTCGCCACCCTCTCTCCTCCCGCCGACTGCCCATAGTCGCCTCTTCCCAATTCAACGTCGCCAAAGGTTCATCTTTATCATCACTGCAAGCCCCTGATTTTCTCGCTTTTCTTTCTCCTTCAATTAATCTTGGCTTTTATAATTCAGTGATAGCTACGGCATGGAGAATTTCCAAGGACGGTGTTGAGGCTGGCGCCAAACTTGTCCCCGTGAGTTCAAACTTTAAATTTTTAAAGAAATTCCAGATTTCTACTTACAGTTTCCACCTTCAATAACAGGACTCTGTTCCCAGACCAGTGGCTAGAATCTCAGTTGCCGCCGCCGCTGCCGCCTTAGCTTTGTTCCTGTTTAAGTCCCTGGTCTCCACGGCACTCTTTGTCGCGGTATAACTCTGGCCCTCGTTGACATTTTTTAGGGTTTGATATGAAGATAATTCACACGGTGTTTGTCTTCTCTCTCAATGTGAATAGGCTATGATGGGGTTGATTTACTTTGCCTATATCGCATTCAATGCTAGTGAGGGGAAGAGCGGTGATGACCGGGTAAGTGATGGGGACGATGAAACTCTAGAAGAAGCTCGGAAGATTATGGAGAAGTACAAGTGAGGACGAAGCATTGTAGACCTTTTATGGACTCTGGGTCAATCGTCCACAGAGATGATGCAGCGGAGGTCTTCGCATGTAAGCGTGCAGTCAAACGGTTATCGTATGCTCAATGGGTTGACCTTCTTCAAGATTTCCAGGATTCAGGCCAACTATCTGATTCTTGAGACTCCAGTTACCTCCGCCGCCTGAAAGTGGATATTAAGTAGCTGATTATTTTTTTAATAAATATCTGTTTTCTACGAGGCTCAATCGATTTGTCTCCTCTGTCGCATTAAAATCTTAATTGCCTCTGCTACAATGAATTTAACAAGATCATTGAGCAAGCTTATCTCTCGAATTAAAACCAAAAGAATCAGATTACAATAAGTCGAAGAGGTAGAATTGAAGAATAACTTTGACTTCTGCCCATAAACAGAACGAGATACCAAATTTTTTCTATGGTCCACCGGGCAGAACATGAAAATGTATCATCTTTCTCCATCTTCAGGTTTAATAATGAATCAATTTTTTGATACTGCAGGTATGGCCTATGCTCAATGATTTTCTTGACGGTTGAAAGCAAGAAATTCCACTTTTAGCGTGGAGTTATAGTAGTGAGGGGTAGAAAGGTCCTGTACAACAGATCTAGGAGAAGATTGAACGTGGAGAAAAGATGTTCGATGGATATTGGTCTTTGAAGTTAAATGCTGGACATAAATCCACTTGCAGTGCATTTTATCTCAGAAATTCAGGTACTGTATGAGTCCCAAAACACCTCAAACGTTTTCTAGAGCAGAGGGCAACACTATTCTATAGTTTCTGTTCTGGTGGGGGATTCTAAAAGTAGAAACAAATAACGAATGGTTTTGAGAAATCACCTGTACTATTTTACTCACTTGCCTTTGTACAAGATTAACAAGCAGTGTGACCTTGAGCCTCTCTAATGGAGGAGTCAATCTTCTGGACTCCCCCCTCGTCCGAGGTATCAATCTCCTCTCCTGCCTCCTCTTCTACTCTGGGTGCCAACAGAACAATGTCACGTGTCGAATCTTTTCCACAGGGATATTTTCATCTTAGGACCTTTGTTTGTTGGATGCCGAGAAAGCCGTGACCAATTTTTGTGAGATATTTGTTGTGAGGCTTAGTGAATATGTCAGCCAATTGGTTAGACAAAGCGAGATGCAATGTGGAGATGACACATTTGAGGACCTTGTCTTGGATATTGTGACAATCTTGCTTGATATGCCTCTTTTGCTCATGAAATGTGGGGTTGCTTGCAATAAAGATGACGAATTGGTTGTCATAGTGCATAGGTATAGGTGTCTAAGAGATAAATGCCTACATCTTGAAGAAGAGTTTGACACCAAACCACCTCACATGCAATGTCTGCCATGGCGCGGTATTTCTGCCTCTGCACGAGAGCGAGAAAAAACCTTTTGTTTCAAAGATTTCCAACATAGGTGTAATAATCGCTAGTAGACTTTTGATCTGTTCAATCCCTAGCATATCTAGGGTCTGATAAGCTTCAATCCAAAGATGAACATGTCAGCTACAAATAAGTCCCTTGCCAAGTACTCACTTTATGTAAGCTAGAACTTGTAAAGTGCCACCCTATTGAACTTCATGAGGTTCTTGCATAAACTAAGGACACCAAAGCCATTGGCATATCTAAGTGGGTCACCGTCAAGTATATAAGCTTCATCTGGAACAGTTGGCATCCTTCAAAACTTAAGAATAAATATCACAGAACCTCGATTAAGCCTCCATTGTGAGGTTTTAGGTTTTCACATGAGTAATCATGTCTCTTACACAAGATCAAGGACATATTTTCACTAGGAGAGAGCTAATTTTTCCCGATTGGTAGCGAACTCAATTCTAAGGAAATAACTTAGGGTTTAGAAATCTGCTATCACAAAGTGTTCATGAAGATAAGCTTTGATAGTGGAAATGCTTGCCTCATTACCGCTTAATAAAATAACATCATCAACATAAACCACAAGTAACATGATACCTCCAAACATGGTCTTATGTAACATAGTCAGATAAGTTGTGAAAGGGATAAACCCGTAAGCGGTGAGAAGATAACTAAACTTCACAAACGAGGCATGGGGACTTTGTTTAAGTCCATAAATAGCACGATGAAGTAAAAAATCCTAGTAGAGTCCCTTGAGCAATATACCCTAGAGGTTGCTTCATAAAGACCTATTCTTCTAGGTCACCATAAAAAGGCATTCAAGATTTGGCATTCAAGAGACAATTTCTCCATATTTTTTGACAAAATCTTGATTTTAAACTCTCCTTAGACGCAGAAATGAGTCTAGAAGAGGAAGAAATCAAGAGATTCAAGGATTGAGATGACTAAACAGTTTGATAGCTCGAAATATCTAAGAATACATTTCCCGTCAAAGAGAGAGAATATATAATATTTTAAAATTAGGCGTGACCGTCAGATCTTCTCCTTGATGAAATCAACGATTGCGATGGAATCTGAAGACGCGAATCATTATGGTTAATTCAAGACTATTAGATCTTCATCAGAGCGTTAGGATTGCGCCACGTGATTGCGTAAAGAGAGAGCATCACAAGATCTCGTATGTCTGATTGTGAATCGACATTTCAGATTCTCAGATGGCCCTTTAAATCGTAGCTGTCATAACTCCTCAGATGAACGATCAGGATTGATTTATTTAATAAAATGAATTGTCGTACATTCAGATGCTGCCACGTACCCCCGTCACTTGAGTAAAAATGAGGGGCTTAGATGAAATCGCATTAATTCGCGTCGATCTGAGAATTTCTAAGCGAGCCATGTCACTTGCGAAGATATAAAAATAAAGATAGTCCTACATGAAAAAAATAAACACAATCGAACGGGTATATAAGTAAGGTGTATATAATGGGTTAGCGAAAATCCTTAATGGATGCTTAACCAACTAACTACACTTGAGCTTGCACACGCACAAACGCGCACACATGCACGCGCATAAACACACGTGCACCATGTGGCGCATATACAAGTCCCCACGTGGTGACACATCATTCAACCACCGTGTCAGCTGCCATGTCAGCCCATGATAAGAACTTGATTTTTTTACTTTTAAAAGGCCAAATAAATCCAAAATAAATTTGGAAAAATTCTAAAAAATCCCTAAAAATTATAAAATTCGTAACTTTCAAAATATAACTCCAAATTAATCCAAATTTTTTTTTTCGGACCATAAATTAAATAATCTACCATTTGAAAATTTTAAATTTAATAAATAACTAGAGAATAATTTTTATTTAAAAAATACACTTATTTCTCTTCGAAATTAAAACTTAGAAAAATAAATTAGTATATAAAAAGTATTTTCTCTTATTATTTTACATTAAAACCCAATTATAATCTCAAATGTATATGAGAATAATCTATTCTAAAATATATTCTTTTAATTATGCATAATTATCCCTAAATCAATGCATTCTGAGATTATAACTTAAAATTGTATGAAATGATATATATGTACTCAAAGTATGATAACATACATAAGAATGTAATGTTTTATGCGTTAATTTGCATTAATAATCAGATAATTGCATGAGTAAACTGCATGTTATCAGTCATCGGGGTTAAATATTTAGAGTTAAGATGCCCTTGCATATCACAATATTAGCATTGATGGAATGAGACACTATGTCCAATGTGCCACAATGTAAGAGAGTTTGATACTCAAGATCCATAGCCACCTTTCACTTGGTTACTTGTAGAGCTTTATGATATGACATGGCTAATGATTTGAAAAACATATTGAGGGAAAATTCATGGTAGGCAGGGTAAAGCCAGTCGTAACATGAAAAATTGGGCAAGGGGATGTTGGGTGTAGGGGCATTTGCTTATGTTGCAAGGCAATAGGAAGGTAGATTTTTTTAGGTTATGGGACACTAGGTGGCGGCTGCGGAGGTTTGGTCTCAATAGAGAGTTGTAGAGGAAGGTTGATTGTTAGAGAAAAGTAGTTAGTTAGGGGCATAGATGGCGATGAGTCTAACACTATGTCTATTAATGTAAATGAAGTTGGACACTCCCTGGACATGAGCAATGAAGAGGGAATGCTGGAAGGTGCACTAGTAACTAAACTCGGGTTAGAGGATGCTTGAGAGGACAAGGAACATTGGCATACAAGTTGATATCAAGAGAGGTAACATATTTCCATTTATTAGGGAAGCAAACATAATATCCCTTTCGCGAGCAAGAGTAGCTAACACAAAAACTCCCTTTAGAGCTCAAGGAGCAAGCTTAGAGAGAGACGGAGTATGTACTTGAACAAAAGTTTTACACCCAAAGGCATGGTAGATAAGGCAAATATGATAGCATTAGGAAAGAGGAGGAAAGACGATTATGAAGATAAGTGGTTGTCATGATGTCATCAAATCAAATATAATGTCGGACGGTGACAAATCGAGACCGCGAGGTCTTTGAAAACACAAGGTCAAGAGTCAAAATAAAGTCCAAAATTACCAATTTCAAGATTAATTCACGAATTAAATGGTATAATGGTAAATAAGGGTCGAATCCACAGGGAATTAGGGAAATTTTTTATGATCTCTTCGAATTTGATCAAATCGGAGGATGAATTGGTGATAGAAATTAAGAAATTTGATATTTTAAGAAAGAGGACTCAAAGACGAATCCACGGAATCAAAAATCACTCAATTTGGATCTGATTTTGTGGAGAAATCATCAAATGAATAGAGGTGAATTTTCCGAAAATAAAAATCACAAAATAATAAAATTAAGAATGAAATTAACTCAAATTACGATTATAAAATGAAACTAAAAGCTATACGAAGATAGATTAGGATGAAACACAATCACTAACCCACAATTGAGATCGAATGGATCCAACTAATCGCCGGAATCAAGGCTATTCATCAAAATTCAGAAAATCGCGATCGTGGAGTTCAAGCTTCGATTTCTTCCTCGTCGATCATCAAAATCTTGATCTCAAGCACTCCATGGACGTAGAAATGAGTTTAGAAGCAATTGGGAACAAGAGATTCAAGAGATTTGGTGTCTAAATACTTTGATTTCCTCGAATTGCTCTCGAATGTCTTACATCATCGAAGAACATCTCAATTTATAAGCTAATTTGGGTGTTATCGTCCGATCATCGATTCATCTTCGATCAACGTCTCTGATGAAGCACCACGGATGCGAATCGTTGCGATTAAGTTGTGGCCGTTGGATCATGGATGAACAGCCAAGATGATGTCACGTCGCGTACATTATAAAAACGTATCAAATGCTCCCCGTTGGATTGCGATCGGACGATTCAGATGCACTTCGTCGGTTCTAATCTCAGCCGTTATTACTCCTTTGATCAACGATTGAGATTAAATAGTTTAGAAAATTATTCGCCGACGAATCCAGATGCGTCATGTACCCCCCCCCCCTCCCCCGCCTTTAAGTGATCATCAGCGGTCACAATTCGTCGTGCGATCGGACGCTCCTCACGCTGCCACGTCGCCTCCCGCTTTGACTGTTGATCGCAACGCGATCAGAAGCTCCAGATCGCGCCACATTGATGAACTAAAACTTGGTTGATTATATCGTTGTTGTGAGTTCTAATTCATTCAATACATTTATAATTCCTCACTTAGAACAGTAGTAAGCAAGGGTCGATCCTCAGGGAATCTAGGTAATGAGGGTTGAGACGAAAGTAGAAGAATGGGTGAATTCCTATAGTGGAGGATATTAGAAGTTAGAAGGAGAATTAAATAGAGGTAATGGATGTAATTGGTGAGATTATATTTCTGTAGTACTAATTAGAGGAATAGAGATTAGAATTGGAAGAGAAGAGATTGATGGAATGTGAGAAAAGAGAAATGAAGGAGAGATAAGAGAGGTGAAACCGTGTAGAGATAGATGATATGATTTGGTAAGATTTGTGAATCAAATGCAATAACCTACAATTAGAATAGAAGAAAAGATCCTACATTATCCATGGAAAAGGCTTACAAGAGAATCCCTCCTCAGAATCTTCCCACAAACCCCGTGTTGGTGCCAATCCTAGGCCGGGTGGTGCTTGATTCGCTACAACGACGTTCTCCTCTTGTTCTCCTTCTCCAGATCAAACTCAAGCATCCGATGATGCTTAGCTTGGGCCTAAGCTTCTCCCCCTTTCCTGCTGGTGACCTGGTGTCAAGAGAGAGCCAAAAGACAAAAATTTCGGAATGGAAGGAGGAGTGCTTTTAGGAGTTAGGGTTTCCAACAATCTAACGGACGAGATCGATTCCCGGTGTTTCCAGGAGTCCAACGGAAAATCCGACCGTGCGGATGGAAAGAGCACGGCGAGATTGGTATCCCACCAAAAATTCAGCTCAATCGGACGGCTGGATCAGAAGATATCAGCCTTCCAAGTTGGAGCATTCTTGGCCGTCGATCTGATGGTCTGATCTTCTTAATACAGTCACTGACCGATGAGCCCATGCGATCATGCCACGTCGACTGGAAGCTGACCGTCGGATGCTCGCCACGTCACCTGCACAGGTTAGTGACTAAACGACAAAATAAAAGGTAAGCAAGCGTCACTTCTTCGCACGAATAAGAGAGCGCCACGTCGCTCTCTTATTCGCGCTTCACGGTCAAAGAAGACGGCGCGCATCTTCCGCCCTCACCTGCGCAGGTAAGTTAGCTTTTAAATTAATATTTTAATCAGAAAACGACGAAATCGCGGAAAGAAAATGACAAAAAAAAATGGACAAAACGACAAAAAAAAAGAGAAGAAGAAGAAGAGGACCTGCGGCGAATAACTCGCCGCAGATTCTCTTTGCGGCGAATGAGAGAGCGCCACGTCGCTCTCTCATTCCTCATTACCGTCAACAATGATGGCTGCCGTCCACGTCATCTGCAGGTTAGTAAACGACGAAATAAATTAACAATCATAATAGTAATAAAATATTAGTAAGCTGAGTTAAAACCGTAGCTTCCAGATCGCGACACGTGTCGCGATCTGGTGGCGCCTATCTGACTTACCTTTCAAAACCAGAATTTGTAGATATGCCCCTGACTACAATAATTATGCAAGAATCATTAGATTAATTGGAAATAAGCCATGAAAATTCATTTAAATCACTTATAAATCCAAACAAAAGGTATATTTTGCTATAAAAATTCATTTCATTGCTCATTTATAATCTAAGAGAGATATTCAAATATTATAAAGTTCAGGAAATACCATAAAATCATAATAAAGCCAAATTAAGCAATTTTAATTGTAATAACACATAAATATATTCATTTTAAGCCCAATGTATATGAAGAATTCATAATTAAAGGTCGTAAATTTATGTGTTATCACACATCACCTGCGCTCTTTAAAATATCTGAAAAATTGATTGTTAATTAGAAAATTCAATTTTTAATTCCGGAAAATCCTTAAAAATTTATTAAAAATTCAAAAAACTTTAGAAAAAATCCCTAAAAATTAAAAAATTCATAACTTTCAAACTATAACTCCAAATTAATCCAAATTTCTTTTATTTGATCAGAAATTTAATTATCTTTCATTCTAAAAAGTAAAATTAAATAAATAATAAGAGTTTTAATTATATTTCAAAAGTATATTCATTTATTTAAGATTTTAAAACTTTGAAAAATTAAATGAATGTATAAAAATGATTTCTCTCATTATTTATCTTTAAAAACTACTTATAATCTCAAGTAAAGATGGGTTATGAAATTATTTATCTTAAATTCAGCATAATTAACCCTAATTTAATGTGTTTTGAGATTATAATGACTTTTCAATAGAATGATAGATAAACACATAAATATGATAATATGCATAGGAATGAAATCATTGATACCTTAATATGCATAAATAATCATGTATTATCATGTCTAATTAGCATGTTTAACACCCTTCCCCCCCCAACTTAAATGATTTCTAGTCTCTTAGAAATTTACTATATAATCTTCCTAGAAGGTCCTTACATCCCTTGATCCTACTACTAAAGGGGTGAAGCGTATGAATATATGATTATATTGTCCTCATAGTGTAGGATTGACTTCTAGGTTGACTTCTATAATGCATATTAGGGTAGTGCTCATCAGCTAATGCTCGAGTCTAGTTCTCAATTTATGATCAAGGTGAGCATATCTAAGGTTTGATGCTATGGGGATGAAAAGATAGTCACCCTCCCATGAGCGGATGTAATTCCTTACCCTCTCCATAGATACATCACTCCTTTCCTCAAAATAGAGGCTACTTAATGTATTAGAATTCCCCTCAACTCGCTTTCCTCCTATAAAGAATTCAATTCAAAGGGATTCCTATCTTTGGGATGCAATGTGTGAGGTGGCTGAAGGAAATAAAAAGATACTATTTCTAAGGGAATGACGTGGTTAAAAGCAAATATACAAATAAACAAAGTGGATTTTTAAAACAAATAAGGTACTACTTATGATAATTATACTCCCAAATGAGGTGGATGGTGATGGATAGGGTAGATGGTAGAGATGATGGTAGAAGGTATTTCCCACTTATTTTCCTTATTTTTCACTTCTTTATTTCTCTCTTTCTTTGATTTTTCTTCTTCTTCTTCTTTTCTTCTTTTTTTTTCAAAAGAATGACATAAAGATATGGAGGAGTTTTAGGATTTCTGAAGAGAGTATGTATCAAATGTGAAGTGTAGTGTGAAGGTATAGGTACATGTGAGGGAAATATAGAAGGAGAATGTGATGGATGCGTGAATCACTTGGGAGTGTTATTATCATGAGTGAAGTTTATAACAAAGCCGTGTAACTACTTGACTGCTTTGGAAAAGATAAAACTACATGCCTAACAAGGAAATATAGGTGCTTTCAAATAGTAAGGATCATTGCACTCTTTTAAAGGGAAAGTCTAGAAGCGAGGAATTCCCTCACTAAGCAATTTTGGCTGAAGTTAGGTAGGGGATAGGAATTTAATTTCTCTCAATACTCTCCTTTTCAATCTCATAGTATTTCAACATCTGATTACTCTTTTTCCTTGGTGCCTATTAGATACTCAACCCCAAAGAAGTCAACCACTAAATATCATCCATTGGTTTCTCTAGATCATTTAGCTTTATTACTCAACATGTAATCATATGGGCTATAATGCCCTCACTTGTACATATCTAGTAGGTCAGATCTCTAAATGTCAAGACTTCTAAGGTGGAGTAGAGTGGATCAAATTTTTTGAAAATAGGAGTTTTTAGAATGTAGAATTTTAAAATTATTGAAAAATAGTAGAGATTTTGCCCTCAATGAAATCTACATGCTCATGCAAAAAGATAGAAAAAACCAAACATGGCATGAAAAAGATACAAAATTATGGTGAGAGGATAAAGGGTTAGAAAAACTCATTGAGGCGTTGATGCTCGTTCTCGGGATTTCATGTAGGTGCGCCCTTTCCTAGCGTTGTTCTTCTTCGACATCTATAAAAACTGAAAAATATAAAAAGAAAACTAAAGAGTAAGATAATCTTAGGTTGCCTCCAAAGAGCACTAAGTTTAACGTCTTCAGCCAGATGAAACTATAATAAAACATACGACTACTGATGGATCGAGGGTGATACCGTCACGTCCTCGAGTGCTTGGGAAGATGCAGATCTACCTTATTTGTTGGTGCGGGTGGCTCTGATGTCATGTATGGCTTGAGACAATGGCCATTTACCTTGAATTGTAGACTGGATTTGATGTCAGAGATGAGTACCGATCTATCATTGAACAATTCTAGAACCACATAAGGACCATCCCATCGAGAGCGTAGCTTCCCAGGAAAGAGCTTGAGGCGAGAATTGTAGACCCAGACCTAGTCGCTGACCTGAAATGATCATCGTTGGATGTGTCGGTTGTGAAAGGCCTTCGTCTTATTCTTATAGATCGTCGTGTTCTCGTACGTGACGTGCCTCAGCTCCTGTAACTCCTGAAGCTGGAGAAGTCGTTGTTTCCCTGCTTCGTACATAGATAGGTTGAGATTTTTGATAGCTCAATAGGCTCGATGCTCAAGCTCAACCGGAAGATGACAGGCTTTTCCAAAGATAAGCTGGAAGAGAGATATCCCAATGGGTGTCTTTTATGTCGTCTAATATGCCCATAGTGCGTCGGAATCTTGTGTGCCCAATCCTTCCCATCTGAACAAATTATTTTCTTTAGAATGCTCTTAACCTCTCTATTGCATACCTCTACTTGCCCATTCACCTGGGGGTGGTATGGCATGGTGACGCGATAGTGTACTCCATATTTCTTTAGCAATGTCGGGAAATGCGCATTGTTGAAGTGTGAGCCGTCGTCGCTGATCATGGCCCTAGACAAGCGTGGACCGCGAGATCGTCGATTTCACACAGTCTCGTGTCAAAACAAAGTCCAAACTTACCAATTTGATGAAAATATCTCGAATTGAGGGGTATAATGGTAAATAAGAGTCGAATCCACATGAAAATAAGGAAATTTATGATGATCTCTTCGAAATTGATCAAATCGGACGATGAATCGATAATAGAAATTAGGGAAAATGGTAAGTTATGAAAGAGAACTTCAAATCATTTCCACAAAATCAAAAATCATCAAATTTGACTTTGATTTCGTGGAGAAATTGAAGATCGAAGTATAGAGAGTTTTCCGAAATCGTAAATTGCGAACGTAACAAAAATTAAACGAAATCAAACTTCAATTCCTAATCTAAATTGAAATTAAACATGAATGGATGATAGATTAGCAAAAAGCGACTCCACTAACCCCAAATAACGATCAAATTAACACGATTAATCACCTTCTATCATAAAAAATATGAGGAACGCGATCGTGGAGTTCAAGCTGCAATTTCTCCTTCATCTCTCAACCAAATCTCGATCTTAAGCCCTCGGAAGATGCAGAATTGAGTGTAGAAGAGGCTAGGATCGAGAGATTCAAGAAGTGAGGTGTCTAAATAGATCAATTGGATTGATTTCTATCTCGAATGCTTAAGAAATTTAAAGAACATCTCTATTTATATAAGTTTTTGGGCGTAGCGTCCGATGGTTTTAATCGAAAATTAGGATGAAAACGGTCCATCGTGGACCATTTCAATTATATTGCAGCCGTCAGATCTTGATAGAGGGTCTGGATGACGCCGAGTGGATAAGCGTTATAGAACGCTTTTGATCGCCGCCGTTTGGATCGCGATTTGACGATCAGGATGCTCCCCCGTGCGTTTAATCTGAGCCATTATAGCTCCCTTTAAAAGCCACGTGCGTTGATGATGACCGGTGGACCGCGAGTCCACACGATCCACGCACACTGATTGGTGCTCTGTTTGATCCGACGCCTCACCTTTAGCCATGTGTCTTGCAACTTAAATTCCGTGTGGAACTTAGTCCCACATGGAAAAAATTAATGAAAACCATCGGGTATATAATAAGTGAGGTTTAAGAGGGTTAGCGTAATATCCAAAATATCAAATGCTTATATGTATTATAACCATGATAATTACGATAAATATAAATACGTCACATCCGCGCCACGTAGGCGCTCGCGTGGGTCCGCGTGGCGCTGCCACGTGGCCCTGAGTGCTACGTTGCATCCATGTGGCTCCGTGAGAATAAACCCCCCTTTTTTCTTATTTTCAAATCATTTTTAACATTAAAAATCACAAAATTAATTCAAAAAAATCTAAAAAAATCCCTAAAAATTAGAAAATTCATAACTTTCAAAATATAACTCCAAATTGATCCAAATTTCTTTCATTTGATCCAAAATTTAATTATCTATCATTCTAAAAGGTAAAAATTGATAAATAATGAGAGTTTTAAATTTTATTTCAAAAATATATTTATTCTTTAAGTGTTTTCTCTTAAGAAAATATAAATAAATGTTTATAAAATGATTTCTCTCATTATTTTAACTCTAAAAACATCTATAATCTCAAGTAAAGATGGGTTATTAAATTATTTATCTTTAAATCATCATATTTAACCCTAATTTAAAGTATTTTTGATATTATAATGACTTTTTCATGGAATGATAGAAAAATACACATAAATATGATAACATGCATGGAAATGAAATCATTTATGCCTTAATATGCATTAATAATCATGTTTTATAATATTTATTTAGCATGCTATCAGCCCTCTGACAACCGTACTAGGCGAAGATGCAGCTCGTAACAAATCTGAGCACCTCCCGATGATCGTTTGTCCTTCTAGGGATTCCCTTGACCCACTGGGACACATGATCCACTGCTACCAAGATGTATCTTTCCTCGTGAGAAGGTGGGAAAGGTCCCATGAAGTCTATCCCCCAAAGGTCGATGATTTCCACTTCAAGGATTGGCCGCATCAGCATTTCATCTCGCTTGGAGATGTTTAATGCTACTTGACATTGTAGACACTTCGTATAGAAACGGTGGGCATCCTTGAAGATGGTGGGCCAGTAGAAGCCACTCTGTAGGATCTTGTTTGCAGTCTTGTGCGCCGTGAAATGTCCTCTGCATGTCGATGAGTGACACATTGCTAAGATGTCTCCTTGCTCCTCCTCTAGTATGCATCGTCAAATGATCTAATTGTATCCTAGATGGAATAGGAGTGGTTCTTCCCAAAAATAGTATTTGAGATCATGGAAGAACTTATATTTTTTATGACAATTCCATTGCCCTGGATCAATCCAGTCACGATGAAGTTCACGATGTGTGCATACTAGGGAGCGTCGCTTGAGATTGCAAAGAGATGCTCATCGAGGAATGTGTCACGATGTCTCCTCCTCCCGGAACATGGAGATGCGATAAGTGGTCTGCCACCGAGTTCTCACTGCCCTTCTTGTCCTTGATTTCCAAGTTGAATTCTTGAAGGAGCAGCACCCGTCGTATCAATCGTGGTTTGGCCTCTTCCTTGGAGAGCAAGTATTTCAAGGCCGCATGATCAGTGTAGATAATGATCTTGCTCCCCAAGATGTAAGGCCGGAACTTCTTGAGTGCGTAGACCACCGCCAAAAGCTTTTTTTCCATAGTCGTATAGTTAATTTGAGCTTTGACGAGGGTCTTACTTGCATAGCATATGGCCGCCGGCTTCTTGTCTAGACGTTACCCCAAGACCGCTCTCACCGCGTAGTCTGAAGTGTCACACATGAACTCAAATGGTAAGTCCCAATTAGGACTTTGAAGAATTGGTGCCTCGATCAGTGCTTGCTTCAGCATCACAAATGCACACTTCTCTTCTTCGTCGATGATGAAGTCTTTGTCTTTTCAAAGAAGAGTGGTGAGAGGCTTGGAGACTTTTGCAAAGTCTTGTATGAATCTTTGGTAGAAGCCGATGTGCCCTAGAAAACTCCTCAAATCTCGTATGGTACTTCAAAGAGGGAGGTTTTGGATGACCTCTATCTTGGCCTTGTCCACCTCTAGTCCTTTGCCTGAGACGATATGCCCAAACACTACTCCCTCCCTTACCATGAAGTGTGATTTCTCCTAGCTAAGTATTAGTCACTTTCCAGATGCAAACCTCCAAGGATCCTTGTCAGGTGAGCAAGACAACTCTAAAAGTCATTTCCAAAGATGAAAAAGTCTTCCATGAAAACTTCCAAGCTACCGCCAAGAAAGTCGGAGAAGATTGTCATCATGTATCATTGAAATGTTGCGGGGGTGTTGCACAGTCCAAATGGCATGCGTCTAAAGGCGAATGTGCCAAAAGGACATGTGAACGTCATCTTCTCTTGATCGTCCGGATGAATCACAATGTGATTGTAGCTCGAATATTCGTTCAGAAAGCAGAAGTAACTAGATCTTGTTAATCGGTCCAGATTTGGTCGATGAACGGTAAGGTTAAGTGGTCCTTCATTGCGGAGTTCAGCTTTTGATAGTTGATGCAGACTCGCCATTTCATTGGAAGGCGTGTCTGGATCTCATCGCCTTTCTCGTTCATCGTGACCGTTACTCCAGCTTTCTTTGGAATAACGTGCACCGGACTCACCCATTTGCTATCATATATGGGGTAGACGATATTTGCGTTTAGCCATTTAAGAAATTTCTTCTTTCACAGCCTCCCATACCTTCAGATTGAATCGTCTCTGGGCTTGCCCTAACGGGTCTTGACTCATCCTCTTGGAAGATGCAATGAGTGCATAGGGAAGGGTTCAACCCTTTTAGGTCAGTCATGGTGATAGCATGCTAATTAGACATGATAATACATGATTACTAATGCATATTAAGTCATAAAAGATTTCATTCCTATGCATGTTATCATATTTATGAGTATTTATCTATCATTCTATGAAAAAGTCATTACACTCTCAAAATACTTTAATTTAGGGTTAATTTTAATGAATTAAAGATCAATAATTTGATAACTCATCTTTACTTGAGATTATAAGTGGTTTTTAAAGTTAAATAATGAGAGAAATCATTTTTATAAAAAATAATTTAATTTTCTAAAGTTATAATCTTAAAGAAGTGAATATATTTTTTAGATAGAAATTAAATCTCTAGTTATTTCTTAAATTTAACTTTTTAGAATGATAGATAATTAAATTTCTAATCGAATGAAATACATTTGAATTAATTTAGAGTTATATTTTGAAAGT
The DNA here is from genome assembly GCA_024174645.1 of Lemna minuta. Taxonomy (NCBI): domain Eukaryota; kingdom Viridiplantae; phylum Streptophyta; class Magnoliopsida; order Alismatales; family Araceae; genus Lemna; species Lemna minuta. Next base: position 3,354,744 of record CM044103.1, on the reverse strand, counting down.
TATGATTTTTCTAATTTTTAGGGATTTTTCCAGAATTTTCCTAAATTTTTCTGAATTTTTAATGAATTTTTAAGGATTTTCCAGAATTAAAAATCGATTTTTCTAATCGATTTCTATAAATTGAGATGTTCTTCGATATTGTAAAGCATTCGAGAGCAATTCGAGTAAATCAAACTGTTTAGACACGAAATCTCTTGAATCTCTTGATTCCAATCGCTTTTAGACTCATTTCCGTGTCTGAGGAGTGCGTAAGATCAAGATTTCGACGATTGACGAGGATGAAATTGACGCTTGAACTCCACGAATCGTGATTTTTGGATTATTATGAATGGCCTTGATTCCGGTGATTTATTGGATCAATTAGATCGCAATTATGGGTTAGGGATCGTGTTTTATCCTAATCTACCTTTTTTTAGTGTTTAATTTTAATTTAGAATCGTAATTTAGTTTAATTTCAGTCTTCATTTTGGTTATTTTATGATTTACATTTTCAAAAAAACCTCTCTATTAAATTTTCAATTTCTCCACGAAATTAAAGTCAAATTCATTGATTTTTGATTCTGTGGATTCTTTTTCAAGTCCTCTTTCATAAAATACTATTTTCCCCAATTTCTATCACTGATTCATTGTCCGACTTGATCAAATACAAAGAGAACATCAGAAATTCCCTAATTTCTTGTTGATTCAAATCATATTTACCATTATACCCCTCAATTAGAATTAATTTCATAAAATTGATAAGTTTGGACTTTGTTTTGACATGAGACCGTGTGTTTTCAATGACCTCGTGGTCTCGCATTGTCACAGGGTCCAACCAATTGCTTCTTCATTCCGCCTTAATACTTCTAGTAATTGTTCCTCTTGCTTAATATCCAACTTGGACGAAATAATTACTGGTTTGGCTTTCTCTTCATCAATGCATGCGTATTTGAGTGTAGATGGGAGAGTCTTGAGCTCAAAGGTAGGATTGTCTATTGTTAGCTCTTCAAATCTTGCTTCCTCATTGATCATCATCATTTCCTCTACGAAGGCGTCTATATCCTGGTCGTCGGCGAAGTCGATGGCACCCAAGTCCTCGGAAGCTCGTGAAGGGTATTTCATAAGCTTGTTGATGTCGACCTTCATGGTGTGCTCTCTCACTTTGAGAATTACTTCTCCTTTCCCCTAATCGGTGACAGCTTTCGCGGTAGCTAGGAAGGGTCGTACTAAGATGATCGGGACTTGGCTAAGCTCCTTAGTAGTTTTCATATCAACGACTAGGAAGTCTACCGGGAAATAACAATCTTCTATCTTAATGATGACATCTTCTACTATAACATGTGGTTTCCTTACTGATCCATCTGCTAAGCATAGTTCTACTAGGAAAGGTTACAATTCCCCTACATGATGACGGTCGAATACAGATTTAGGGAGGATATTAATACTAGCTCTGGTATCTAGCAAGGATCTAAAAAGGACATTCCTCCTATTTCACTCATTATCATGGGTGCTTTCGGATCTCTCTTTTTAATAGGTAAGGAATTCGTCATGATTGAACTTACCATTTCGCTAAGTTGGATCTTTCTAGGGTTTCTAAGGGAGTTCATATTACCTTTGAGAAATTTAGTATAGGATGGGATATGCTTGATGGCATCTATTAAGGGAATAGTGATGGTTATCTTCTTAAAGGCTTCTAGTAGATTGTCATCGGATTCACTAATCTTGGCTTTTGGGCGATTAAGTGCTTGAGGATAAGGCACATGGGCTTGTATTTATCGGGGATAGGTTCAGCCTTTTCATGTTCTTCCTCGTCCTCTGAATCACTGTCGTGCTCGACGATAATTGGTGTTTCTTCTTCAATCGGGCCTTGGTGGATTGGATGATCCTTAAATGGATCCAGTAAGTCCTTGCCACTCCGAAGGCTCGATATCGCTAATGTTGTTTCCACAGCCTCCTCGTTGATGTGTTCATGGTTGATATTATGCGTCTGGCTTGACGAGGCCCCTTGATTCCTCGGGTTAGCTGTGGCTTGCGAGGGTAATTGGTCAATAAATGTTACTTGCTTACCCTTCTTATTGGTCGTCGGTTGGACGTTCGTCTTGACGAAGTCATGTATTTCGTCCATGCGTGAGTTCATCCGCATCATTTGCTCCATCAATTGCGAGATTGCACCGAGGATCGGGTTGGATGCCGGCGTGGGGCTTGTGTAAGCTAGTGGTTGCGTCGGCGGGACGAACGTGACTGTCTTTGATTCGCGTAGGGTTGTTGATGTTTTTGCTGACCACTATATGATGGAGGATAGGGTTGATCATTGTTCTTCCTAAATCTTGCATGCTGCGAAGGATTGTTATTGAAAACATGGGTATTATAATAGTTAGGGTATGCACCCGGATAATTTCGGTCATCCCTGTTGAGTCGGTCCTCTTGATGGACCTTGTTTAAACATGCCTTTCCCTTGGATCACCATTACGGGCATTCTAACCCAATTATAATCTCAAATATAGATTGGAATAATCTAATCTAAAATATATTCTTAAAAATGCATAATTATCCCTAAAATAGTACATTTTGATATTATAACTTAAAATTGCATCAAATGATAGATATGCACTCAAAGTATGATAACATGCATAAAAATGAAATGTTTTATGCCTTAATTTGCATTAATAATCATGTAATTGCATGTTAAGATTGCATGTTGTCACTATACTATCTTTAATTGTACATGATGTCTTTTATGTCCATGGCTTCTCAACTAATATCCTATGTATCAAAATTACGTTGAAGGGAGGAAAGCATAGAATACATTTTGATCAACATAGAATGTAACGTAATACATTGAATCAGATATTCAAAACACCAAGACACTAAAAACAAATGATCCTATTATCTATTATGTATAAGAAATCACACTTACAAGGTTCACTTGAAGGAGTTCTTAAAGTTATTCAAGTATCTAGCCTCTAGTATTATCCATACGATCTCCAGATGGTTGGATTTCCTCTTCACAGCTCTTTACCAAGATAGAAATAGAAGAAATGAGATAATTCTCACAAGGCTTGCATGGAAACCTTGAGTTTGTGGTCATTCTATCACAAGAGGTGCGAGGAGAAATTTTCGATCACGAGTTGTGATCAAATATGATCATGAGTTGTCAAATTTGGGCAAAATGATGAAATTTTTTATTCCTACACTCCGTACTATATTCTCATATATGAAATGATGGTCTAATTACTTTCTCTGTAGGTTAATATAATAACACAAGAGATAAACCTAAATATGACCTCAAATTTGAATATAAAATCAATAATGCGTGCTCCCGGCAATGGCGCCACTTTGATAGTATGATTTATTGCGGTCGTTGAAAAGACACGATCGTCGGTCAAAGGAAATTTATAATTCAAAACTCACAATGATTTTAAAATATGAAATCAAGTACACTCATGAGATCAAGTCGAACCATAGAGAGCACGATTGACTTTAATCGAAAGAGTTGACTTTTAAAATTAGGGTTTCTTATAAGTGAATATGATATTTTATTAATGAAAATAATATGAATATATAAGAGAAGATATTTTAAGAATTTTGAAGATGATTTGACGAATAAAAGTCAAAAGTCAAGGTCAAAGTGTTGACTTTGACCAAATGACTTTCTGTACAATCAAAGAGGAAAAGTGTGAGAAAATGTTATGAAAATTATATTCTCAGACACTAGAGAAAAAACGGAGAATTTTGATATATAATTCATGATTTTTAGACAAGAATTGGAATTATTATGATTTTTCCAAAATCAATCAACAGAAAATTCCCGAAACTAAAATCTCAGTCAAAATCATTCAATTGACTAACCAAATGATAGCCAAATCAAGAAATTCATATATGAATAGAAAGCTTACAATCAGAGGATTCCAAAGACAAAATTATCAAATTTAACCTTGTATATTAAGAGTAATTGCCCCCGAAAGTCAATGCCCAAATTTGGATTGACTATGAATAGCAGTTGGTCAAACGTTAAATTGAAGGGTCAAATGTTTGATGAAATTTTACGAATCAGATATCCACGGAAAGCTAACTGAACAAGAAATCCAATGAAACCAAAGTCGAATGATTTAGACTAAAAATCAGAGAGAAATCTTTGTTCGAAAATCAACAAAAATCCGTAATCAAATTTGGGCGAAATGATGAAATTTCTTATTCCTACACTATAATTACCAATCTAAATATAATCTAAACTACCTAAATTACAAGGATTATGAAGGAATCACACTACTAACTCGATTGACGCAAACATTGTGCTTCAAATTGTTGTCATTACTGCGTATTTCTCTGGTTTCTTCTTTGTCGTGCTTTTGACATTCAAGGGGCGATTTCTAAACATTTTCTTACAAAGATTCGTGATTAACTTGCCTCAATCTAATCGCAATTGAGTCTAGAATGCAAGGAAATCATGCAGAACTTGAGATTTTGCTCGAAAAATGCTTAATTTCTTCAAGTTTCAATCAAAAGTTATCATTTAAGAAAGAGAGAACATTGATTCATAGAGAAATGATCACGAAAAATCTGGGCCATCTGATTTGTTGAATAAACTTTGGACATCCACGATGCTGCCATGTCGCGTGCAATAAGTGGACACATTCCCATGACGCGGGCCCAATTCCTTGCGTGACCACGTGTTGCACGATGATTTTCCGAGTGTGCGATTATATCGCGACTGTCGGATTTCACTCAAGTGATCAACGACTCTGAAATACGCACGTGTTTTGATAGCGATCATGTGGACCGAAGTCCACAAGATTGACGCGCATCGATTCACACAATTTGATCCAACCCAGCATGCTACGCCACATTGCTTGCGAACATTTAGAATAATTTAGTCCCACACGGAGGAAACTAGAGGGAAAAATTGCCTATATAAGGGGAGATCTCTTAAAGCCTTTGAGTCACCCCTGCGGGCCAAGTGTGCCCCCTTATCTTATATTGTGGGCCCACACGCTTAGCTTGATAAAGCCGTCGCGCCATGTAGGCGCCCACGTGGCCCTGGTGGGTCCATAACGATCAGCTCTTGTGGTGTCACCACATTTCCGCGACGTGCCACGTTAGCTTGCGCGGGTCTAGTGCATTAAAAACCCCCTTTTCACAAGTTTTAGCCTTTTTAAATTCTAGAAAATGCATGAAAATTCAAAAATAAAATCCAAAAAAATCTCTAAAATTCAGAAATTCATAACTTCATTTCTAGAACTCTTTTTTGACTCAATTTTTTTTTCCAGTGGATCACAAATTAAGTCTTCTTTAATCCATGCCCCTGAAATAAAAATTTTAAGAAGAAAATAGGATGAATTCTAAGGAATATTAAGTCAATCCCTTTGAAGTTATATTTTGATTCATCTCAACATTCTCTTCCTCTAATTTCTTCTTTTATTCGTCTACTAAAGTCAAAATAAAATCAAGTAAAATGGTTAATTTTTAATTTTTTTGAACTTGAAAAAGGTCAAACATCAATAACACAAATAATTAACCCTTAATAATACAAAAATTTAGAAATTCATAACTTCATTTCTAGAACTCCTTTTTGACTCAAATTTTCTCCATTGGATCACAAATTAAGTCTTCTTTAATCCATGCCCCTGAAATAAAATTTTTAAGAAGAAAATAGGATGAATTCTAAGTAATATTAAGTCAATACATTTGAAGTTGTATTTTTTATTCATCTCATCATTTTCTTCCTCTAATTTCTTCTTTTATTCATCTACTAAAGTCTAAATAAAATAAAAAATGGTTAATTTCCAATTTTTTTGACCTTGCAAAAGGTTAAACATCAATAAAGCAAATAATTAACCCTAAATAATATGAAAATATGGACTTCAGTAAAATGGCATACCAATGGAGAAAATTCATAAAACTATGACAACATGCATCATAATTACATAAGATAAGCATAAATCTTAGTTATATATGATAAGAATTCAAGTTAAATATGCATGTTATCAGCTAGCCCAAAGGAAAGAAGGCAACGTTTGATCATTCTTCAAGTACGGTGACAATACAAATTCATGAGGTTGTTGAAAACACATGAATGCATGTCCAAAAAATTTCTGAACTCACCAATTTAAAGTTTTAATTAAGAATTGAATAGTATGATGGTGAATAAGGGACGAAACCATAGAGAAATAAGAAATTTTTAGGTAGTCTTCAAATTCAATCAAATCAAATTAGGAATTGAGGTGATAAATTAGGGATTTTAGTAGATGTGGAAAGAAAACTCCAAGACGAATCTACATAATCAAAATTACTCGATTTAGATTAGTATTCATGGAGAAATCAAGGAGCAAAATTTATAGAGAAAAATTGATCGCGAAGATAGAGAAATTATGTAAATTTGACTAATCTAAAATTCAAAATTAAAATTTAATCGTGATGACGAAGAAGATGAGTATGATGAATGTGAATGAGAGGTGAGTGAATTATATGATGAATAAAAAAGAGAGTGAATTTTAAATCAATCCTACAGTATGAAATAGAATCTAGGAAGGATATCACCACGGATTGGGATTTATCACAAGATCTTTTCGGATATTAGATGAGGGATTGAGAGCCAAAATTATAAAACAATCTAAGTTGGACTTGTTGATATAGAATCCGAACTCTTGATCACTTTAGAAGTTTTAGAGGATGATTACCTTGAAGTAGACGTGAAGTTGATGCCTTTGAACTCACCAAATGATCTAGGATATCCTTGTATTACTTTTTTACTTGAAATGGATGAAAGGGAAGACAAAGGGGTGGGGGGAGAATAGAAAAGGGAGATATTACTCGGAATGAGATATGTGGGAGAGGGGATGGAACACACAATAGACGCAAAAAATTCTCCAACTAAAGAAAACAAATTCATTCATAAAAACAACATCTGTGTTTGTCTTAAAATTGTCCCTTTTATAGGGTGAAGAGAATAGGGAGATTAGAGTGAAGAGATGCTTCGAAGTTAGATCATGCATTTACGGGCAGTTACATCTGTGGACGAGAGGCTTCGAAGTGGATGGATTCAATTCTCTCCAATGCTTTAACATCCGTGTAAGGGAGATGCGTGGAATACTCCTTGATCCATGATGATCCATGACAGTTGTGGCAGTTATGAAGGTAGTTGTTTGACCAGCTGACAGAAATCAGATTAAGTCGTCATAGTCTCCAAACCGTAGAGGTCTTGTTTCAAGTAGGAGGTAGTTAGGATTTCTCCTCGTGGCTTCACTCCTTGACTACAGCTTCTTTCATACTGAATTGTCTTTATAAGTGCTTTGACCAGGCCTTGAGTTGGTTTTTTTCAAGAACGGGCTTTGATTTAATGTAAAACCCAAAAATATTCACTTTAACAATTTGCTGAAATGGAGATCTCTCCTATACTTCTAACTAAAGGTGGTTGATCAATGAATTAAGGACATATTCAAAAAGATGTTTCCTACTAACTTTGAGATCATTTATTCACACAAGGTACCTATGATATAGTGATTGGAGATTAAATGATAAGGAACCTATATCAAGGTAGAAGGGTGGTTGACTTGGTTCAAATATAGGATTCTAAATATTCTAAAGAATAAGGCTTAACTTCATATGACCAAGTCAATCTTTAGATCATAATATAATTGGAAAACGAGGGAAGCTAAATCCCCTTGGATCTACACCCTCTTTTATTTTCTTAGAGAAATTTTCTTCATTCATTTCATGAATGGATAATTTCTTAAACTTGTGAATCAGGAGGAGCATGCTATTTTGTTGCTGTTGGGAATGAGTTCTCTTCCCTAGGTCATACCTAGGTTCACTTGGAACCCTTCTGTCCTTGTGTTGAAATGATTATCCATCATTTAATCTAACCCAAAATAGTGCTCAAAATGATGCAATTCATCACTGGATCAAGGATTTTCATTTCACGTTTCGAGAAACTCAAATCTGATGTTCAAGAGGCAAATTTTCTCGATTCTCTCAACAAAATCTCACTTTCAAACACTTTATAGATGTGGAAATGAGTCAAGAAGAGGGGGGACAGGAAGAGATTCAAGGATTGAGAATTCTAAATAGTTCGATTACTCGAAACATCTAAGAATGATTTACATCGTCGAAGAAGATGCGTATATATAGGCAAAACTGGGCATGACCGTTTGATTTGCCTCTTTATCTTCAATCAACGGCTCAAATAAAATGATTGGATGTAAATCATCACCGTTAAGTCATGCTTGTTCGATCGAAGATGGAGTGCTTAGATTTCATCATGTCGCTCATGAAGAAGAAGCGTCTTGTAACGCTTGTCATTTGATCTTCATTGAATGCTCAAGATGCAGCCACGCGTCCATGGAAGTCCATTAGGTGCATTCAATATCAACCATTATAACTCCTCCAAAGAAAATATGAGATTAATTCTTTTCAAAATGAATCGTCGCACAATCAGATGTCACCGCATACCCCTTGAGTTAAGTGAAGATTGATGACTTCGATTAAATATGTGAATCAGACAATTCTCGTTGCACCATGTTGAGCTCAAAGTTGTTGTGTTTTTAAGCCTGACAAACTGAATATTTATAAACTAGGAAACTATGAAACAAATGGGATAATTGGGATGTAGGCTTTCTAGGTCGATCCACAGGGACATTAGGGCGAGAGAATGTCAATGTAGGCGGCAAGAGAGGAGATTGGTGACGAAGCATTTTATGCGATCGTTAAAACACACAAACGTCGGTAATAAAAAATTTATAATTCCGAACTCAAAATAAAAAAGATATAAAATCAAGTCTAGTGAAAAGATCCGGTCGATCCACAGATAACACGGTTGACTTCGATCACAGAGCTGACTTGGTCAAATGTAGGTTTAATTAGGGTTTTTAAGAAGTGAAAATGATATTTTATTAATTTTAATAATATAAATATACTAGATAAGATATTTTAAGAGTTTAGAAACTGATTTTAAAAAGAAATGTCAAAAGTCAAGGTCAAAGCATTGACTTTGACCAATAGTTGACTTTCTATAAAATCAGAGAATAAAAAGGGCTTAAAATATTATGAAAATTATATATTCAGAAACTAGAGAGAAAATGGAAATTATTGATATAAAATTCCTGATTTTTCAAGAAGAATTGGATTTATTATGAATTATTGAAAATCAAAGATCAGAAAAATCCCAAAATGAACACTTCGGTGTAAATCTTCAAATTGACTAACCAAATGATATCCAAATCTTAAAATTCACATATGAATGGAAATCTAATAACCAGAAGATTCCAAAGAGACCAAAATTGTCAAATTTCACTTTGCATTTTAAGAGTAATTGATCTTGCAAGTCAACACCCAAATTTGGATTGAAGATAAATAGTCGATGGTCAAACGTTAAATTGAGGGGTCAAATGACCATGAAATTTAATGATTTTCCTATCCACAGAAATTTGATGAAACAAGGAATCCAATGAAACAAAATCAAGTGATTTGGATTTAAGATCAGAGAGAAATCTTTTTTTCAAAATATGCAAAAGTCCATGACTAAAATTGGGCGAAAAGATGAATTTGACAATTTGTAAACTCTAATTACCTATCTTAATCTAATCTGAACTACCTAAATTGCAAGGATTACGAACGAATCACACTACCAACTTGATTGACATGAAGATTTGGCTTCAATTCACGCAGATTGAAGAGTATTTCTTGGTCTCATCTTCGACATGCGTTCGGCGTTCAAGGGGAGATTCTGATCATTTTCTTGCAATAATTCGTGATTTTCTTGCTTCAATGGATATAGAATTGAGTCTAGGAAGTAAGAGGATCAGGAAGAACTTAAGATCTTCCTTCAAAACTGCATAATTTCTTCACGGTTTGACCAAAAGTTAAGTTTACAAGGGGAGAGAACATTTATTTATAGAGAATTTCGCGTGAAATTGGTGGGATCGTGGCCCATGACGCCGATTTTCTCTCCGTGTGATTTCAGCCATCCGATCGCACAAAATTGGTGGGATCGTGGCCCATGACACGGATTCCACTCCTGTGATTTCAGCCGTCCGATCGCGCGAAATCTGTGGGATCGTGGCCCATGACGCGGATTCCACTCCACTTGATTTCAACTGTCCAATCTTCATCGAAGAATCCTCATGAAGCCACGTGTCTCTCCAGGATTAGCCAAGTGCGCGATTTAATCGCAACCGTCCGATGTCACTATTCACGCCATGTAGGCGCCACATAGGCATCCACGTGGGCTCGCGTGGCCCCGCCACGTGTCCATGTCGCACCACGTCAGCTCCGCGGGTCCCGCACGATTAAATAACCCCTTTTTGCTATTTGTAATGAAATAAATCCTGAAAATTCAAAATAAAAGCTAGAAAATTCTGAAAAATTAAGAAATTCATATCTTCATTTATATAACTCCTTTTTAACTCAATTTTTCTTCATTGGATTACAAATTTCTTCATCTTTATGTCATGCCACCTAAAAATATATAAATTCAAACAAGAAAATAGGTTGAATTCAAAATAATATTAAATAATCCCTTAAAAATTCTATTTTATATAATCTCATCATTCTCTTCTTGAAATTAATTCTTTTAATAATCTACTAAAGTCAAAAGAACTCAAGGAAAGTGATTAATTTCTAATCATTTAACCCTGCAAATGATTAAACATCAATAAAGCACATAATTAACCCTAAATAATGCAAAAATATGGACTTTAGTAAAATGGCATACCAATGGAGAAAATTCATAAAACTATGATAACATAAGATACATAAGATAAGCATGAATATTAGTTAAATATGATAAGAATTTGAGTTAAATATGCATGTTATAAATTGGCTCAGAATTAAGTCATATCAATCAGAAAGGCAATTTGAAGGTATGCAAAATAGAGGAATATTAAAGTTAGGATAAGACTTAGGAAAGATGATGTGTGAGAAGATGCGATAATAATAAAAGTAGAGAAAGAGAAATTAGAGGAAAGATGGGGAAGGCAGAGAGAGAAATGGAGGGAACAAAGAGCTAGAGAGAGGACCTTTTTAGGGAAAATAAATAGAGATAAAGAATGATAAAATAGATTAATAGAAAGGGGTAGAAGTAAGAAAGAGAACACCGAGGGAAGACAGGTTACTGACAGATGCGGCTGAGGGCTATAGACCAAGGGAAGACAGGTTTGACCGTGAAAAGAGGGTTAGGTGGAAGAAGATGAAATTGAGAGATAGAGGAAGAGGAAAGAGAGGTTTAGAGAGAAATTGGTGGCGTACGACCCCGGTCGCCACCAAGACACGATACCACGGCGCCGGAGGAGCCCTTTTTGCGCGCGCGGATCTATTCGCTTATCTTTACTTCTTTATTTCTTTATTATGGACCTTTTGACCCGCACGTGTTTAAGCGGGTCCTCGCTTATTTCCCTCTTCCTTTTAGGCTTTCGGGTGGGTTCTTCCCTTTTCGGGATCCCATTCGTGAAGCCCTTTCTTTTGTGAACCTTTGTTCTATTTCTATGATTATGGGTGTGGGTTGTGGGCCTCAAGTGGGCCCTTTCCTCTCTTGGCCCACCAAGGGCTCTATAAGAGGGGAAGGGACCCCCCCACAAACCCTAGCCGTCATTTGAAGAAAGAAAGGAGTGCTCTCCCTCTCAAGTGGCTGCTCAAGGAAGGCCGGGGAAGGAGTCCAACCGCCGTCGTCGCCGCCGCCGCCGCCGCCGCCGCCGCCGCCGCCGCGACGACCGCCGCCACTCCTTGCCCCGGCCACGCTGATACCCCCCTACTGCTGCTCCAGCCGCCGCCGCCGACCTAGCGCCGCCGCCGCCGCTTCGAGCCGCCGGCCGCCGCCCTTGCTCCGCCGCCGCTGCCGTTCAGCACCACCTCCACCTCCACCTCCATCTCCCTGCTCCGCCTCCCGGCGATAGCATCTCCTCCACGGACCTCACCTTCCGCTCATCCCTCCACCTCCATCTCCACCTCCTTCTCCGGCGAACCGCCCCCCACTGCCACCTCCGACCATCTACCACCCACCGACTTTCGCCTCCTGTTCCCCTCCACGAACCACCGCCCCAAATTCCTCCTCCTTCTCCTCCATCTCCGGCCATCCACCAAGCCACCGCCCCCATCCTGTTCCCCATCGTCCTTCCCCCCCTTCCATTGATCATCTAGGCCTCGGCCGCCGCCATCGCCATCCACCGCCGCCGAGCCCCGCGTCGCCGCCGCGCCTGGGCATTGCCTCCATCGCGCCCGTCGGCTGCAGACGCCTCAGCCCGCGCCGCCCGCCTCCCGCGTCAACTCCACCTCGGACGACCCCGCGCCCCCGTCCGCGACGAGGACCGTCGCCCGGCCCCCTTCCCCTGAACTGCCGTTCGGTGAAGCCTTCTCCGCGCCGGGATCGCCGCCGCCTTCCCCCCTTTTCGCCGCGCCGCCCGGATCTCCCCCCCCTGCACAAAACCCTAAGCGCGAGGAGAACGACTGAACGATCCCGCTGAGTCAACTCAGCGGGAATCGTTCCCCGCACCCCCCCTTCGCGCCCAGCCGGCTGAACCGACCTGAACCGGACCGACCGGACCAGCCCGGATCTGGTCACCCAGATCAGCCGCAGACGCCCAACCGGGTCACCCAGCACACCGGACCGCCCAGACCAAATCGGTCAAGCCGGCCCCGCCTGACTGGGCCGCTCCGTCCGAACCGGCCTGTCCGGTCCAGCCCCGCCAGGGCCACCCCTGACCGGGTCGGACCACCCGGTCCAAGCCACCCCAGGCCGCCCTGCCGGTCCCGAACCGGCCTGCAGCGACCCAGGCCGGCCTGCACGGCTCAGCCGGCCCCGAGCCGGCTCAGCCGCCCTGCATCGGCCCTCCCCGGTCCGGACCGCCCCGAGACCACCCAGCCCGGCCCGACCGATCCGGATCGCCCGAACCGGCCCCGATCGCTCCGAGCCGCCCTGCACCACCTTGAACCGGCCCGGACCCCCCGCCGCCGCTCCGCGCGCCTCGCTGTCCTCGCCGACACCGCTCCTCCTCCGCCGGGCTCGCCGCGGCGAGCAAAGCGAGCCGCGAACCTCTCTCACCCTCAACCAGAGCTGATCGCCCCTCCGCGCCAACCGCCGACTCGCCTCAAGCATCCGGCCTCGCTGCCGCGCTCGACTGACCTCCCTCGCCCCGACCGACCGGGCTCGCGCCCCGCAGTTAGCCTCGACCCCTCTTTCAAGTTAATTACTTTTTCGAATCATTTCCTTTACTCGTCTCCACCGCCGTCGGACGACGTAGATAGGTAGTACGAATATAGGTTCGAGACTCCCCACGCGTGCCTCGAGTCCCTCACCGAGCGTGGGCTGCAGCCTACCGGCTACTCCACTGACGAGCGACTTCCACGCCTCCCGGACGTGGATCGAGAGGACCTCACCCTATCCATCGTCACGAGTTTCCCGGGTCACCCGGAGTCGACTCCACCGATCGGCACGCCCTGCTTGCACTTAGGGTTAGGTTCGGTCACATACTTAGGGTCTAGGATTTGCCTACCCATAGGTTAGGTTTGATAGGCTACCCTTAGTCATCCTCAGGTTCATTGATCAGGCGCGAGGGTTTTCACCACCGTGTCCTGCGTCAGAAATCGGTAGCTCGAGAAGGGAAAAGAGGGAGAAGGAGCAAAAGAAGAGAGAGAGGCGCGCAGTTAGGAGAGAGATAGGGAATGATAGCGATAAAAAGGAATTAGAAAGAAGACGCGGGAGAGAAGTGAGAGAGAGTGAGAAAGAGGGGGAATGGGAAGTTTCCAGGAGTAACGACTGTCGAGGAGATTGCGCGGAAGCGTGAGAGAGGAATTTGAGGGAGATGGAATGAAAAATGAAGAGATAGAGAGGAAACGTAAACGACTAGGGAGAGCGGACAAAAATCGGAAAACGAGAAGATGATATCAGAAAACGGGGGACAGAGAGAGGGAGAGAAAAATTTAGAATGGAAGAAAGATTGGGAGATGCAAGGAGAGAAGAGGAAATGCGGAAGTAAAGAAGACTAGGTTCGGAAAGGTGAGGAAGAGAGGGACTACGTGAGGGAGTGAGAGATCGTGTGAGAGAGAAGGAAAGAAAAATACGTAACGGAAGAGAATAAAACGAAAGACGTGAAGAAAGGAGGGCGGTGAGAGAGAAGACTTGAGGACGTGAGGAGAGAGAAGAAAGAAAAATGATTACGAGAAAGAAATTTTGTGGAAGACCAGGACGGAAATGAGAGGACAAACGTGAGAATGAAGAAAATTTGGAAATGACAGAATGAAGATTGATATTGGAGGGAACGGGAGAGAGATTACCGATGAAATGGAAGAGAGAGAGGGAGAGTATCGAAATGACGAAACTAAAAGAAAACGAAAAGCATGAAAAGTTACATCGAGGAAAGGGCGATAACAAGAGAGAGAGGAGTGGTCGAGGAGGAGAAAAGGAAGTTCAGATGAAAAGGGAAGATCGGAAAAGAGGGATTTCGGACTAGAAGAAAGAAAGAGAGATCAGAAAAGAATGAGTACGAGGTAGAAGCGATGCGAGACAAAATTAGAGAGAGAGTGCTGGATTAAGAGAGAAGGCAAGAATGAAAGAGGTGATTCAGAAGAGTGAAAAAGAAAGATAAAAATCGGGGGAAGAGAGTTTACGAAAGCAGAAATGGAATGAGGAGGAAGAACGGGGAGAAGGAGAGTACTAGAAATATGACTTTTGAAGAGAGAGAGAATTCCAGGAAGAGGGAAGGATCAAAAGAAAAAAAAAGAATGTGAGAGGGAGGACACGAGAGAGGTTGAGCGGGGGAGGAAGAAAAGACTATGAGGGCTTGAATTGGAAAACGATAACAACAACTACAGTCTACTTCAATCACTATTTCTGATTCTGAACCTTACATTACATTATGACAGGAAGAACGTCGGAGGAAATCTAAACCTAGGAGAGAGAAAAGTAAATCAAAAACAAGAAAAGGAAGAAGGAGAAAGCCAAACGGGACCCCCCTTAAAAGTGATTTTCCTTTTTTGTGGGCTCTCCATGAAGAGATTTCATGAGATTTCTCAATGAGAGCCCACTACGTCATTGCTTTTGAGGAGGTGCCCTTCTTCTATTGTTCCTGAAATAAAATAAAATAAATTAATGTAGAATACGTCTATTTGATGTGCTTATATTATAAAACTATTAAATCATGAGATAATAGATTTGATGATATGTTCAACAGTGAATATAATTAAATAAAAGCAACTCATCAGTGTTTATAAATACTTTTTATGCTTTTATCACACCACATCACCTGCACATAAAAAAGAAATAAAAATAGTTGCACATGGCAAAAATAGCTGCAAAATTTGAGTATAAAAGTAGGGCGTACTCAATGGATTAGCTTATATCCTGAAAAGAATGCTTAACCCACTAATCACACACGCGTGCACACGCATTCACAAAGCATGCCACGTGGCACATACACACGTCGCCACCCTGTCGACTAGTCATTCGTCCCCGCTGCGTCAGCTACCACGTAAGCGCACGATATAAAAAGTACAATTTTAATTATTAAAAATTGAAAATAAATCCAAAGATTTTAAAAAAAATTAAAAAAACCCCAAAATTAGTAATTCATAATGTTAAAAATATAACTCTAAATTAATCTAAATGCGTATTGTTTTATTAGAAATTAAATAATCTATCATTCTAAGAAGTAAAATTTAATAAATAAGTAGAGAATAATTTTTTTTAATAAAATAAGTACACTCATTTATTTTAGAAAATAAAACTAGAAAAATAAATTAGCATATAGAAAAATATTATCTCGTATTATTTAACATTAAAACCCAATTATAATCTTAAATACAAATGAGAATAATCTAATTTCAAAATATCTGCCTTGAATTATTTATGATTATTCCTGAAAATAATGAATTTTGAGGTTATAACTAAAATTTCATATAATGATAGATATGTACTCAAACATGATAACATGCATAAGAATGGAATATTTTTTGCCTTAATTTGTATTAATAATCATATAAGTACAAGTATAAATTGCATGTTATCATATGGAGTGTCATTTTTAGTGAGTTTCTTTTATTTTCTATTCATTCCTCGTGTTGTCTGCAAGACTCCTAGTCTAGGCGAAATGTTCGGGCTCTTGAAGATATGTTATTTATTAGAGAGGATCACTAGAGTATGTTTTTATCATGACTCCTTAGATTAGAATCACTTTCCACCATTTTTCAAGGATTTTCAATCTTCGAAAGGAGTTTGGAGGCGTTTGATCAGTTCATTTTATTCCTGTATACATCTTCTTCCATTTCATTGATCATTTTTGCTTCTTAAATCTAAAAACACCAAAAAAATATCTCTAGATTTTAATATTTTAACCTTCCTCCTTGTGGATTTGACCTTGACTCACCATTGTTCTAAATTTTAAATATGATATTCAAAGAGTTAAGTATAATTTTTTATACATGAATTTGCGCATTCAACTACTGTATTTTTATGCATATGAGTTAGCTTATATGTATAATCCTTCTTCCACATGAGACTTATTAATGACTTATGGTATAGTCAACTCTCAAACCCTAATTAGTCGCTCAAGTTAGTACGGATGCATGGAGGAAATCATCGAGAACTCCTTCCCACATATTTATACTATCTTGGCCAAGGAATTCATTACATCTTATTCCTTAAGTCAATCTCATCAAATACAGAAGGCAAATGATCTCATCTTGACCGCACAATCATCTTTGAGGACTCTATGACATAACTAATATATAATGTTTTGGAGATCTTGTGGCTAGGGATTCATGAGTCATAATCAAAACATACTCATTCATCCACAAGATATATATGGTATTTCAATTCAATAGACCATGATAACATGCAACTTATACTACTAATCGTATGATTATTAATGCAAATTAAGGCATTAAACATTCCATTCTTATGCATGTTATCATACTTTGAGTGCTTATCTATCATTATATACAATTTAAAATTATAATGTCAAAATGTATTATTTCTAGGGATAATAATAAATAATTAAAGAGAGATATTTGAGATTAGATTATTCCTATTCTTATATTTGAGATCATAATTAAGTTTTAATTTCAAATAATAAGAGAAAATATTTTTGTATACCCTCATTTATTTTTCTAATTTTATATTTCAAAAGAAATGAGTGTATTTTTTAGATAAAAATTTATTATCTTGTTATTTATTAAATTTGACTTTTTAGAATGATCGATTATTTTATTTCTCATCAAATAAAAAAATTTTGGATTAAAAAGGAGTTATATTTTAAAAGTTATAAATTTCCCAATTTTTAGAGTTTTTTAATTTTTTTTGGATTTATTTTGAATTTATTTATATTTAAAATAATAAAAATCATTATTTATCATGCTGACATGGAGACGCGTACACTCGCCACTTGGCGCACATATGTGCGTAGATTAGTGGTTAAGCACCCTATTAGGGCATATGCCCTTATATATGCGTCATGTCACCCCAATTTTTCCAATGTGGGATGACGAAACTAAATTGTATGGTCATTGAATGCACACGACTTAGTGTCAAAACAAAGTCCTAAACTTACCAATTTATGATTAATCAAAGTAATTAATTAGTATAATGGTAATTAAGGGTCGAATCCACGGAGAATTAGGGAAATTTGACATATATCTTTGAAATTTGGTCAAATCAGACGATGAATTGAGATTAGAAATTGGGCATTTTAGTATATTAAGAAAGATAACTCAATTTTGAATCCACGTAATCAAAAATCAGGTGATTTGGATGAGAATTCGAAGAGTAATCGAAATTTGAAGTTAAGAGAAATTTTCGTTTCGAAAAACGATTAAAAACCGAAATTTAAACTAAAATTAAACTTATTTACGATGCTAAAAGTAAAATTAACACTAAATGATGAAAGATTAAGATGAAATCAAGCAACCTAACCCAAATTAGCCTTCGAAATGATCCAATTAATCACCGGATGCAAGGCTTTTCATTCCAAATTGACAAAGACGAAAATTAGAGTTCAAGATGTGATTTCTTCCTTCTCCTTCTATCAAAGTTTGATTTCAAGCATTCATTGGATGCGGAAATGAGTTAAGAACACTCTCGAATAAACGGCATGCAAAATGATTCTCTAAACAATGAGAATTTGACGAAAGATCGCGGGCCTGTTCTTTGTCGCGAAGAACAGATTTTATAAAGAACGAAGTTTGATTTTGGCCATCTGATGATGAAGTTATCGCGATGAACGATCACGATTAAATGTCGATTCACGAATCGTCGCCGTCATCTGATGATCGTCCGATCGCGAATCAAGGGTCGAGATGCGTTGATGAAGAGGTATGTATTTTGATTCGCCCGTTGGATTTCGGTCCAACGATCGTGATTACATCTGATGTCCATCGATCAGAAGTAATCTCAGCCATTATAACTCGAGTGATCGACGGTTACGATGCATTCACTTATTCCGGAATCAAGCACGTGCTTGATCTTTGATCACGTGGACCGCGCATCCACGCGATCAACGCGCGTGATTCGTCGCGATGAAATCCGACGACCAGCGTTCACCTGAAATCGAGAGTTTAGTCCCACAAGGAAGAAATTTCGGAGAATGACAAGTATATAAGATAGGTGGTTTAAAGGAGATTAATAATTTGTCTTCCGATAATCGGAAGACCTATACACTTTATAATAAATACGCCACGTGTCACATTAGCGCCACGCAGGTGCCCGCGTGTTGTCCACGTGGCAGAGCCACGTGGCCCCAAGTGCCTCGTCGCATCCACGTATACACGCGCAATATAATCTCCATTTTTTTCATTTTTTAATTAATTTTAAATGCTAAAAATCGAAAATAAATCAGAAATAAATTCAGAAAAATTCCAAAAAATTGTTAAAAATTGTAAAATTCATAACTTTCAAAATATAACTCCAAATTAATTCAAATTTGTTTGTTGGATTCAGAATTGAATAATCTATCATAATAAAAATTCAAATTATTAAAATAATAAGAGAATTAATTTTAGTTAATTTAATACATTTATGTATCTTATAAAATAAATTCATAAATACACATAAATGTAAATAAAAAGTCTTTTCTCTTATATTTCCATCTTTAAAACATGATTATGATCATAATTATAATTTGGATTAAAGATTATAATGTTTAATTATGCATAATAATCCATACTTTAATGTATTTTTAGATCATGTCATTAATTTATACAAAATGATAGAAACATGCTTAAAAGATGATAACATGCATATATTTGTAATGATTAATGCATTAATTTGCATTAATAATTATGTAATTACATGCATAAATAGCATGTTATCATGGGACTATTTGTGTCTTTACTTCTTTGCAGGTGACATGGCATGTTGTGAGGCATTTGATTTGTGGATTTAATCAACGTCGTTGACCTTCACTTACTTGAGGGGGTACGTGGTGCAGTACGATTGTTCATTGATACAACTTATAAACTGGTGATGAATCCTAGTCATTCATCGTGAGAGTTATAATGGTCGAGATTAAAAGTGACAGATGAACTCACTTGGAAGCCTGGCTGCATCTCAAGAGTTTAATCAAATAGCAAGCGTTACCCAACACTTCTTCACGGGCGACGTGGCAAAATCTAAGCATTCCATCTTCTATCAGAAAAACATGACTTAACGGTGAAAATTCACTTGTGAGAGTTTTATTTGAGATGTTAATAGAAGATCAATCGCTAGATCGAATGTTTACGCCTAATTTTGCATATTTATACACTCCTTCTTTGACGATGTAAACCATTCTCGGATGTTTCAATTAATCGAATTGTTTAGACACCTCAATCATTGAATCTCTTACTTTCTCCCTCTTCTAGACTCATTTTTGCGTCCGATGAGTGTTTGAAATCAAGATTTTATTGAGAGAATAAGGATAATTTGCCATTTGAACTCTAGATTTTTGTTTTTTTGAAACGTAAGATGAATAACCTTGATTTGGCAATTAATAGGATCATTTCAAGTGCAATTTTGTGTTAAATTATGTGTTTTCTTCATAATCTTTCTTATTGTAGCATTAGATTTTAATTTTGAAAAGTATATTAGTCAAATTTTATGATTTTTTAATATTTTCTCTCTCTTCGTGATCTCATTGATTTCTCCGCGAATACAGATCCAAATCGAGCAATTTTTGATTCTATAGATTTGTATTGGAGTCTTCTTTTCATAAACACATTTCATCATACAATTTGATCAAATTTCAAGAACATCCCAAAAATTTCCCTAAATGTATGTCGAGTTCATGAACACCGAATTCCCTAAAATGTCCCTAAAAATTTTTCCCTAAATCTATGTTGAAATTTCCCTAAAATTTCACTAATTTCAAGAACACCAAATTTGATCGAAGTTCATGCAAGAACCTTGAGGAGTCCATTGGGAGGGAGCTCTACGAGTCCACTGGGAGGGAACCTCTATGAGTTCTAACATCAAGTAATCCCCAAGATGAGGGCTCATCTATGGACGACATGGTCATCTCTGTATCAAAGCCTACTCTAATGAAGAGTATGCATGTTAGAAGGTGGGATAGTAAATCTACAACAAGCTATGGCACATATATTGGATGTAACCTTGTTACTTAGGAATCCCCATAAATAGAAGGTAGTGTCATGCTCCAATGTAGAGTCTGAGTATCGAGCTATGGTTGAGATCACCTGGGAGATAGTATGACTTTGATCATTTCTCAAACATCTTGACATCTCATCTCCTTCTCCAACGCCCATGCATTGTGATAGTCAAACCGCTATCTTCATTACTAGAAATTCTACTTTTCATTAGTGTACGAAGAATATTGAGATTGATTGTCACTGCATTCAAGATAAGGTTATGTCTAGAGTCATCTCTATCCCTCATGTGGCATCATCTCATTAGCTTACGAATCTTTTCACAAAGAGTCTAGTCGAGATCTCCTATTACGTCACATGTACCAAGCTAGACATGTTTATTTTATATGCTCCATCTTGAGGGAGAGTATTCGATAATGGTATCGGGCTCCCGGCCCTTTTAGGGCCCCTCATCTTCACTTCCAATATAAATACCTCTCTTTTCATATGAAATTCTAGGGTTTCTTTCTCTCATCATTAACACTCCCCTAGAGTTTAAGGGAAAAATCAACGGTTCGTCAGATATCTCCAAATTTGGCATTCTGTATAGTGCCACATCATCAATGAAGAAGAAACATAAACATAATCCCATATGGAGATATTGATGAAATTATATGGACTCTCTAAATAGAGTGATTTAGAGATTTGGCATTTCATATTGGCCCATTAGGGCAATTGAACCAAAACTAATACTCTCCTTAATTGGGCACCATGCTGGTGCTACCTACACATTGCACGATGCCATTTAAGCTAGTGCCACCATGCCAGTTGGCTGAAGAGGGCCCCATTTTCCCGCCATTTTTTTCATAAATAATTTCAAAATAAATTCAAAAATTCTTTAAAATTTATCAAATTCATATCTTTTAAAAAATAACTCCGTTTTTATCCATGAATCCTTCATTAAATGAAGGATTGAATATATATCATTCTATGTCATTTAATTTTAAAAAATATTGTGATAATAAAGTAATTATTTCAAAATTCACTAAAATCACTTAGAAAAGTAAAAGTAGATGACTTTCAAAGTTTATTAAGAATGATTTCTCTTGTTATTTCTTTATTATTCATTATTATATTCAAGTAAATCTTAGAGACTCAAGATCTCATAGAAAATGAGGCCAATGTTAAAAGAATGTTAATATTTGAAAGTCAAAGTAATGAATTATGCAAAATTAACATGAAAATAATCATTTTGATATTATAAATAAGTATAGAACATACAAAAATATACTCAAAACATGATAACATGTATCATAAATGTCTAAATGAACTAGCGGCTGGTGTGGTTTAAGTACACATTACAGAAGTTGCAATGAGAGAAAGGAAGTTTGGGTGATCAGGTTGTTACTCCATATCGATGACCCATCATTCTAGTGGTCTAATAGTTGATCTCGAATTAGCAATTGCCTTGTTGATTTAGATCAATCACTCAACGATATGGATTGACTAGGGCTTTCTAGCCGTAGGATGTTGTTTTGATGGCCAAGATTCATAGGAGTGTGGGCCTAGATTGAGTAGTTTGTCAACCTGATTGACAGTTTGACGATCCCTCTACCTGATAATTTTTCCATGATTCTAGAAGAGGGCCATGGATCCGACCATCGAGCAGATAGACCTTCCCCAATTGCTATACAATCTAGGATTGATCCTGATAGGCCTTCCCCAATTGCGATACAGATTCATATTTAGATCTAGTTTCTAGGGCCGATTTGAACTGAGTTTCATTGGAAATCCACCAATGAAGTCTATTCCCGTGTTCATTCCTCATGAAGAGATATTTTAGACAAAAATAAAAACTCCGATAATTTAATATAATGTGAGGTCCAGCAGACCACCACTCATATATTCCCCGCACGTCATGGGTCAAAAAAGGTGGCCAGCTGGATCTTTTTGCCTCTTTTTATAATCAGAAATCTGATGGGTCAGATGGAATCCGAATCCTCAGTGATCATCAAAATGAAATCGGATACTGGGGGTTTGAACCCGACGTGAATCGAACACGCAACCTTCTGATCTGGAGTCAGACGCGCTACCATTGCGCCACGGATCCGATTTAGATTGTCGGCTCATGTAACATTAATAAACTAATATTTGGTAAATAACCGTTACCATCCACTCTTGAAGGCTTGAAACCGCTTCGTCTCTCTCTCTCTCTCCTGGTAGACCTTTGAATGCCTGATGGAGAAGGTCGTAGACGAGCATCCGAGCGGCTCAACCGCAGTTGCCGGTGGTAATTCATTTATTACTCTTCTTTCTCTCGATGAAGAGTAATTCCTGAAAAATAGTGGACTCATTTGGTCTAGGTTTTTTCATTTACATCAATTTTAAAAACACTTCAGAGCATTCTGTAACAGCGACGCTGTTACCGTTGGATTCAGCATCTCAACCTTAAATTGCTTAACGTCTCTGTGAACTCAGATCTCTTTGACTTCGAAAGAATTATTGATTTTAGGTTATTTCTGCTACGGAATCACAGTTCCTTTGGGATCACTTTAAGTGCAGATTTCTCTCGATCCTCGGGCATATTTATTTTTCTTGATGTGTTGAATTTATTCTTGTTCTTTTGTAGTCTTGTTCATTTCTCCTTCAGAATTTTATGCAGATGGCGATGGAAAAATCCTAACTGTATGTATTTTCATGTCAAATAAAGTTCCTGAATTTTTTAGTTGCCATTGCTCTAATTTATTAGTGTGATACGGTCGAAAGACGGACATATGAGTATATCTACACGAGGGACTTCACCGATCTTCCTTTTATATTTAAAAAAAAAACAATCAGTATATCTACATTATGTGCATTTAGAAAATAATAATGCTGTATTTTTCGATCTCCAGGGTACTGTAATGTTAGAAATTTTTTTTGTAATGTTAGATATCTTCTGAAGATTTTGTATGATCTAAGAGCGTTCCTCTGCAGCTGTTTCTGATTGGAATCTGTCTAGAGCAAAGACGCTGCCCAAGAATACAGAAGAATATGGAAGCTCAGAGGCATCTACAAGTCGCCGACATTTAGGACGATCAAAAACTGAGAGACGTAAACAAAACCATCATGATGATCCAGCCGCTCAAATATTTGATGAGAATATTTCTGACAAAAAGAAGGTATTTATTCTTTTCATGATGTAATGCTCAAATATTTGATGAGAATATTTTGACATTAAAGTGATTAAAAAATTTCTCTATTTCACCCTTATTTAGATTTAGTCTTTTTTTTAAAAATGTGCAACCACTATTCATTTTTAGTTTCTAGCAGAAGACATCTGCATAATTTATAAAGAAAAATTGGATTGCCAAAATAATGCTACTAAATGAATTGTATATGGACATAAAAATTGTACCTTAGGTGTCTAAAAATATAATTGTGAAATGTTTACAAATCTCGCTCTCTTTTTTAGTTTACAAATCAGTTATGTTGATGAAATGTTTTGCAAGTTCATGATGGTAATGGGAGTCGTTTCATCTACATTTTAATGTGGCATCCATGTACATATTAGCTACTGAACTCTATGGTTTCCAAGATATAGATTTCTGCTCATCTCATTAGTTCGCATTTCTTCAGATATGTTTGATGTTGTGTTGCAGTTGATATACATACACATTCTTACACATCATGTAGTTATATGTTGATCTGTTCTCCAATATTTCAGATTAAGATGTTGAATCGCATAGCAACAGTGAAGGGAGATGGAACAGTAGTTTTTGAAGTACCAGAAAGTGTAGGATCAAAGGTGATAGATCTTGGGTCTGAGGATGCTGGTGGCGAGACAACCGATGAAGAGAACTTGGATGTGACTGATAGAGCTCCTTTGACAATAGTAATGCTTATTGTTGGGACACGGGGTGATGTACAACCATTTATTGCCATCGGCAAACGACTGCAGGTTGTTTTGCACCTCCATTGTTTGCTTCAGTTGGTTACTCTGATTTTGGGTTGCTACATAGCCTGTTATGTTTTATAATTAGTTGGGTGTTTTTTTAATGATGGATCGGAGAACCCACCAGAAGTAGATCATGAAAATGAAGAGCAAAGAACTAAGAAATCGTCTGTTTGGAGCTGTAACTTTTGATGTTAATCTGGTCAGCCTAACATACATCTTTTCAATCTATATAAGAACGGAGGGCTCTAATGTCATAATCCATGATGGATCTATACCAATAAATAGTACTGCATTTCACTGCTAGGTCTGTACTTCACTTTCATGCCAATTTTACACCCAAAAAAGGATGAGTGAGGTCGATTTCACTTGGAATTTGCATGATTCTTCATAATTGCAAATGCATAATAATCTGGAATAATGATTGCTTCACTTACTGCCATCATTAATCTATTTGAGGTGAAGTAAATAATGTTTGGATGGGAGAAGTGACTCTTTGTTATCGCATGCTATGTAATATCGTCATTTAATCAATGACATCAGGGAACACCGCTTCGGGTGTTCCCTCCCTTTTATTCAAAAAAGAAGTGACTCTTTGTTGTTTCTTTGTTTACTTTGGTTACGTATTGGGATCTTGATCGGAAAGGCGTACATTCAGGTTGCAGTAATTCATTTGAAAATCATGGTGATAAAAGTGGCCTATTGACAGAGATTTTTCATGCTTATTTCATATAATTTTTCGGTAGGGGGTTAGTTGGTCTGATTAGTTAGTTGCACTTTTTAGTGCTCCAATGTGTCATACACTTACAAATCATGTGCTTTCAGGCATTTGATGTGATGGAAGTATTTCCTTCTATTACTTTGAGTTATTTTATTCCAAGTTCAGTGAACTTGCATCAGAAAAATAAATTTATTTCAATTGACCTTTAATAAGTGGTTTTCTGTCAGGACTATGGCCATCGTGTTAGACTGGCTACTCATGCAAATTTCAAAGAATTTGTGTTGACTGCTGGGTTGGAGTTTTACCCCCTGGGGGGTGATCCTAAAGTTCTTGCTGAGTGTGAGTTACTATCTTCATTATTTTCTGAAGCTTCTGAATATGGCTAATGAAACATTTGTTGCATGATTTATTTACTAGACATGGTAAAAAACAAAGGGTTTTTACCATCAGCTCCGTCAGAGATTCCGATACAAAGAAAGCAAATTAAGAGTATCATATTTTCATTGCTGGCTGCATGCAAGGATCCTGATGATTCTGGCATCCGTTTTGAACCGCATGCAATAATTGCAAATCCCCCTGCTTATGGTATGTTTCAGACATTCTTCCTTTTCTCATTCAGTGATGCCAGCCATCTTTTATTGTTTTAACAGAAAGTGTCATAATCTACCTCATATGTATATCAAGAAAGTGAAAGTCATCTGCTATGGTTTTTGTCTTTTCATGCTTTACTTAGAGGAAAAAAACTCTGGGAGGGAGTGAGGGAGTTAGAGGGAGCTGGAACAGAGAGATGAAGGGAGGTCAGAAGTGGAAGAGAGAAGAAGGGGGGCGGGGAGAGACATGAACAACCTGATCGTGCATAATCCAGTGGGATATTCAACTGTTTGGCATTGGTTTTTTGAGATTTTAGTTCGTCATCAAATCCTTACCTGTACAAATGCTTGTTCAGGGCACACACACGTGGCTGAGGCACTTAAACTACCAATTCATATATTTTTCACTATGCCATGGACGTAAGTTTTTCAAATTATGATATTTTTCTTGTTTTGCATTGAAAACATGTTAAGATACCACCCTGTGCTTAGTGGGCCTGATCAGACATCCCATTAAAGTTCATGGGAGGGTATGATTACAAAAGCACAAGTCTGAGACATGAAGCTGTAGTACGATAGGAGTAAGCCTGGCCTAGATCTAGCTCCCCATTCTCCCTCTTATCTCCCTCTGTGTACCTCTCCTCTCGTTTCATCCACCTTTTCCTCCTGCCCTCTTGAATGAAGGTCGTTTACATTTGTTAACTATGTTGACTAACCAACTGTGATTATTGGGCCAGTGGGTCTTATTGATGTAAATGTAATAGCATAAAGGTGAAATGAGGCACTAACCTAGTTGGGCTCAGTTAGGTCCATGTTAATGGGCCTACTAGTAAAAGGTGTATTTAGGCCCAGATTAATGGGCCTAAAGGCCTCAGTTACCCGATCTGTTCAAGATCGGGTAACGGCTAGAAAAACTAGCTGTTACAACGGCTAGTTTTCTAGCAGTTACATCTAGCCAATTGTGGCTGGATGCAATAGCCATCTTAGAACTCTTGTATATAAAGCATTAACTTGGCTAGAATAAATATTATCTATTTTCTGGCCAAACTAGTTTCTCTCTGTGCAATTCTCTGTACAACGGCTAGTTTTCTAGCAGTTACATCTAGCCAATTGTGGCTGGATGCAATAGCCATCTTAGAACTCTTGTATATAAAGCATTAACTTGGCTAGAATAAATATTACCTTTTTTCTGGCCAAACTAGTTTCTCTCTGTGCAATTCTCTGTACAACGGCTAGTTTTCTAGCAGTTACATCTAGCCAATTGTGGCTGGATGCAATAGCCATCTTAGAACTCTTGTATATAAAGCATTAACTTGGCTAGAATAAATATTTTCTTTTTTCTTGTCAAACTAGTTTCTCTCTGTGCAATTCTCTATCCTTCTTCTCTCTCTGTGCAAGCCTGCTACTGCTGTTTTTGACAACATCCAATAGTTAGTTTTTTTTAGCATTACATTTCACAAATTCAGAGTATAAAGTAAGTACCACTAGAGAGTTTGTATCCTGACTCCAGACGTGCATATCATGTGGTAGCATGGACCAGATATTTCTTTACAAGATTTCAAATTTAGCTTTATTAGGCACAAAGCATATATTGTATGTTCTAAATTCTTATTGAACTCAATTAGATGTTTTTCTTTTATCTATTTATGCACTTTTTTTTCAATCAGGCCCACTTCTCAGTTTCCACATCCCCTTTCCCGTGTTAAGCAGCAAGCTGGATATAGAGTGAGATTCAAATTATCTAATGTCCTATTTGCATGTTTTATTTATTTATGCATCAAACTGGATCTGTCAATTAATTTTTGGAATTTCTTTAATCAATTCCTAATTATTGTATTTTTGGATCTATAATTTACTTCTGCTGGAATTTGCTTATTTTTAGGCTCCAGGTTAATCTTTGTCGAAGATGGGATGTTTTTTGTGAAGAGCTTTTTATTAGAGATTGAAATCCCTTTATTACATGGTAATTGTCAAGAATTCATACTCGGAAAGAGGGCTAAGAGTGAAAGAGAAGATTCATGAAGGAAGACGTACATTACTGAGATAATATGAGGCCCCTTAAATAGGGCTATACAAAATGTTACCGTTGTAACGGTAATAATACTAAAAAGGTAATTAAAAAGGACACCATCTTACAACAGTAATGATGATGTGTTAATTTAGTTTTTGAAGAGCATGATGTTTTAAATTTTAAAATGTAATCATATCTATTTAAACGTTAACTTTATTGTGGTGTATAAATGAACTATTTGGATAATTTCAGTTGTACACAATTCAAGTCTGGATCATTTCACTGGTCTGCTTTGGTTTGTTTTGAAAAAATATACTGCAATGTGCAATAGAAAAAAAATGGAAAGAGTTCTTAATATTTATCTTTCTTCCCACTGCATTTGAAAAGCTGTGGTGGTTTCTCTATTTAACTTGGAACTATAACTCCACCCTTTGCATCATTCATTGTCACAAGTGTCATCTTTTAATATCCCTGTTTTTTGGGTCAGGGAACTCGAATATGTTCCAAGGTCATTCTTCTCTCTCGTGTTTCAAAAAAAAAACTTGTTTTTTGCATTTGTCTGACATCTGATACAGCCCTTGTCTATATTGACAACTGATATCATCAGTGTGTTAATGATATTCACCATCAAGATGATGATATCTGATATTGTGGATCATGTACTGGCATGGCTCTTAATGGTATCCGATATTGATATCATTAACGATACCAAAACCTGACACCACCATCAGGGTGGTCAAACTCAGGTGACTTCGTTAAAAGAGGGATGCCAGGGTGAGAAGAACTTCAAGGTTATGTCTTCTCAGGCTTTTGTAGATCACGGATGGGTGACCTCTTGAGTGAGAAGTACACAGACTATGAATTCAGGACTTACCTACAAGGAGCTAAGTTCTGAATTCATAGAACTAGCTGTCATGATATGATTAGTGGAATTGTTCCCAAAAGGTTACAATGGGGGCCTTTATATAGGTCTTGAAAGTAAAGGATCATCCAAATGACAAGACCATTGAAAATGACAACTCAAAATAAATGTCTAACTGCGTACATGTATCAGAGACCAAAATAAACAAGCAATTAAGAAGCTTCTAGGATCTGTAAGAAAGCCTTATCTGAAAATTTTGCGAATGTTGCATTGCCACACAAAATTCTCTACTTCCTTCTTCATCAATGGCTAGTAAGACCAGGCCTCAAGTGGTTGAAGTGTCTTGTCCAAAATGACCTCCTCGTCCACCAAACTGCATTTCTCTTGATAACTTCTGCGAAACAATGTTCATGGAATGCACAATTGATTGGCTTAAAACAATAAGGCATCTTGGAAATGAAAGACTTTTCTTGATTTACCATATTTGCATGCTTGTTTGACTTCAGAAAAGTCTTCATCATCTTCATATAAATCCTTTAAGTTGTCACAACCAAATGCTTCTGCTTGTAGACTCACCAACAAACAGTTTTGTGGCTCAAAGCATCTGCAACACAATTTAATCGGCGCAAACGTTGGCAGGAGACAAACAGAAGCATCAGACGCAATCTGCCAGTGATCCCCTGCAAGTCCAACAGTAGTCGCCAATTCAAAATCCAAGCGACCCGCCGACCACACACAAGCCCATATCGAGGGCGCTAGCGAGGCGTCTGGACAGATAATGTATGACCCCCTCTCGACACCGGACACAGATCTGACGGCCCCCGAGACTCCCTACAGCTGTACCGCGTCAGACGACGGTTCCAGCAGACGCTAGTGGTTGCACAAGATGGCTGGCTCTCAACTCATGAGGAACGCCTGGAGGCGACAGGCTGCGCCAACGCCCAGGAGACACTAGATGAGATGCCGGAGGAGTCGCTCATCACGGCTTCTATAGTGTTGTTCTCGATAGAGCAGGTCACCCAGGATATGGGGGCTGGAAATGGCGTTCTGCGTAGCCCCCCATGAAATGCATCAGTTGGAACGTGCGTGGGCTCCGTGACGCTAGAAGACGGGGGCGCTACTTACAGGAATGGGGGGCTGAAGTAGTATGCCTCCAGGAGACGATGCTACTCCAAGTTACCCAACAAACATGGACCGCACTCGGACTGGGAAGTGTTGAGGCACACGTGGCCATTGACGCTTCGGGGCGGTCAGGCGGCATTATCTTGGCCTGGAAGGAGGACCAGTTTGACCGTTCTTGCACATGGACGGGACGACATGTGGCGGCAGCCCGGCTGGTGAACAGAAGAGACGATTTCAGCGCAATGGTAGCCTCAGCCTACGGTCCGGCAGCCCCTACTCTTCAGTCCGAGCTTTGGGAGGATCTTGTACAGCTCCATCGAGGCCTTTCCCTAGCGCCCCATTCTAATCGGCGGGGACTTCAATGTGACACTCGCGGCGAGCGATCACCCGAATGATGGAGGCGGGCGGGACCCTAGGATCCAGCCAATGTCAGGAGGTCATTGCTGCTTTAGGCCTGGCAAAAGATCGGACCATGCGATCGGCGGTTTACATGGAAAGGACCAACTACCCAATCCCAGCTGGACCGTTTCCTCTGTTTCACTGAATTCATGGCCGCTTTTCCATTGGTGGAGGTCTCGGCCCTTCCACGGCCCTTATCTGACCACACACCAATTGTGTGGGCAGCAAGGGTGGGTTCTGCTAAGCCCACCTATTTCAAGTTGGATCGGTCCTAGCTGCGCGACGGAACATTGAAAAACGAAATCTTAGAGTGGTGGGGCTCCCGTCTTACATTCGGCGCCGCTTCAGAGCAGTTGTGCATCAAGCTAAAGAACCTCTGCCACCATCTCTTCGCTCGACGCCAGAAAATTAGATCGAAGCAGACATAGTCAAGGGATGCTGCCCTGGCTCGCGTTTAGGCTTTGGATGACATTGAGGACTCGAGACCCCTATTGTTAGAGGAAGTGATAGAGCGGAAGGCATGCCGTGACGCGGCGGCAGATCAGATCTCCGGATCAAGTTGGACTGGCGCCAGCGATCTCGGCAGATGTGGATAATGGCCGGAGACGCCAATACTCGCTTCTTTCACCAGATTGTGAACGGGAGACGCCGCGTGAAAAGCATTCACCGTCTGCAAATCAGAGATCGGATACTTAGTGATCACGCCGCCCTTAGACAAGCTTTGTCAAACCACTTTTGGGAATTCTACCGATGCAAACCCCCCAATCGGTGGCGATGGCTCGCCACTGGTGCTGACGTCCTATCGGCCACCTAGCAGCAAGATCTGATTATTCCCTTCTCAGAGGAGGTCAAGGTGGCCATCCGTGGGCTAAACAGCGAAGGTGCCCCGGACCGGACTGCATTCCGGTCTTCTTCTACACTGAATGTTGGGCCAAGGTTTGACCTGATGTTATGGCCACGATTGAGGAATTCCGGCCCGGACGATGCAATATGGACTGGCTCAACAGGGCTTACATAGTCCTCATTCTAAAAGTCCAAGGGGCTGAGCGGATTGGGGACTTTCGGCCAATCTCCCTGTCAAACTCCTTCTATTTAATCATCGCCAAGGTGCTGGCCAACCACCTTCGGGCGGTCCTCCTGTCGATCATCAGCCCGTTCCAGTCCGCATTCTTACTGAGTCGACAGATGTCGGACAACATCGTGCTCGCGGAGGAGATCGTAGCAGCGTGGCGGCGGAGTAACACAAAAGGATTTCTATGGAAGGTGGATTTTTCAAAGGCCTATGACACGTTAGACTGGTGATTCCTCTGGAACGCCCTATGGCGATGGGGCTTCCCAGAGACATGGGTGCGGTGGGTGAAGCGGTGTGTGACGACGCCCACGTTTGCCACCCTAGTGAACGGACGACCGCAAGGAGGATGGATACACCCCCAACGTTGGATCCGGCAGGGCTGCCCACTAGCCCCTCTGCTATTCATACTGACCGCGGATGCGTTAGCGGTGTGCACTCTTCAGCTGTGCCGGAGAGGCTCCCTCGTGGGGTTTCAGCTACTAGGGGTCCCTACCGGCGTACCTCTGCTGCAATACGCCGATGACATGACGTTTTTCATTCAGGGATTGTGGGCAGCTGCGCACACATTGTCCCCCATAATGGAAATCTTCTCGGATTTCTCTGGCCTTCGGCTGAACCGAGCTAAATCTTCATTCATAAGCTTTGGACATTCACCGGAGGAGAATGAGGGCTGCTCTCGGATCTTGGCCTCTCCAATTGGTACCCTCCCTATTCGCTATTTGGGAGTTCCATTGGTGGACCGGCAACTTCGGACTACAGACTGGCAACTGGTACTGGAGAAAGTGGAGACACGGCTTGGAGGGTGGCGGGCATGCCTTCTGACTCGCGGGGGCCGCCTCGTGCTCCTTAAAGCGGTCCTGGCAACCATCCCCACTTACTTCATGTCGATCTTTAAGATGTCGGGTGGGGTCCGGAAAAGACTTGAGCAGCTCATAAGGGGTTTTTTCTGGCGTGGATCCAGATCGGAGGAGTCCCGGGGGGTTCCTGTCGTCACATGGGAGACCGTGTGTCGGCCTGTCGAACAAGGTGGCTTGGGGGTGCGTCAGTTGCAGCACACCAATACGGCTCTTTTATCCAAGTGGGTGCATCAGCTGCTACAACCCTCGGGGGACTTGACTTCCACTGTGTTGCACGACGAGTACGGAGGCGCGCTGGACTGGCAAACTCCGCGGAGAGGCGACTCCGCATTCATGGCCTCCCTCCGGCCCATTTTCTCCGTGATGCAGCCTTTCTTCCGTCCTCGGCTGGGAATGGGGGAGACTTTTTGGTTCTGGATTCATGCCTAGTCGGGGCTCAGTCATTTAAGCCTGACCTGCCCCCACATATATGCCCTATCACTAGTTGGGCCTAGATGCCTGGATCTGGTGCGAGCATCGTTTTTCTGCTCGGGCTGTGTACCATCGCCTTCGTGAGTAGGCGGACTTGGAGGACCCATCCTTTTTACGGCTGTGGCGACGGGCGTGGAAGAGCCCCCTCCCTATGAATATACGTGTATTCGTCTGGCTTCTCCTCCGAAAGCGCCTGATGATGAGGTCTTATCGGCAGCTCATGGCACCTGTGTCTAAGACTGAATGCGCCCTATGCACGGGGGCGGTGGAGGACTGTGAGTACCTTTTTGTCACATGCCCCTTTACCTCCTCTGTATGGCAATTGGCCAGGGTGGCCCAGATAGATACATCATCCTTGGAGGCTTTTCTGGAGGTCCATTGGCGATGGACCGTATCGGCAAAAGGCAGGGCATCTTTGCCATTCTATGGTCCATATGGAGTCACCGTAACGAAGTCATCTTCAGGGGACGCTCCCCCTCAGTCGATGCCATCCAGCACGACGAGCGGGGACTCGCCATATTATGGAACTGAGGCGGCCTTGGCCCATCGACTTTTGTACCTCTGTAGCATGATTTTGTAATGCATCATAATTTCAATGACAATGGGGGGGCCCTTTCTAGAGGGCACTTCTTCCTTTTTTCAAAAAAAAAAAACTTCATTCTTTGGCCTATGATATTATTATTTTTAAATCTGATGCAGCAGATTGAGAGGTCAAGGGAGATGAAGGGCTGGGGAGAAACCCCACTGTAGGGAGATAAATTTTGCACTCAATTGATTGTCTATTCCTCAGTAAAAGGCCTTTAAATAGGGCACTACAATGTTATGGTTGTGATGGTAACAAATCAAAATATATCTAATATATAATAACAAAAGATGACTGGCAAATAAAATGGTCACTAAAAGACACCATCTTATGACAAATGTTCTGCTATATTATGCTAAATTGTATTTTTATCTCTTTTTTTCTCCTTTAATTCTTTCCTGTTTTGTGGTTTATTTATAAAGCATTCCTTTTTTCTAGTTCCTCTTCGGGTACTCCAATTTTTCTATTTTCCTTCAGCTATCATATCAGGTAGTCGATTCAATGATCTGGCTTGGAATTCGGGACATGATAAATGAGTTCAGAAAGAAAAAGTTGAAACTCCGGCCAGTCACATATTTGAGTGGTTCACAAGGATACATGTCAGACATTCCAATGGGATATATTTGGAGTCCCCATCTTGTCCCCAAGCCAAAAGGTCAGTGATTTCTTATTCGAAAGTTAATCCTCAGAAATTTGAAACATGTGCTTCGTGACCTTGATTTTTGTGTGTACTGTACTGTGTTGATTTTCATGGAACCCAAGGAATGAGAGTGAGGCAGGGTGGAGGGGATTCTGAAAATTAGATAAAAAAAGATTTTTCATTCATTGGTGAGGGTGCCTTAAATAGACTTACAAGAGCGATTACAAATTACACAAAGGTCCTTAATTACTTATAAAATATGAACACTACCGTCTAACACATCCCCTTACCCTCAAGCTGAAAGTGAATAGGTCCTTAATAATTAATAAAATAGGAACTCTACCATCTGACACTTCCCCTTCCCCTCAAGCCGAAGAGGGAATATTTTCACTTTCAGCTTGCCTTGGCACTAATATGGCCCTCCTTGTCACTGGTCCCGATACCGAGGTCGATGTCACAGTCAAGAACTGCAGTCTCTGCTTAGGTCTTGGATACTGCTGCCTGGGTATGTGAACTGTCACCTTGAGGTCTTGAAAACGGTCACTGTGATGTGCGCTGCCACTTCAAGATCGTAAACATAGCTGCAAAGACAAGCACCTGCCCTTCCTAGAGGTCTTGAACACGACCGCAACAGTGTGAATGTCACCTCAAAGTCTGAGCATGGTCACCTAGATATCTGCACTATTGCCTTACAGTATGGAACAATAGTATAATGACCTTGTGGTCTGTTCCAAATATTCTCAACCAATTTCAGTACTTGTCAACCAAAAGAGAACAGAAATTTGTCCACAAAGATCAATTGACAATGGGCATAGAAAATAAAGTTTTATAATTCATGAATGTGAAAAAATTTAAGAGTTCAATTGCCACAAGTTTTAATAAAAAACATATAACTATTGGCGAATCAATTTGTAAGTGGTTTAGTGTGGGATAACTTCCTTACTAACTCTCTGGAACACATAAATTATTAGCTTAACTAGATTTACATTTTGTCAAATCCCTCTTTTCATGATTTTTAGAGATTAACCAACGCAAATTAGTAAGAGTTCTTTTTGTTTCCAATCACGTAGTTGTCAGACTTCAATCATGTAAGTGCACCAAGATTTTTTGTGTAAAATATTTTTTTCTTTCAGACTGGGGACCAAAAATTGACATTGTTGGATTTTGTTTCCTTGACCTCGCATCAAATTATGAGCCCCCTGAAGATCTGGAGAAATGGCTCAAAGCTGGAGAAAAGCCAATCTATATAGGCTTTGGCAGCCTTGTGAGTGCTTCCCATCGCTATAGATTGTAGCATGTTGAATGGTGTTCTTTGTTATTTACTTTTACTCGCACAGAAGAGAAAGAGGGAAAAGACAAGAGAGAGAGAGAAAGAGAGATTATCGTAAATAAATTATTCTGGCTTTTCCAATGAACTTTGTAGTGGGTTAAATTATGCACTCCTTGTCTTCAACTTGCACCCTAATCCACAAGAGAAGAGAGTGGGGAAATCCAGAGAGAGAAATAGTAAATTTGGAAAATCAATTTAATCTCTTGGACCTGAGAGTGAGGTATTCTTGTTGTTTCTACTCTAACTTTGATCCACTAGATCAAAAGAGAAGAGGGAAATATTCTCTCAAATAACTGTTTTTCACATTCCCCAAAGAATGAGGAAATTGTTGTGTTACGGTGCTCTCCCTTTTTACACAAATCCTAACTATGTGAAGTAGAAGAGAAGGGGGTTGCAGGAGAGGAGAGGGAGGAGGGAGGAGAGAGAGATTGACAGATATATAGGGACGGATAGAGAGAGAAGGTAAAGATAATTTGACATAATGTCTTCTTCTCAAACTGGAGTTCGAGCTATATAATTTTGGACAAGCTTTCCAGTGAATATGTTACATGCAAAATGCTTTTTCCCCTCATAAAAGTAAGGTATTTTGTTTAGCAAATTTCTGTACATCGTTTCATTTAATGCTCCTGCCTTGAGGTATCAAATCGGTAGTCAATTTACTACATTTATAGGTTTTCACCCAATATTCCCATTGATGTATGCTTGAAAGTCATGTAAACAAAGGTACAAGGTAGATTGTGGTAGATTTATGAATTGGATCATGTTATCCCAAAAACTCAAACTAAAAAAATGGATTGCTTTTGCAGGTCCTATCATGTCTTGTTACTTTAAAAAATAGCCTTACATCTTAGATTTATTTAAGTGACTTCTTATCTAATGATTCAAAGTCCTAAGAAATGATAGATGATGAGCAGTGGTCCACAATGTATGAGTATTGTAACACAAATGAAAAACATTTTTTTAGCAGATTCTTGATTATTTGTATTTCCAACTAGCGATAACAGTTCTCCACCCTGGAATGTATCACAACAGTTTGAAAAAATCACACACTACGGTTTTTTTTTCTTTTATATGTGACAGCCAGTCCAAGAACCCCAGAGGATGACAAACATCATTGTGGAAGCCTTAGAGAAAACAGGACAGCGAGGCATCATTAACAAGGGATGGGGCGGTCTCGGAGATTGTAATTTTCTTTTCCTTCTTTGAATGATCTCATATTTTGATCCTGCAGATATCTTCAATATAATCTTAAATCTTTGGTAACAGTGGCCGAACCCAAGGATTTTGTTTATCTGCTAGATAATTGCCCTCATGACTGGTTATTTCCTCACTGTAAGGCTGTGGTAAGTCAAATATTCTAATTTATCACTTTTTCTTGAATTTTTTAATTGCAATGGCACCAAAGATAGAGTACCTATATCCTTGCTGAGAACAGCTGGCAGTGAAAATACTTCATCATTCCCAACTTAGGATCATTGTCTTCGTCCTTTCAGGTTCACCATGGAGGTGCTGGAACAACAGCTGCTGGTCTTAAAGCTGGCGTATGTTTTCTCAATATTAGTATTCTTTATTTATTTTATAGCATTATTGGGTCAACTCGGATCTTTGATTCAGTTCTACTGATTATGCAGTGTCCGACAGCAATAGTACCTTTTTTTGGGGACCAACCCTTTTGGGGGGACCAGGTCCATGCTAGAGGCGTGGGCCCCGCACCCATTCCCGTTGACCAATTCTCTCTACCCAAGCTTATCGATGCCATAAAGTACATGTTGGAGCCTCAGGTGCGAAGTTCTTTATCATTATTCCCTTTCTCGAGAAAAAAAAAACCCTCTTTCCAGGAAACCATCAAGAACCCATAAAAGAATCCAATCTTTATCAGATTTTTTTTTAGCAGGGCC
This sequence comes from Lemna minuta, assembly GCA_024174645.1. Taxonomy (NCBI): domain Eukaryota; kingdom Viridiplantae; phylum Streptophyta; class Magnoliopsida; order Alismatales; family Araceae; genus Lemna; species Lemna minuta. Next base: position 3,317,737 of record CM044103.1, on the reverse strand, counting down.
TGATTGGTTCGAGCAGATGATTATAGGCGATAATGGTGATGGTAATGATGATTGAATGTAGGTGAAGGAGAAGGCTATGGAGCTGGCCAAGGCCATAGCAGAGGAGGATGGGGTGGAGGAGGCAGTGAGGGCATTCTTCAAGCATCTGCCAAGGAAAGGGGAGGATTCTCCAGTATCTCCAGCTCATTCTGATATTCTTGGTCCCTGTTTTGGGCCAATTAGAAGATGCTTCAGCTGTTCCTGATCATCTCTCTCTCTCTCTCTCTCTCTCTCTCTCTCTCTCTATTCATGCCCTCGATCTATTAGACGTGGTGATATATGAATATCAGTGGGTTGGTGGGGGGATGAGCTTGAAGGTGGTTTTGCTTCGATGCCTGGCTGACCCTTTTCTTATCTATTGGGGGAGGTCAGTGGAATGAGCCCATGACAATGGGAGACAACGAAAAAGAGACTATGAAAATTACTGAAGGGGATAATTTATTGATCATCGTTTCTCATGGATTTATTGATCATCGATAAATTTATTAATTTATCATTTATTGATAATTTATTCATCATTTATTACCTTTTCAGCTGTGCCGGCTCAAGATTACTTCAAATGTAATTTATTTACCAGAGGCTTCTTTGTCACTGTTTCCTCTTTGCCATCGTGCGGTCAAGGTAATGTCATTTTTTTTAAAATAAAAAAATGTGGGCCCTAAGATCCAATGCCTCACATTAAAAAGTGCTTTTAATTTACCATTTATCTCTCCTCCATCTGCTCCCACTTCCTCCTCTCCCTCGCTCTCAATATGGAGAGCGGCAAGAGCTGGAGGAAAAAGGCTGTAATGGCGGGCAGGGGGAGGATTGGTAGGCCTAGACTTAACAGTATCCGATCCAATAAGAATGATAGGAAATGCACGTGACAATAAATCAAAGAAATATAAAATTTTCTAAAGCAACCAGAAAGTGATTTTTTTTTTTTTACAAAAATTTTTTAGAGAAAATCCTAAAAAATTGCACAATTTAATCATTAAGATCCTTGAATCTATTCATCCATTTTGAGTTAACTGTCTTCTAGAAAAATCTATTGTCAACCTTCTCTCATGTCATTTATTTTGTAACCCTAAATTATGGCATGTGTAGCTTGGGAAAAAGGATAAATTTCTTGATATATGGCATGTGTTGCTTGGGAAAAAGGATAAATTTCTTGACATATGGCATGTGTAGTTTGGGATGCTTAATGAGGCATATCTTCATGTTTTCTCCTTTCTTCATGATTATTGTTACTCCAACCTTGCAATCATGTAAGGAGGAGAGAATGCAATTACAAACATGTATTTTGGACCTTGGATAATGTCAAGCATAAAGATTTTGACATTTTAGCTCTAATTCATGCAAGATGAGAAGATGCTTGCTTAAATATGATGAATGCAAATATTTTGGAAAAACATGACATCATGATGTTGATGCCTTATAATTGGCTAAACATGATAACATGCAACTAAGAATGATAGGCTATCACAAAACCCAATTCAGATCATTGTGAGTCCATTGGCAGTGGAAGTGACAGAGGACCATTAAATGGCATCTGTAGTTTGTATGGGCACAAGAAATATAAATTGAAACATGATAATGAAAAAAATATTAAATTTCCTGAAAGAATGATGAATTCTGAATGAATAAAAAAAATGAAATTTCCTAAATTTTTTAAGGTCGTTGAACATATCAAATGGTCAAAAAATAAACTTACTTTAAATTAAGATAAATCAAGAATAATTAGTGAGAACTAGAGTTGAATTTTTCAAAGTTTTTTATTTTCATCAAAGTAAATGATAAAATGGGGTGATATTTTATGGAAAATTAAATATTAAGAAAGAGAACTCAAAGATCTCTCCAGTGAAAAAACAATCACATAAATTGGAGTAAATCCAAGGAAAAGTTGAAGAGAGGAGTTAAGAAAGAAAGTTGTTCTCAAGCAGAGAGAAAGTGAAGATAAAACTTAAAATTCTCTTTATGTATCATTATAAAATGAAATCTAGAATTAGAAGAAGAAAGATCAATGAAACTACGAGTCAACTAACTTAATCTTGCCAAGAAAATAATCCACTAAATTACCATATCAAGGCTCTTCATGTCAATGTCTTCTTGGAAGAAATTTGAAATTCAAGCAATGATTTCTTATATTTCTTTGAATGAGATCTTGATTTAAAATGCTCAAATGTGCAGAAATGAGTTTATGAACATTTTTTAGATCAAGAGATTTCAAGAAACAACTGTCCAAAGTTTCAATTTCTTGAGAATATCCAAGAATGAGTTCCTCGTCTAAGAAAGAGAAAAGATATAGGGGAAATTTTGGGCCTTGCAATTGGATCACCTCCTTAGATCGAATGGAAAGCCACGGTTCACTAATAATCATCAAAACAATATCCTTATGTCATGTTCCTTCGAATGTCATCCAAGCATCCAAACAAGGCCATGTCACTCCAGGTATATGAAGCGATGCCTTATTTTGTCCATCGGATCTTAGGCTCGTGCACTAGAATGAGCCACACATCGCAATGAATCCAAACAACGCATTCAATCTTCATCGTTATAACTATCTTGATTGATGAGTTGGATGTCCCCAAAGATAAGATGAATTGTCTTAGTAGAGTGTTCTATGCACCCTCATGTTTTTAAGTGATCCACATTATATATTTAGATCCAACACTTAATTTTCTGCCATGTTACCTGCGATATAAAAACCTTTCTGTTACCCCACATTTATAAAATGGAAGATATATATTGGCCCATTAGTGTATGTCCATCATAATAATCCTTTCCCTGAATAGTTTGATATGCATGTCTTACATGGCACCCTTATTCACTCCCTTGTATAAACATGTAAGTGCACTTCACCCCATTAGCTTCACCACATCAACTACCCATAGTGGGCCCCATTTGAACTAAAATAAATTCAAAATTCTGGAAAATTTTCTTAAAAGCTTAAAAAAATACATGTCTTTGAAAATACAGCCCCTTTTGAATTTAAATTTCCTTTATTAAATTTTAAATTCAATAATCTATCATTTGATGTACTTCAATAATCTATCAAAGGAATAAAATAATTAACTCCAAAATTTACTAAATTCACTTTGAAAAGTAAAAGTAGATGATTTTCAAAGTTTCTTTACAAATTTTCTTCTCATTATTATGATGTAGATCTTAAAAAAATTCAAAATCTCAAATAAAATGAGGCTAATATAGAATTTATTTTAATTCTTAGAACTTTCAACTTATGAATTGTACAAAATTAGCCTTAAAATAATGTATTTTGAGATTTTAATATAATTTGCTGTGAGTTTTGAAAATTTACTCAAAATATGATAACATACATTACAAATGCATGAACGTCCCTTCAAATGCGCTAATAATCACATAATTTTAACCATAAGTTACATGTTGTATATAAAAATGAATAATTTAGAAAAAAATTCTAAAAGTTTTTACATATTATAAGCATTCAAATCTATGAATATATTCAACCATTTTGAGTTGACCCATTTTCAAAAATCTTTTTTTTTCATTCAATTTGGAATTCTAAATTAAGTAGGAAAAAATAATTCATTTCTCCAAAAATGGCATGTTCAGCTTGGAATGCTAATGAGACAAATTGTCATTTGTTCTCTTGTCTTCGTGATTTCTTTTACTCCACCCTTGAAATCATGTGAGTTCAAGAAAAAATGATGAGTAAAATGATGGATATTATGTGGCCTATAAGCCAATCACACTTTCATGTATCTTGTTCATTGAAATGAAATTTATTCATTGTCATTCTTGTGTGATGTTTGCAATGAAGTCCATGAGCATGTGCAATGACTAAGTGAATTATGATGAGATCATAATATAGTGATCACTAGTCTTTAAACATATGTTCTAAATATTCCTATTCGTGAGATAGTCGAGAAGGACATCGAATTATCCGGAAAGAATAGCACTATCTAATCCAACTCATAGGATGAGTATGGCTGATCCTATAGCCATCGGTGTGGAGACACTAAGGATAGATAGTGGGTGCTCTTTGGAGAAAGAGTTCACTGAATTGATCCGTATGAATCCCTGAATGGTAATATACCTAAATTGTCAATCAGGTTGATTCATGTCACGGTTGTGTACGTGGTCCTTTGACCTGAGACACCAAAGACATCTTGTGGATGGATGATCGTGTTTTGACTATGACTTACGACCCCCTAGCCACGGGATCTCCAAAACGTCATAGATTGGATACAACATGAAGTCTGCGAAGGTGATTGAGTGGTCAAGATGGGATCATCCACCCTCGGTATATGAGGAGATCGACTCAAGGAATGAGATGCAATTAAATCCTTGGCCAAGGTAGTGGAAATATTATAGAAGTTGTTCTCAATGATTTCTTACTCGCATCAGTACTAAATTGAGTGACCGATTAGGGTTTGACAATTAACCATACCCTAAGTCATTCATGAGTCTCGTGTGGATGAAGGATTATACGTACATGGTAACCAATGATGGCAAGGTTCCATGAAAGCGTTCTAATATACTCCATATCTCCTAGAGAACGTGGTGTAGCTTGGCACCCACCGGGCTGGCGACTCAACCTGTCGATTGGGTTAAATCGATCCTTAGTCAATTAATCTATACGTTGATATAGTTAATTAATAAGGAGGACCAATAAGTGTTATTGGGTTGGTAGAGTCATTAACTGGCGAGATATATGGACCTAGAGGGTCACACACATAAGGTCAATGGACGTCGGTGGATATAGACATAATAATAAGGGTTTTTGTGAAAAGTTCACATTCCCAAAGTCTATAAATAGGGGGATAACGACCATAATAGAGGTGCCCATGCAAGCCTAGTGGAACTTCTCCTCCCTCTTCTCTTCCTCTCGTGGTGACGAGTGTTCAAGAGGAGATCCGATCGTCTGGAGACTGTGTGGATACCGCTAGAGGCCGGACGCTTGAACGGTTGAAGAACTCTTTCAAATGATCCAAGTAAGTATGAATTTTATTGCATACTAGATGATAGGATCACCTAGAATGGATGATGAGATCATCCATTCTTGGTGCTTCCACGATGTTGAATGTTTTGATTCAACACCTTCCGCTGCAATCATTATTTTGGACAAAGATTTGGAGAGCTTTTCAAGCCTCAGATCCTAGCATAAAATACTGATTGCCATTGGAAAAGGTTAGACATGCATAATCTACCATTTTATATCCAATTCATGCAAAATGGGAAGATGTTGCTTAAAGATGGTGGATGCAACCATTTCCAAAAAGCATGATAACATGGAATTCATGCACTATATTTTCTTTAAAATTATGAAAAATGCAATTAAGGTTATCTTAGACCTCAATTTAGATCATTGGTAGTCCCTTATCAATGGAAGTTAATAGAGTACCATCAAATAACCTAAAAATTCATGTATTAGTCAATTTAGTAGAATGAAAAAAAGATTAAGTTGAAAGTCAAGGGGGCAGATAATTCCCTCACTCAATTTAATAGAATTTACAAAAAATCTATCTAAAAGTGTTGAGGTGAGTCATCGCTCTCCCTCACCCGAAGTGAAGGCCATAGCTGTTGAGGCGTTCCTGGGATGATCATATTTGGCCCACCTTTGGCATCAAAGAATCTCACTTCTCTCTTACTGCGCATAAAATATGTCTTTGAGATCAGTGCACCTTAGCTTGAGTTTTAAGCTGACACCTCAAGCTATTAAGAATAATGTGGGCTGCAAATCATGTTTCCATCACTCAAATAATAAATAAAATAGAAAAAAAAATATTTATGTGGTGTGACTCAAAAGGGAGCTTATCCTTTAATTTGAAATCCCTCTTTAATTGAACTTAACAAAAAAATTTTGATCCCTGCTTAATTTTTTTTGGGTTTATTTTGATTTTTTTTAATGTACAACTCTTCACCAAACCATACTTCATTTATTGAAACTTAAAATTTATGTTGTGCAAAAAAGATGAAGATCAAAGAAAAATTGGAGTAGAAAATGAATATATAAGGTATTGTATTTCATAAATGAAGTCCAAGTGAAAAAAAAAAATGCTTCCCACTTATTTGGATTTTCACTTGGGGCTTTATTGACTCTAACCCCAAAAGGCACCAAAGGGTAGGTAAATAAAGCAGTTTTGAAAAAAATTATGAGATTTGAGATCCATGGTTGGGTATACCATCCTTGAATGAGAGTTCAACCCAAGGAAATACCTGGCCCATGGCCTCATTACCCATCCCTTTGGTCGAGTGCCACACCTTAGATCACATTTTTTTTGTGAATTTGCCAATGCAGTGGGGAGTGACCATTACCCATTACATACTTTAATTTTTTTGTCAATTCTTTATATTGATAAGTTGCAAAAATTCATGTGATATGCACATAACAAGTAAAATATTTGAATGCAAAAAAAAAAAATGAATTTTAAAAATTAGAAATTTATAAAAAAATAATTTCAAAACTTTTTTGGAGAAATATTAACATCTTCTAAACACTCCCTAGCTTGAATGGTTAATTGTCCTTAATAAAACCTTATGTGAGCATGAAATAATACTGCATGATAATTCATGGCACAATAGGCAGTTATAAAAGTTGTTGGAAATCAGGTGTAAAAGTCCTCAATATTATTTTTATTCATATTCCACTAAAAATTAAAAAGTAACAAGTGATGGCAACGTCTCTTCCTTTGACTAGATCTCCTATTCAAAATGAGATTCAGTATAAGGCTAATCTACTTTCTAAAAGAAGGAAAGTTGACCATCTTTGACTTCCTAAAAATTTTAGGATCCTAAAAAATTAGGATGCTCCATTGAAGTAACTCTCAAACCTGATTTAGTTGCCATTGGCCCCGTATCTGGTCCTTTGACCTCATTTGACGACCTTTAACTTCATGAAAACAAGGTTAATTTGGTTCCTCAAAAGTGGAGAGCCCAATTTCTCCTTTCCTTCCTTTCATAGTTGTATCAATGTTCTCATGTCTTTGTCCCTTATGTACTTGCATCCAAATAACTCATGAAAAATGTGAGCCTTCAACCACTTAACTTCAAATAAGTCAAATAGGTTAGTCGCATAATATAAGCAAAATAAGGGAAATGATGCATGATAGGACATAGTCATATTTTTATCGTATTCAATCATAAAGAGATGGATATGATACATGGATACAACTATCATTTTTAGACTTATCAAAGTCAGAGAGAAATTTTGATTCCTAGCATTAGTGAGAGCATTTGTCACTTTTAGCGCCTTTTGGATTGCTTAAGGTTGTTAAGATCTTTAGGGCTTAGAGAGTTTAAGCTGGCATGAGAGAACGAGTGAATGAATGTGTCATTGAGAGAGAGAGAGAGAGAGAACGAGTGAGTGAATGTGTCATTGAGAGAGAGAGAGAGAGAGTGCATTTTTGCCTTCTTCATGTGCCCTAAATAAAATCACTCAAATCCAACAACTATTTGAGATTGAAAATTACAAAAAATGATCAAGAGATAAATAAATTTCTGATCTAGGTAAATAAAGGAAAGTAAAATTAATAAGGAAGGAACATAATTAATACAAAAATATTACATAAAATCTATAGCTATTTTGAAATTTTTGTAGCAACATGAACATTCACTTCTGTTATTAGAAATGTTCCCAGCATTTACTTAGTGAAATTTTGGTCTATGCAGTAATCCATGGGGAGTCATCAAAATGTTTCAAGTCTCTTTCCCTTTATTTTTCTGTCGACGTGAGTGTGAAGTTTATATGGCCTATCTTCTATCTTTTATATACTCATCAGCAGAGAGACATTGTATTTGTGGGCTTGAACGTGGTTAGCCACATCGTCTATGTTGGTTAATGGTTTCTAGTAGTTTCTAATTACACAAGGGAGAAGCAAAAACTTTACTCATTGAGAGCCTGAAATTCTCAAGTCATCCAAGAGTTGGAAAAATTTCAACAAAAGACGCAAGTGAATTCTCTGGTTCTTATTTTCCTTATAAAAGCTTAACAATATTTTTTATAAGGCAGATTTTTATAGCTTGCTTAAATGATTGAACTTCATGGTGAAGGACAGAGAGGGTCATATAGAGAAAGAATATTATTTTTTGGGGAAATATCCTTTTTTATGTTTATATCAAAGGAAGGCTAGATTAGGAACTGAGTGAAAATGCACTCAGTTTGAAGGAGAGATCAAGATCCCCTTGCCTTGTTGACAGTCGAAATCTTCATTAAATTTATCAAGTTTGCTAAAGCTCCCGGTTTAATCTTCCTTTGAAAAGCTTCTTCGTTGAGCCATAATTACTATCCTTTATATCCTCTGATATAGAAAGCTGACATAACTAGAGAAATAATCGTGGGATCAGGCCCAGCTGGATACGGATAATCCGCCGTTGAATCTCTCCATAACAGATAATATCCAGCGATCTCATTAAGATAACTCCTTTCTCTTACTTCTTCCTTTCCTAAGTAAAAGATTTCTCTCTATAAATAGGGATACCCTTCAGACTTCTTGTGGGTATCTATATTCTCTTCGAGACTCTCTCTCTGTCCGTCTCCAGTTTTTTCTTCTTAAGTATTCCATGGAGCGAGAAAGCTCTCCGGCAATGGTGAATGAGAATAGATTCTTCCGTTGTCAGTTCTGCTCGAGGAGCTTCTCCACTCCTCAAGCACTCGGCGGTCATCAGAACGCCCACAAGCTTGAGAGATCGCTTAGATCTACGTCATCGACAAAGCATTTCAACCCGTACCCTAACTCTCTCCTCGCCCACTTCCTCTCACTAAACGGATCGCGGAATGCGTTGTTTAGTGCTCGGGCTCCTCGTTCATGGTTGACTTCTTATCCCATGGGGATATCTGGTTCATCTCTAATGGAGCAGCGTTTCCGAGCACGCCACGTAGCAGTGAGAGAAGTTGTCGATGACGGCAATAAAGGCGGCGATGATCTGGATCTTACTCTTCGTCTTTGAACTATCGAGGATGAGGAAAGAGGCGTTCAGTTTCCGTTCTTCTGCGTGCATGTCTTAAAGTTGTATCTCCCTTCGTGGCGTTCTTTCAAAATAAATGGATTGTAAAGCTCCAGTTGAAGCAGTTTTTTTTTTCTTGGAGGTCTGTAAACGAGATTTCGTCCAAGCTGGCGGATTTCGGAGTATTTAATTAAGTTTGAATCTTTGAGTGAGCTGTCACGGTATAGAGAGAGTGAGAGAGAGAGAGAGAGAGAGGGAGGGAGAGAAGAGAGTAGACTGAATAAGAGAAGAACGAACTCTTTTGCATGACATGCGAATGATTTTGATATAGCTTGACATAGATTCTCGGCTCGAATCCTCCGAAAAAAAAAAAATCTTCTGAATAAATTTACTTCTATTTAGAGATTATCTATCTACATTTCTGACTCTACCCGTGAATATAATCCTGCGAGATAAAACTCCAAGAATCTATGGTGGCTAAAGGGAAATCATGGTGGTCCGTGGTTGTTTTGAATGCCTTTAATGCCCATAAAAGGTTATGAGAGAAAATGTTATGTAGAAAAATGAGGAAATATTATGCAAAAGAAATATAAATCAGTTTCTTTAGATTCTCTCTCTCTATCATATCCCTCACTTATAATCCCTATAAGAAAAGTCTGCTAGTAGGGTTTACTCTTTTTGACTTGATATGTCTTCTCTCTCGTTCTTCCTCGTCTCTTGTTGAATATGGTGCTTGATCATCACGGTGATCAAGCCGATGTGAAAGACCAGCAATGTTTGATGGAAATATAACCCAAGGGTGGTCTTTTTGTAAGGGATGCAAGCATTTATTGGCCAAACCTTGATGTAGCTAGTCGATACATCTAGCAGATTTCGTCTCCAAACTTTGGAGATCTCTCTCTATCTATGTGTCTATCTTTTTTTTTTTAGGGAATCATTCACATATTGGAATATGCAATAGTTGGTAAGAAATAAACTATTTTTAGAGAACCTATGACACAAATTTATCATTTACACTTTGAATAAGCGTTTAATTGTCTTTAATTTAAAATTATGAATTTATAATTCATGTGAGTTTTTAAATTTTCTGTTAACTTCAACATTCAATATTGTGTTGATGTTAGATCTCAAGTCAGCTTTCAATTTGAATTATGATTAATTTGAGAATCATGGCTCAGTGTGGAGTGAGAAATAGCATCCAATCAGAACCAACTAAGGGAATAAAGGATGTTCAAACTCATAACAAGGAATTGATGACTGATGATACTCCCATTGGTCGTCATGCCATCTTGCAGATTAGGGTGTCTACTATCATCTAAGATTTGCACGAGCATTGTTGAACGATGCTATGCATGGCTCCTCTACCATGAGAAAAATTTGGAAAGGAGATAGGAAAGTGGGTACAAATATCTTATGGATACATTTTAAGATTGTCCATGCTAAGAGACATGATGAGTTGAAGAGCATCAATGGCCAGAAAACTTGCATCGTTGACACATTTGATTGGGTACACAGGAAAGTCATGCCAAAACATTGTACATTGCAAGGCCATACAGAGAAGACAAAAGACGTCATCACATGTTTGGTGTGCTTGATAGGATTGCCGTGGAGCGTCATCTACAATGCTACATTTAGTGATCGTGTTCATCAAACACTGGACAATGCAGATGTTCATGCAGATGAAGGAGGATGTAAAGCTCCTCTTCATGGATGTAGAACAAGTGTCACTCACCATGGATGCATGGACCACTTAAAATGGTACAAGGATCCTAGGCATTACCTACATTGGGTTGACACAAAATGGCACTACAGTGAGCGAGTTCTCGGCATTCAAGAACTATTTATAAAGCATGATGAAAGGTAGGTAGTTGAGGACTTCACCTTTTCATTGAAGGTGTATTTTGCGGTATGTTGAAATTTTCTTCTATTGCCTTTAGTTTGACAAACTTGTCATTTTACTTGCAAGTCTATGTCATCACAATTGATAATGCTTGTAAAAACGATAGGATGTTATCAATGATCTCGTGGAGGATATATGGTGTAAACTCATAGTTCACCTCTAAGTGACATGTAATTGATAGCATGCAATTATTGATTATTAATATAAATTAAGGTATAAAACATTACATTCTTATGCATGTTATCATACTTTGAGTATATGTATCATTTTGTTCAATTTTAAGTTATGATATCAAATTTATTATTTTAGACATGATTATGGATTTTTAAAAAACATATTTTAGAGTAAATTATTCTCATCGATATTTGAGATTATAATTGGGCTTTAATGTTAAATAATAAGAGAAAATACTTTTTAGAAACTTATTTATTTTTCTAAGTTTTATTTTCTAAGAGAAATGATTGTATTTTTAAATGAAAATTTATTAGCTTGTTATTTATTAAATTTGAATTTTTAAAATGATAGATATTTAATTTCTGATCCAAAAAAATAAATTTGGACTAATTTGAACGTGTACTTTGAAAGTTATGAATTTTCTAATTTTTAGGAATTTTTCTATTTTTTGAATTTTTTTGAATTTATTTTAGATTTATTTGAATTTATTTGGATTTTAAAAATCATCGTTTTTATCACACGCTGATGTGGCAGCTGATGTAGCAGGCGAATGACGTGTCACCATGTGGCGACGTGTATACACGCCACGTGATGCACACATGTGTGTATCTTTGTGTGTGTGGGCACTCGTGTGTGTATGTGTGCGTGTGAGATTAGTGGGTTAAGCATCCTTTTGAGGATATTCGGTACACCCACTTAACACTCGCTAGTTATATACCTTACACTTCGCATTTATTTTTGTCATGTGGGACTATTTGTATTTTTTATTATGTGCTAGTGATGTGGCGCTAAGAGGAGAGTCTGATTCGCGTACTTAATCAAAGCCGTTGATATTCACTTAAGTGAGGGAAGTACGCGGCGCAGTCTGATTGGACAACAATTCACATTTTAAATGGCTGAGATTAAATGCGTTCGATGGACTTCCATGGATGCGTGGCGACATCTCAAGTGTTCAATGAAGATCAAGCGACAGGCGTTACACTTTGATCTAACTTCACACGAACACATAGCTTCATCAAGGCCCTTCATTTTAAATTGGATGGACACAACTTAAGGACGACAATTTGCATTCTAGAGTTTCATCTCAGTCGTTAATCATAGATGAAATGCCAAATCCAACGCCTATGCCCGAATTTTCCTATTTATACTTATGTTCTTCAACGAAAAATGTATTCTTGGGTATTTTTGAGTAATAAAATTTTTAGATATCTCATTCCTTGAATCTCATGCTTTCCTCCTCTTCTTGATTGATTTTTTTATCCAATGAGTGTTTAAAAGTGAGATTTCGTTCAAAGAATAAAGAGAAATCTCATCTTGAATGACAAAACTCATCTTCAAAATCGTGGAATGAAAATCCTTTGATCCGACAATTAATTGGATCATTTCGAGCACTATTTCATGTTAGATTATGTGTTTTCATCTTAATCTCTCTTCTATAACATCATATTTCTCTTTCATATTGTAGATTAGTCGAATTTTAGATTTTTTTTGTTTTATGCCTCCTCGTGAACAATTTTTATATCTGAATTTCTCTCCTTAATTTCTCCGTAAAACTTGATCTAAATCTAGTGATTTTTTATTCCATGGATTTCTCTTCAGGTTCTCTTTCTAAAATTACTAAAATTCCTAATTTCTCACCTCAATTTCTTGTCCAATTTTGATCAAATTTAAAGAACAATTTGAAAATAACTTAATTCTCTTTGGATTCGACCCTTATTCACCATTATACTATTTAATTCATTATTATTATTTTAAATTGGTGAGTTTGGAATATGTTTTGACACGTCTTTGTGTGTTTTCAACAACCCCACATATTCGTATAACAAGTCATAAAGATGCTGGGAACTCATGCTCGAAAAGCCCTCCAAATCTTTGTCCAAAATAATGATTGCAACGGAAGGTGTTGAATCAAAACATTCAACATCGTGGAAGCACCAATAATAGATAATCTCATCATCCATTCTAGGTGATCCTATCATCTAGTATAGAATAAAATTTATACTTACTTGGATCATTTGAAAGAGTTCTTCAACCGTTCAAGCGTCCGGCCTCTAGTGGTATCCACATAGTCTTCAAACGATCGGATCTCCTCTTGAACACTCGTCACCACGAGAGGAAGAGAAGAGGGAGGAGAAGTTCCACTAGGCTTGCATGGGCACCTCTATTATGGTCGTTCTCCCCTTATTTATAGACTTTGGGAATGTGAAATTTTCACAAAAACCCTTATTATTATGTTTATATCCACCGACGTCCATTGACCTTATGTGTGTGACCCTCTAGGTCCATATATCTCGCCAGTTAATGAATCTATCAACCCAATAATACTTATTGATCCTCCTTATCAGTTAACTAAATCAACATATAGATTAATTGACTAAGGATCGATTTAACCCAATCGACAGGTTGAGTCGTCAGCCCGGTAGGTGCCAAGCTACACCACGTGCTCTATGAGATATGGAGTATATTAGAACTCTTTCATGCAACCTTGCCGTCATTGGTTACCGTGTACGTATAATCCTTCATCCACACGAGACTCATGAATGACTTAGGGTATGGTTAATTGTCAAACCCTAATCGGTCAAGTACTGATGCGAGTAAGAAATCATTGAGAACAACTTCTCTAATATTTCCACTACCTTGGCCAAGGATTTAATCGCATCTCATTCCTTGAGTCGATCTCCTCATATACCGATGGTGGATGATCCCATCTTGACCACTCAATCACGTTCGATGACTTCATGTCGTATCCAATCTATGATGTTTTGGAGATCCCGTGACTAGGGGGTCGTAAGTCATAGTCAAAACACAATCATACATCCACAAGATGTCTTTGGTGTCTCAGGTCAAAAGACCACTCACACAACCGTGACATGAATCAACCTGATTGACAATTTAGGTATATTATCATTCAGGGATTCATACGGATCAATTCAGTGAACTCTTTTTCAAAAGAGCACCCACTATCTATCCTTAGTGTCTCCACACCGATGGCTATAGGATCAACCATACTCATCATATGAGTTGGATTAGATAGTGTTATTCTTTCCGGATAATTCGATGTCCTTCTCGAATATCCCACAAATAAGAACATTTAGAACATATGTTTAAAGACTAGTGATCACTATATTATGATCTCATCATAATTTACTTAGTCATTGCACATGCTTATGGACTTCATTACAAACATCACACAAGAATGGCAATGAATAAATTTCATTTCAATGAACATAAACAAGAAATATGAAAGTGTGATTGGCTTATAGGTCACATAATATCTATCAGAAGAGTCTCCCAAAAGCACTCCATGAGCTTCAAAGATGTAGTATCTGAGGTGAGGACATAAGATCATGCCATTAGGGGCTTGGATAGATGATGACATGAGTTTATCAAGATCTACGAGCAATATGCCAATGAGGTAGAAAAAAAGATGGTCATATTGGACTTCTTGACCTCTAGAAAAACATGTATGGAATGCTATTTGTTGCTGTTAAGAAGTAATACATGATCGACAAGCTCTTCGTCCATTGCACAACTAAGGATAAACATGCAAAGATCTCCTAAGATGAGTCGGAGCTATTGAGTCCATTTTTTTAATGTCCTTGGATAGTTCTACATCTAAGTGTATTATCTAGGCATACTATCCGATCGGCTACAAAATCCTCTACATTATCAAAGGACTTCATGAGCACCTAAACGGAGTCATTGCATGGGCCAAGGATCATAATCTCTTCATTGTCACCAAGAGCTTGTGAATGGAGGACTGATCATGAATGGAAGAGGCATGCATCACAATGAATAACAACTTGGATAAGTACGCGAAGGTGTTGCAGGAAAATAAGGCAATCATTGAAGTGGCAAACAATGCCTTCATGGATCCCTTGCACAAGGGCTCGATGTTGAACAACAAGAAAAAGGAGGCCGCTATATACTTCCGTTGGAAGCTCTAGTTTGTTGATACAACAATACCGCATGCCGCAAGCCAAGAGGGGACTAAGCCGTCTAAGAACAAGCTAGTTTCCTAGTACATGACGGCGATGAGGAGAGACGAAGGCATGCTAAGCACATTGAACCGTATGCAAGAATTTGTTGAATATCTCAGTGAAGTTTTCAAGATGAAGAGTGAGACAATGCACTAAGCTGGGGATCTTGAACTGAAGCACTTGTCACCGTGAGGTGGTAGCGTTAAGTAGACAACAGTTGGAGGTATAACGTTGTCCTCAAAGACTCTAATGCTGAAGATGGAGTCATCATGTAGGCTAGAGGCAAGTAAAAAAAACATGGCCATTGCAAGATATCATCATTTTTCTTTGAAAAGATCACACCATTAATTTTAAATTACAGATCTGAGGGTCTCATTGTTTTTCTCCATTACTTCAGTCTGTAGGAGATGGAGAATAGCAAGTTCCTAGAGCCAGTTCCATGGCCTGGCTCTAGACTTGCGCAGATCTGCGGCATCTTGCGCTATTCGCGCCAGCGAAGGACGAAGATGGCATGCGCCTAATCATCTGCCATGTCCTTGCCTAATGCCAACAGAATGGGCACATGACTAGCCATAGGCCTCCTGCCATAGCGCCGCGCCCTAAGCATCGTCCCTCCACACGTGCCAACAGGCATGCCTAGGTCTCATGTCCACATCATGTTGCCATCAATCGGATCATGTGCCACATTGCATGCCGCGGCAGCACGTTTGTCACGACAGTGCCTGCCAAGACATGCCTAATGGGCCCAATATCCGCGGCTTGGATCCTCACATCGTCATCCAGGGACCGAATATTGGGTAACGGATTGACGAGATGGATACCGGACTGGCAATCATTAGGCCTGGTAATGGGGACCAATGTGAACAATCTCGGGCCAGACAATTGACCCGATTTTTTTTGCAACCGTGGCACGTGGGAAAGGGAGACACCGTAATCCCGGTAAAAGCGTCCGACGTTCCAGATAAGATCCAAGATCTTTAAATAAATCTTGAACGGCGCAATGGCACTATGCCACGTGGCAGACGCAATGGGCGCCTACTAAACGGATGTCTACAGCGTCGGCCGCCGAAACAAGACCAAATGCTCGTCGGCGAAGGTGGCGTGCACGATTAAAATAGGGGGTGAGAATAACGACCGCTTGGCCGTAACCTTTTCAGTGACGTCAGTTTCTGGGGATGCGTCATCCTCGCCTATATAAATTGATAACCTGTTTTTGGTGAATTAGTGAGAGTTTGTTGGGGAAAAGAAAGATGGAGAACGCCATCGACAGGCAGAGAGTTCTCCTCCGTCACCTCATTCCTTCACCGGAAACGTCGTCGCAGATCGTATCGGTAACTTCGCAAACCTGGAATCGTGGATTCATTTAGGGATTTCAGTTTCTTTGGAGCACCGATCGAAAATTCTGAACCGACAATTTTAGAAATCACGGAATCGGTGTATCCAGCTTCGGACTATTTTGTTCTTTTTGAGTTCTGGATGTTTGGATTTAATCGTTTTCGAATTCCGCCATCTCGATTGACGTGAAATCTCTTTCTGGTTCGTCAATTCGAAATATGAATACGCTTATGCTGAAATCACTTTTCCGATAGGAGAATACTGTTTTCGACCTTTAGAAAATACCTACGAGTGATAATTGCGATTCGAAGATTTCTATTCTCATCAGATTCATCTGTCATGTGCCAAAGAATACTCTGACGTCTCATATTTTTTATATATAATCTCTCTGGGTAGATACCAATGCGAGACAGCCCCTCATAATTCTGAACTTTAGTTACCCTTTCCTTTCACCAGATTATTGTGGTTATTTCTCTAAATGGTATCTTTTTATTAGCAATATCTAAACTGTTGTGTGCTGTCAGCTATGATTCTTTTTTCATTTGTATCTGTATTTACCGAGAATTTTACTCTATTTCTAGTCATCCATTTGTGCTGCGGGAGACAGTGCTGCATACGAGAGGAGTGCTTCCTTTGGTGATGATGTCGTGATTGTGGCGTAAGTTTTCAGACTGTTATAAAAATTGTCTTGTTTTTTCCTTTTTGTTGTATATCTCTGATCGTGGTGTACTTTACTTTTTGCAAAAGTTTCAGGCAGAAAGAAAATGAATTTTTTTACTTAATCCCATCCATCAAGTCTTTCGTCTCTTTTGATGTGAAACAAAGATGCTGTTTTATAAAATAAATGAAGATTGTTTTGATCAATAAATTTATTTTCCATGTTCTGACCTTTCTGTAAAACATAAGATCAACCAATAACATGAATCTTGGGCGTTAATGGTTCACTATGTTTCATTATTCGATTGGTTCTCTGATGTCTCACTTTATTCTATGAAATTTAATTTATCAATTGTTCTTTAACTTTCACATTATTTAGGGATTATCCTTCATGAGACCAGGTGATGCTGTCCACATTCTTTGGGCAGCCTTTTTACCTTGTGATCTATGAGAAGTTGTGAAAAGTTATAAAATAAGTAAAGAAGATAAGTGGAAGGAAGAAAGAGATGAGATATGGAAAGAGGGGATTGCAAGAGGAGCTAGAGAGATCAAATAATATTCTGATCCATGGAGTTCTGCATCTCTGAAATCTACATCATTTCGTACCCCTCCTTGGTCCCCAATCTTTTTTGCAGGGTAGAGAAGACAGGCCTTAAACATCCTTTGGAATATGTAGTAAATTGTTTGCAAAGAACGGTGTCTGGAATTTTGCTTTCAAGTTTCTGCCTTTATTTCAAGAACATTATGAAACAAAAGGCAAAACATGTTGGGGAAGACAAGAGAGAAAACCCTAGTACTAGTTTGGATAAGCTCATTATATATGAACACGGACTCAAAATTTCCCTCTCCACCTAGTTTTACTGTATTGCCCCATTGTCATTAATCATGAAATATTAACTCATTATTTCTAATATTCGTTATGGTTATTAGCCTTCAGGAATTTTTTGAATACCTTTATTGTCTTTACTCTATCAGTGCATATCGGACCCCACTGTGCAAGGCAAAGCGTGGAGGCTTCAAGGATACTTCACCAGAAGATTTGCTGGCGACTCTTCTTAAGGTTTAGTTTAAACCTTAAGATGACTTCTTCCTTTTTTTCTTCTTGTTAAATTTTTAATTTTGTATTCATGTTTTAAAATTGGTATTTAGGCAATAGTTGACACGACGAAGATCAACCCAAGTGAAGTTGGTGACATTGTTGTTGGTACTGTTCTGGCTCGAGGCTCGCAAAGAGCTACCGAATGCAGAATGGCTTCTTTCTATGCAGGCTATCCTGGTATTTCTATCTTTCAAGAGACTGAGAGACGGAGAGAGAGTGGTTTTTCATGAGAACCTTTCTGCTTTATTGGCATTAGGATTTTGTTTAAATACATTATGGAAATGTTACAGAATATGTACATAAGTAGAATCTATGGTGACTGCAATATTAAATGTACTATTTAAAAAAGAGACAAAAATAAAATTGAATGACTTGTATAGTAGGCTTATTTTAGTTGTTTTTGTCATGCAGAAACTGTGCCTGTGAGAACTGTGAACCGCCAGTGCTCCTCTGGTCTTCAGGCAGTTGCTGATGTGGTCTCTGCTATCAAAGCCGGTTTTTACGACATCGGTAATTCAAATATTGTTTGCCTTACCATTATTGGTTATATTCCTCCATTGACCACTCTACTTTGGTCAAAACAGGCATTGCAGCTGGCTTGGAGGCAATGACTGTAGACCCAATGGCTTGGGATGGGTCCATCAATCCCAAGGTAAAAGCCCAGTTATGTATTATAGAATTGTATAGCCTTATTCAAATTTTGAGGAATAAATTAGTAAAACCTATGTTCTCTTTAGACTGAAGAGTTCATACAAGCCCGAGATTGCATGCTCCCTATGGGCATTACATCAGAGAATGTAGCTCACCGTTTTGGCGTCACCCGCCAAGAACAGGACCAAGCAGCTGTAAGACTAAAAATTTGTGAGGTTTTTTTTTTCTTTTTTTTTGGATAAATAATCATTAGTGTTTGTTGATGATCTTTGTAGGTTGAATCCCACCAAAAGGCGGCAGCAGCAATTGCAGCGGGTAGATTCAAGGATGAGATCATCCCAGTCGCAACCAAGGTTGAACCTTTGTCATCATCATCATCTTTGTTAGCATGATTTTCAACCTTAAGCTATATGTCATTATCAGCGTTATTATTGTCACTAGGAGACAACAGCATAGCCATTTTTAGTCATTATGGATGGGATAATTCCTTATCATCATTATGATTAATATTGTTTCTCTGGATCATATACGCAACCATAGATTTATGAGGGTCATGGATAAGATCATTCCTGCACTGACAAAGGTTCAACCATTATCATTACTGTTGGGGTTATGCATCAGCCTCATCTAATTATGATTGCCATGGATGAGATCATTCATGTCCTAATAAAGCTTTGGCCCTCATCATTATTCATATTATTACCACGGCTATGGATCTGCCATTCATCCATGTGTGATCATCACAGGTTGATGAGCTCATTCGCTGACCATCAAAGGTTGAACCCTAATCATTATCATCATCATCCTCGTTGTTTTCCTCATGGGCACCTTGAACATTGTTATCATCATCATCATTAATGGGATCAGAATCAGGATCATCATCAACATTGCCTGAGATTATTGTGTTGCCACGTTCGTCTTCATCATTCTCGACAATCTCGTGATACCCATCAGTGTCATCACATCCATGGATCATCCATAAATCTGTCTGCTAACTCATCAGTTCCGCTATATTTTTCCATCTTAGATAGTTGACCCCAAAACTGGAGAGGAAAAGAAAGTTACGATCTCAGTGGATGACGGGGTCCGGCGTGAGACCACTCTATCAGGTCTGGCAAAGCTGAAGGCAGTCTTCAAAAAAGATGGAACCACTACTGCAGGTAATGTTTGATCGGTTTGTCTATTATTTGACTTTAAGTAACTTTGCAATGGCGTCTGGTTTTATTGCAGGAAATTCCAGCCAAGTGACAGATGGAGCCGGAGCAGTGCTCCTAATGAAGAGATCTGTAGCTCTTCAGAAGGGCCTTCCCATTCTAGGCGTTTTCAGGTTCGTTCGCCCCTGACAAGCCAGCCCTTTTACGTTGGGTTTATGTGGGTTGACTTTTGAGATATCTCAGGAGTTTTGTGGCTGTGGGAGTTGACCCTGCTATCATGGGGGTGGGGCCTGCTGCGGCAATTCCTCCAGCAGTCAAAGCTGCTGGCCTCAAGCTGGATGACATTGATCTTTTTGAGATAAACGAGGTCAATTCCAGTCATGATTCCGCTGTCTCTTTGTTTCTTTAAAATTTGTTTTTTTTAGTATAAAATTTGTTGATTTTTCGTTCTTTCTCTTCAGGCCTTTGCTTCCCAATTCGTCTACTGTGCCAAGAAGCTAGAGTTGGATACATCCAAGATAAATGTTAATGGTGGGGCTATGGCCCTCGGTCATCCTCTGGGCGCCACTGGTAGTATCTTCATCTCTCCCTCTCCTCTCCTCTTTTTATGACAAGTTGTCTTCTCTCTATCTCCCTCATGGGTTGGTCAATGGCAGTGCTCACTATTTAATTGGGCTGCTATTTTGTCTAGGTGCTCGTTGTGTGGCAACGCTTCTGCATGAAATGAAGCGCAGAGGAAGAGACTGTCGCTTCGGTGTTGTCTCCATGTGCATAGGTTCTCTCTATTTTCTCTTATCGCTCTAACTGTGAGAAGGTATGACAATGGTGAGACGGTGGACTTATCTCTCTCTCTCTCTAGGGACCGGCATGGGTGCGGCGGCTGTCTTTGAAAGGGGAGATTCTGCTGACCAGCTCACCAACGCAAGATCAGCTTAAGAACCAGGGCCAGCACTCTATCTTTTGCTGGCAACTGTGGTCGACAGTTAAAGGACAATAAATTCTTGAATTTAACTATTTGAATAAATACTTATTTTATATATGGCCCATCTGACAGGGGATATCAATGAATTACTATTCCTTTCATCAGGCCCACCGAGACCCGCACGTTATAGGGTTCGTCGGTCCTGGTGTCGGGAACCATTTTTAGTGATAACTAAACCGACACTTGAATCCAGTTCGGTGGCAGTTACGGCCATGTCAGGCAACGTATACGCATGTGCATGCATGGATGCATGGATGCATGTGTGTACTCCTACTATGTCATCATATATATAAAACTATATGTGCTTCAAATTGTAAATCAGCAGTTAAAATCCTAGGGTTTCCATAAATATAAGTTTTATATCACCCGTCATGGATGGGATTAACCGTGGATTAGCTTTTTGGCCCATTAATTTTTCGTCTTCTATTCTGGTCATGGAAGGTAAGATCACGCGTCCTTTTCGGAAGGAGGCAGCCTAAAAGGCCGTCCATGACGTCACCTTGGGTCCATCAATTACTGTCAGGGATCAATCCCGGTTTAGGCCCCAACAGTCCGCCACCTTGCATACCGACTGTTTTCCTTTCTCCAAACAAAGAAAAATAAATGCCAACAGTGGACCCCACAAGGATCAACTGCCGACTACCGCCACTGGAGCAGAGCAGGCAAGGTACAGTGCCAGCCAGCGTCTGTGACTTCGCCAACAGACTCGACACAAGCTGCCTCCTCCCATCGCTTTCTCTCTTTCCCATATCCCGTTTCCTCTGTTTTTGGTTTCCTGAGGAGAGAGAAGGTGATCATGGAAGAGGAGAATGGAGATTCCGAGACGGAGCTGGATTTGGGTCTGAGCCTGGGGAAGAACGTTTTTGACGGAAGGGCTTCGAGGATCGGTGACTGTCGCGTTATGCTCACTGCGGAGGACTTGCCTCCCCTCTTCTTGCTCCCTACGGGTCGCCGATTTTGTCACCCTCTTCGTCTACGGATTCTTCTTCTCCTCCATCTCGAAGAACAGCAATTTCCGCCAGTTCCGGATCTCTGAGGCCAAGGTCCTATATCTGTTCGTCGATTTGATTCGTAGGAACTTTGTCTCTGATTCTTTCTTAAATCTTCCGACAGGGGACAAGTTGTGGGGTGGCCTCCAGTTAGAGCTTACCGGATGAATAGCGTGATCAATCGTCACTTCAAGAGCGATCTCGTTGAAAATGACAACTCCAAGAATGATGGATTCAGCCGATGTAAGATCGCTGAGAAAGATCAGAGGATAAAGAAAGGGTTGTTCGTGAAGGTCAACATGGATGGAATGCCAATTGGGAGAAAAATAGATCTCCTCTCCCATAGCACATACGAAGGGCTCGTGGCTACGCTGGAAGAAATGTTTCAGAAACCCAATTCAGTTGATAGATCTATCAGTTGAGCACCGCTTTTTATCAATTTTCTTTTCTCGGGCTTAATTGTTTTCTAATGGACGGATTTTTTATTCTTTTTTACTTTTTTATTATAGAGAGTGGGAAGAGTTCGCCACTTCTGGATGGATCTTCTGGATTTGTGCTCACCTATGAAGACAAGGATGGGGATTGGATGCTTGCTGGGGATGTTCCTTGGGTGTATGATTCTCCTCGATCAGTTTTTTCTTCCTCTTGATTCTCTTAACTTTTATTCTGTCAAAAACCCGCTGACGAATTATAGCCGGAAGAGGAAGCAGAGTAGCTATTGAGCCTACTAGGCCCATCAAGAAGCTTCTGTCAAATCGAAGGATTGAGTGGTGATCGTCACGTCCCAAATTGTGGTTGGCTGGATGGGACGGGTTGGTAATGGAAGGGTTCCTCGTCTAGGAAGGGTTGACGGGACGACCGGATCGGACTATGATTCTCATAAATTTTCTTCCACTTGATTCTTTCAAAACCCTGCCTATGATTTATAGGGTTGCTATTGAACCCACTAGTCCCTTGCAAAAGCCTATTGGGGCCCAACACTTACGTGTATCTATCTCTCTCTCCCCCTCATTGTGTAGCCCAATAGAGAGCCTCCTCGTGTAACCCTCGTAACAGACAATAACAGACGAGTGCTTCTTCTCATTCTACCATCCCACCTTTCCACATCCCATGAACAGGCTTATATACAAACAGGGGATGAATTGTGATAATTTCACCTTTTTAACAGGTCAGTTTAGGACTCATTGTGATCGTGAACTTGAAATCTATGGTTTCTTTGTATTTCAAAAAAAAAAAATCTATGGTTTCCAGTGGGAAAAGCCAGTTCATTATCTTCATTCTCATCTCTCACATTTCTCTGGCTTAGGAGATGCAGCCTTAATCTAGAGTGGCAGATAGAGGATTGGGTGAGGAGATAAATTGACCAAGATAATACTCTTATTCAGCCACACAATTGGCTTTATTAGCCACATGATCAACGACTCACAACTGCAAGGCTTGTAAATTATTAAAGTATTTTTTTCATGTTGCTCAATCACTTTCCAATTTTATGCTTGGAAAATTATGACCAGCACGGATTGTTTTGGCTAAGTTTTTTTATTTTCCTCTGCATCCTTTTAGAATAAAGCTAGGTTCCATCAGATCTGCACTATCTAGTCTCCATTGCATTTGTAGATATATATCTGTAAAATTTAGAAGTATCAAATATGAAGATCATTGTGCAAGACATTGATAAGACTTTTCTCTCAATTCTTGTGTCGCAGGATGTTTTTAAGCACAGTGCAGCGGCTCAGAATCATGAAAGCAGTAGATGTTACTGGTGAGACATTTTCCATTTTTGTTCATCCTTTCTTGCCTCTCTCTCTCTCTTTCTTTTGATGTGTATTCTATCTAGTCTCTATTTTGCATCTTTCTTCTCTTCTGTTTTCTTTTATCTAATTTTTTCTCAATATTTCAAACTGTAATTTTCAGGATTTAATGCTTTGACTTCAATTTCTTGAGGAGGGAAGTGTGTGTGTGTGTGGGGGAGGGGGAGAGAGAGAGACATCATCCATTGACAATCTATTCAGAACCAGACCTTCAGTAACCCTTAAGAGCTCGGAACCTCGGGTAACAGCTGGTCACAGTGCCCTCAGGAGATAATCATATGCTTTCTTCACCGCCGGAAATATGTTCTGCTGTAAATATTTTAATTTAATGGGTTCTCCCTGGAGAACTAGAACTCTCTTTTTCCCTATTTTTCTTGACCCTTTGTTAAAAGCATCCGCCAAAATGATTATTGAGTCGCTTCTTTTATGTCTTATGAACATAAAATTTACTTTCTCATCTAGTGAACTCAAGAACATGGTGAATAATGATGAAAAACTTATCCGCATTTAATGAATTAATGATGAAATCCAAAAGCCTTTTGCCCCAATTAAAGAAGAAAAATCTCTGAATATTAAAAATATAATGATAACAAGTATAATCTTGTAAACATACGTGACAATCTTTTGAATAGTTTGAGCCTGAATTAAATGTCTCGTTTTTTGTCTGAAATAAATGTAAAGGAAATGGTATCATACACATCTGATTATCTATTATATTGCATTCTTGTAAATATTCATCTAATAACCATGTAAATCTTATTAAATGTATGTATATGTAATGTACTCATAGTTTTCCCTACGAAGATATGTGCGTGTTTGAATCTCTTGTATTTTGATTATTGGATCATGCTCTTGAGATCTCTTGTTTGACTTTCCTTGGGATCTTTTTTATATAAAGGGCCCTCTCTCCTTGACTGTTTGACCTTCACTTTGTCACATTCTTCCTTCTTACATTCTTCCAGTGCACCACAGTTCACCAAGGGCTCATTTTTGGGTCATGCTCTCGTCTGTCTAGATCTACTACATTCTTCGCTCCAAGATGATTAAGTTTGCTTTGGTCTGCAAGAACTGCACTCATTTACCTGATTTTCTGCTTCACAAATTGATACAAGTTTCAATGGAAATTTATGTGAATCTGTTTTGATCATTACACTTGTTTAAATATTTTGTCAAGTTCATTTATCTCCAATGTAGGCTTCTATCACCTTGAGATTTTTTATACCTTTTTTTTTCTCATTCTCTCTTCTGACATAAATTTAACATTAGAGCACTCGGAATCTCTGAGGGCCAAACAGCCTTGAAGATGGAGTTGAAAAATCAAATGTCTCTTATTGGTTGAAAAAGACAACAGTTGAGTCTCTTTTTTTGTCAGCTCTGTTCTTTGACTTATGCACCTCAATAAGTTTACTCCCAATCAGGTAAACTTGATTTTTTGACATTTTCAGCGATCTTCTAGAGACATTGACATCATGTCTACTAATAGATCACTCCCAAGGATTCAATTTCACTGGCCATCACTGGAAGCTGTCAGCATCATCAAACTTAGAGGCCGCCTGATTTTACTGGCATCAGGGTCAGTTCTCACTTTATTGAAGGCATGATGACATCCCCTTCTATGGCCACTAGGCAGTGTCTCAGTTCTTGCTATTGTTCCAAGGTGGCAGATCTAATGATCAAAAGATCTTTTTGATAATCTAGATTACGATTCGCAACTTGAAAATAGTACATTACTCTTTTTTGAGTTTTTTTTTTGTGGGTACAGGCATGTGAATCCTCCATTGGAAGATTTGAGACCCTGTCTTGCATAAAATGAAATACAATTATACATGCTTGGTGAACTCATGAAATTTTTTTACTTTCGGTGATAAAAATGTAGCCTAATCATCACAATGCATCTTCATTGGAGCTTCAAGAGGAAGATCAAGTTCTTCAATTAGAGGTCGTGGCTAGAACGTATTGATAGCCATGTGGGCTATCAATATGTACTCTGCCCCTACACTAAACCATGGAACAACATGTAACCTAATTTTCATCACGATAAGTCCAAAAGCAAGATGTAGAATCACTATCACCCTTATCTCCAGCATATCCTTCAAAAAATAAGCCTTAATGCATAAATGATCATGGTTCTCTTAGATGAGTCATGTCTTGGGAGATTTCTTCAAATAAGTTGAGTTCACTGGTCCAATGAACCTCTCAATGTTCATGCATACTCTAGATAATGAGCCAAAACTAAAATAATATATGGACAAGTCATCTTAAATAAATCAACTTTCCAATAATCCTATGATACAGATCAACATTCAAGTTAGGGTGAATCAATATCCCAAAATTTTACTCATGGATCAAATTGTGATACCTCTAGTTTTCAACAAAAAAATTCCAATTCTATGAAGTAAATCCAACACATATTTGTTTTGAGATAGCACCATCATGTTTGGGTCTATAGGCAAACTCAATAAAAAAAAATATTGCGGTTTCCTCTTCCTTAAAAAATGACCTAGAAGAGAGCTTTCACCTGAGAAATGCAATCAAAGTCAGTTCTTCCCAATAAAAGATCATCAGCATAGAATACTAAAAAATGGCATCCATGAGTGGTGTGCATGATGAAGACCAATGGGCACATAGTATGACATTAAAGCCAAAAGATGTCATTGTGTGGCTAAATTTCTCGAACCAAGCTTGTGAACTCTTTTGAGGCCATAGATAGCTCGATTGAGCTTGAAAACTTGAGTTAACTCACCCTAAAGAAAAAACTTTGGAGGTTTCTTCAGAAAAGCATAATATTTAAGATCTTCATGCAAAATAGCATTGTTGAAATTGGAGAGCAAAGCTCAAATTCAAACTAGTCATTGGAGAGAAATTTTCAAAGTAATCAATTCCATAACATTCGGTGAAGAGATGAGAAGATTCAGTAACATTGTTCACTGAAAATACACAATCACGATTCAAAACAAGTCCAAACTAAATATAAAAAACTTAAATACAGTCCCACATGGGGTAATGCCTAAGAAATTTTGGACTATATAAACCCTAAAAATTAGATAAAACACGATTGAGCTATATATGTATATGATTATTGAACTATTATTCCTCTTAATTGGGCACCACACATGCACCACTTACACACTCTGTGGAATCTTTAGGCAATGCTCTATGATATATAATACATGCACCACTTTTTTTTATTTTTCCTTAAATAAATACAAAATAAATTCAAAAAAATCTAAAAAAATCTCTAAAAACTTTTTTATAAATCATATCTTTCAAAATGCAACTACTTTTCATCCAAATTTCTTTCTTAAATCATAAATTAGATTAACTATCATTTTATGCCATTAAATTTTAAACTAATAATTTAATAAATATTTATTCAAAAATTTCTATAATTTCACTTTAAAAATTCAAAGTAGATCAATTTCAATGTTTATTTAAAATGAGGCTAATATTGAAAGAATTTGAATGTTTGAAAAGTCAAACTCATGAATTACATAAAATTAGCCTTAAATAATGCATATTGAGACATTAAGATAAATGACATAGAATTCTTGAAAATACATTTAAAACATGATAACATGCATAGTAATTGTATAAATTCTGCCTTCAAATGCAGTAATAATGATGCACCTTCATGCACATATTGCATGTTATCACACCCCTACATGCCACCAATAAAGCATTACATCAACTTACATTTTCATTTAGTTGTATTTGACAGTATCAACCCAGAAACAATTCACAATGTTAACATCTTACATATGCAATAAAAGTCCCAGGTGTTTTGTGACTTTAGCACCTAGACTTCACTGTGCACGGAGGCTTTTCAATTAGGTACTCACAATACCTCTAGGTAATTCCTGGTCACTGACTTAGAGTCAAGATTAGTGGTAAATTAAGGTAAAGAAGTGCAAAAGATGGTCATAGGGAAAAATTGGAGATAGGATGTGTTGTACAAGCGTAGTCACCTCTGCAGATGACAATAAAAACATGTCGATCACTTTGAAGTAATAGAAAGGCCTTGATTATTGATCATTCAGAAGGCATAGATTTAAGAAAATATAAACAAGATAAGAAAGATCTAGAATTTTGAATTGAACTTGCATGGAAGAGACTTCATTTAAAGGTCAAGAAGGTAGTTCAAAATATAATTGAAGCGGAAGAAGGTTAGCAAGTAGATTAAAAAATAAGGTTTTTAGGATTACCCATTGATAACATGCAATTTTTACATGTAATTACATGATTATTAGCGCAAATTAAGGCATAAAATTTTTTATTCTTATGCATGTTATCATACTTTGAGTGCATATCTATCATTATATAAAAATTTAAGTGATAATCCCAAAATACACTATTTTAGGTATAATCATAAATAATTAAAGAGAGATATTTGAGATTAGATTATTCTTATTTTTATATTTAATATTATAATTGGGTTTAAATGTTAAAGAGTTTGAGAAAATATTTTATATGCAGTCATCTTTTTCTAGTTTTATTTTCTAAAGTAAATAAGTGTATTTTTTAAATAAAAATTTACTTCTTGTTATTTATTAAATTTGACTTTTTAGAATGATAGATTATTTAATTTCTGATCAAAAATAAATAAATTTGGATTAATTTGAAGTTATATTTTTAAAGTTATGAATTTTCTCAATTTTAAGGTTTTTTCTGGATATTTTTTAATTTTATTAGGATTTATTTTTTATTTTACTTTGATTTTGAATAATAAAAATATTTTAATTTTGTGTGCTGATGTGGCAGCTGACGCAGCGTAGTGAGCTTACATGTCACCACGTGGCGACGTATGCACGTGTCATGTAGTGCAGTGTGTGTGTGTGTGTGCACGCGCGCGCGTGTCATTAGTGGGTTAAACAACCATTAATGGATATAAGCTAACCCGCTAAAAATTGTTCTATATTTATATGCAACTGCCGCCCTGATTTTTGTCATGTGGGACTATTTTTGTTTCTTTTTCTGCATAGGTGACGTTGCATGATGAGAAGTGTTCGATCTTCCTGTTCAATGAGAATCGTTGATCTTCACTTAAAGGGAGGGGTACGTGGCGCATAACGGTTTGTCATTGAATATTTTTAAAATGATTTAATCTCAGTCATTCATTTGAGAAGTCATAACGGCTGAGATTAAACACACCCCATGGACTCATGTGAACACGTGGTTGCATCTCAAGCACTCAATGAAGATCAATAGGCAAGCGTTACTCGACACTTCTTCTTCATGCCCGACGTGGCAAAATTTGAGTGCTCCATCTTCAATTAGATGAATGGGACTTAACAGTGATGATTTGCATTCGAGCGTTTTGACTAAAACATTGATCAAAGATGAAGAGGCAAATCAAACTGTCACAGGTAAATGTAGCCTATTTATACCCTTGTGAATTTATGGAAAGAGCATTCTCAGATGTTTCAAGCAATAAAATTGTTTACACATCTCAATCCTTGAATCTCTTTTTTTCTTCCTCCAATAGACTCATTTTTGCATCCAAGGAGTGCTTTTAAGTTATATTTCCTTGAGAGAATCAGGAGAATTTGCCTCTTAAACACTGGAGATACAATAATCCAAAAATCGTATGGATATCACGTAAGGCTAGACCCTTGAAGAGCTTCAAAAACTCCTTTAAGTGAACACTATAAATATGGATTCTAATTTATACTAATGATAGGATCATTAATTCTTAGTGCCTTGGTGTTTTCAATGTTTGATTTAATGTATTTCAATATGTTTGATGTTTTGATAGAATCTTTGGCAAGCTTATCAACCTCAAATCCCAACACTTACAACCTCTCTCTCTCTCTCTCTCTCTCTCTCTCTCTCTCTCTCTCTCTCTCTCTCTCTCTCTAAAAAACAAAGAGTATCATCATCAATATTATTTTTTTCTCTTTCATTCATTTTGAGATCAAAACAATCACCTATCGTTATGGCTTATAAGATCATTTTGGTTCAATTTTGTACGAATTTGTGTCAATTCTTTTTTCTAATATCTATAAAACTTCAATCTCATTTTGTCTAATTTTAGTTTGATTTTTCGGGTCTAATCAAACCAAGTTTTTTTAAATCATAATTATTTTATGTTAGATTAGAATCTAATTGAGTTTGAATAGATTTCATATTAAAAATTGATCAGGTTTTATTTTTGCACTAATTAGTTGATTTCAGGTTGATTAGTTTCAAATACTACATATAATTTTGTATAATTCTCATTTTTTCATTTTCATTTTAGATTTACATATTTCTATAATTAAAATAATATTTTATTGAGGCCTATCCACAATTAGTTTTGAACTTTAAATTCTATCTCTATTCCATTTTGTTCGGGTTTCAATTTCTACTTGATGTTTGACTTTGATTCCAATTTCTAGTTATATTCAATCCAATTTCCATTGCCTTTAAAGAGTCTGATTTTAGGGATTTTGTCAAAAACTTTTCTAAGGTCTGAAACTATATGTGTTGTTTGTTGATATCTTTAAAGTTAGCTTCAAGGTAAAGTTTCATTATATCTTAGAGTTAATCCTCAAGTTCCTTCAATTTTAGTTCATTTCTAACACCACTTTCAAGGTATCTTAGATATTAATTTTACCACATTTTAGAGACAATGTCAGATCAATTATATGATATATTCAAACAGTTTGCTCATTCATCATTGTGAATGGTAAAGCCCAATTGTATTGAGTGAGTAAATAAGAGATTACAAGCCTCTATTTATAGAGAATAAAGAGAGAAATATAGAAATATAACCCATGTGAAACTAATATCCTTGAGCATGATAAAATATGAATATTTCCCAAGAGGTCACCCATTCTAATACTGCTCTCACTCAAGCTCACTTGACTATGGAGTTCTTATAAGAGCTAGTACAATACACCTTATAATGAGTTATATCTAAGACCTTCTAATGAGCTATATCTAACACTCTCCCTCAAGCTGGACTGTACAAATCAAACATGCCCAACTTGGATCCTAAGCAATCATACGACACACCAATAATGCTCTTCGTGAAGATGTCAACAAGCTGGTCCGATGATGACACATGTGGTGTAGAAAAATAACTCCCATCAACACCTTGTCACGAATAAAGTGACACTCGATATCAATATGCTTGGTCCTCTCGTGAAAGGCAAGGTTTCCAGAAATAAAGCTAACTTCCTGGTTATCACAATGCATAGGCATAGGCATTGGGGTTGTGATGCCTAAGTTTTGTACAAAAGACTCCAACCATATCATTTCACAAGTGGTAGCAGTCATAGCTCGATACTCATCTTCCACACTCAAACAAGAAACGACCTTTTTTTTCGAGAATGCCAAGTGACAAGATTACCTCCTACATATGTGCAATACTATGTAGTAGATTTTTGATCTCCTTTGTCCCCAACATATCTAGCATTAGAATAGGCCTCAATACGAAGATGATCATGATGTCGATATATAAGCCCTTTGCCCGGGGGACGCTTAATATATGCAAGAACTCGTAATGCACCCTCCCAATGCATCATGAGAGGTTCATGCATGAACTGACTAAGAACACTAACAACATAAGTAATATCGGGACGAGTGCACGAGTAACTGTTAGATAGATTAGCTTCCCCCATAGACGCTGATAACATGCTAATTTGACATAATAAAACATGACTATTGATGCATATTAAGCCATAAATGATTTCATTTCTATGCATGTTATCATATTTATGAATATTTTTCTATCATTCCATGAAAAAATCATTATAATCTCAAAAATACTTTAAATTAGGGTTAAATATGATGATTTAAAGATAAATAATTGTATAACCCATCTTTACATGAGATTAGAGATGTTTTAAAAGTTAAAATAATGAGAGAAATTATTTTATAAACATTTATTTATATTTTCTTAAGTTAAAATGTTTAAAGACTAAATGTATTTTTGAAATGGAAATTAAAACTCTCATTATTTATTAATTTTGACTCTTTAGAATGATAGATAATTAAATTTTGGATCAAATGAAAGAAATTTAGATTAATTTGGAGTTATATTTTGAAAGTTAATAAAATTTTCTAATTTTTAGGAAATTTTATGGATTTTCTGAATTTATTTTCAGTTTTTAAATGATTAAAATAATTAAAAAAAGAGGAAAAAGGGGGTTAATATTCACGCGGGGCCACGTGGATGCAACGTGGCACTCAAAGCCACATGGCAGTGCCACGCGAACCCATGTGAGTGCCTACGTGGCGCGGATGTGACGTGCATATTTATATTTATCGAATATATAAGGGTTATAGTACATATAAGCATTCCATAATCAGAATTTAAGCTAACCTGTATCATTGCGCCACATTATATACCCGACTCTTCCCTCTGATTTTTCCCGTGTGGGACTAAGTTCCACACGATATTTTCAGTGCAAGACACGTGGCCAAATGAGGAGCCTTGGATCAACCGATCGAAGGATCGTCGCGCGTAGATTTAGTGGACTTGCGGTCCACCGGATCTCATCAAAGCGCACGTTCTTTAATCGGGAGTTATAACGGCTCAGATTTAATCGCGCGGGATGCATCCAAGGCGTCAGATCGTGATCCAACGGCGGCGATCAAAAGCGTTTTATAACGCTTATCCATGTGGCTTCATCCTGACGCTCCATCAAGATCCAACGGCTATGACATAATTGAAACTATCCACGATGGACCGTTTCATCGTAACCGTTGATTAAAACCATCGGACGGCTTTGCCCAAAACTTGTATAAATAGAGATGTTCTTCCAATTTCTAAAGCATTTGAGAGCAAATCAATCCAATTGATTTGTTTAGACACCAATACTCTTGAATCTCTTAATTCCATCCTCTTCTACACTCATTTACGCACCCACGGAGGGTTTAAAATCGATATTTGGCTGAGTAGAGAAGGAGAAATTGACGCTTGAACTCCAGGATTGCGTTCTTCGTATTTTTTATGATTTAGGCGATTAATCGTGTTAATCCGATCGCTATTTGGGGTTAGTGGAAGCGGTTTTCACTAATCTTTCATCCATTTATGTTTAATTTCAATTTAGATTAGGAATTGAAGCTTAATTTTGTTTAATTTTAGTTAAAATCGTGATTTACGATTTTTGAAAATTCTCCCTACTTCGATCTTCAATTTCTCTGTGAAATCAAAGTCAAATTCAATGATTTTTTATTCTGTGGAAACGATTTGAAGTTCTCTTTCATAATTTACCATTTTCCCCAATTTCTATCATCAATTCATTGTCCGATTTGATCAAATTCAAAGAGATCATCATAAATTTCCTTATTTCTTTGTGGATTCGACCCTTATTTACCATTATACCCCTCAATTCGAGATATTTTCATCAAAGCTTAGGTCAGTATCCCAAAACTTGGGTCGTGCTTCCAAGGGTGATGTAGCTGGTTTACACCTAAGTAGTCACATATCTTGGAGAAGATCCAAGGCATACTTTCTTTGAGATAACGCTAGCTTACCTGATTGGTAAGAAAACTCAATCCCAAGGAAATATCGTTGGTGTCTTCAAGTCGCATATCGCAAAGTGTGTTTGAAGATAAGATTTAGTAGTAGAGATAGCAGCCTCATCATTACTAGTAAATAGAATATCATCCACATATATTGCAAGTACCACATAGCATGTAGATGTTGTCTTACGCATTACTGTCGGATCAGACTTGCCAGGGTTAAAACCATAAGTTGTGAGCAGACCATTGAACTTAACAAACCAGGTGCGAGGACTTTGTTTTAGCCCATAGATAGCATGACGAAGAAGGCAAACCTGGGAAGTCTCCCCCTGAGAAACATACCCTACAGGTTGCTCCATAAAGACTTTCTCTGTTAGATCACCATATAAGAAGGCGTTGGAGACATCCAATATAGGTTTACGACAAGAGATAAAAGAACGCATCTAGAGTTCATGCAAACAATTGGAGAGAAGGTCTCAGTGTAATCAATGCTATGAGCTTGAGTGAATCCTCTAGCAACTAGTCGGGCCTTGTGACGAACCACAGTGCCATCTGGATGGTACTTTAGTGTGAAAACACAATTTGCATGTCACAATGTTAGTATTAGTGGGGCATGGTACTAAGTCACATGTACCGCAATGCACCAGGGTGCGATACTCTAGATCCATGGCTGCTTTCCACTCTAATAACTGGAGAGCTTCATGATACGTATGGGGTAGTGACTCAGAGGACACAGCAAGAGCAAATGTGCGGTAAGTTGGAGAAAGGCATTCATAAGAAACAAAGTGAGCTATGGGATGTT
Source organism: Lemna minuta (assembly GCA_024174645.1). Taxonomy (NCBI): domain Eukaryota; kingdom Viridiplantae; phylum Streptophyta; class Magnoliopsida; order Alismatales; family Araceae; genus Lemna; species Lemna minuta. The sequence continues at coordinate 3,283,810 of CM044103.1, read as the reverse complement.
AGGTACAAGCACGAGTACCCTTTCGCAAGGTAGTGGGTAGATGAAGTTCATCAAGAGGTGGATCATGTGGTGTGGTGGTGGGGCAGGTGTGGATAGAGTGAAGTCGAGTGTCATAGAGGAGGTAACCAAAGGAGTACACCGATCAATGAAGGATAGATAAGAGGAAGATGAAGGATTATGTATCACAAGTGATGGTGGAGTTAGACAATCATCAGAGTTAAACAAGAGCTAGGGGGCAGAGTAGACAGTGTAGTAGAGTGACAAGACGAGACCGCGAGGTCGTCGATTTCACACGGTATCGCGTCAAAAATAATACCGAACTTACCAATTTAGGGAATTAAGAGAGAATTGAGGGGTATAATGGTAAATACGGGTCGAATCCACAGGGAATTTAGGTATTTTCGAGATATCTTTTGGAATTTGGTCAAATTGGACGAGAAATCGAGGTGAGAAATTATGGAAAATGGTGTTTTTAGAAAGAAGACTCAAAGATCTATCCGTGGAATCAAAAATCACTCGATTTGGATTAGTAATCACGGAGAAATCAAAGATGGAAGTGGGAAGAAATTTTCAGAATCGCGAAGAACACAAATTGAAATTAAAATGAAATTAAATTTAAATTGAAGTCCTAATACTAAAATTGATGATACACGACGATAGATAAGAGGATAAACTTGTTTTCTAACCCGAGATAACGATCAAATCGATCCAATTGATCGCCGGATCGACGGCTCTTCATTCCGCGAATTCAAACGTGAACATCGGTGTTCAAGAGACAAATTCTCCTCGCACGATCGTCGAAATCTCTCTTATAAACACTCCGTGGACGCGGAATCTTGTCTAGAAGTGATTACAAGAGAGAGATTCAAGAGAAGATGCGTATAGATAGGTCAATTAGATCAAATCTCTCAATAATACATCAAAACGACAAAGAACTCGTCTATTTATAAGGGCGAAAAAGGAGAGCCGTTCGATCGATGTGTTAAGGCGCGATTAACGGTCGTGATGAAACGGTTCATGATGAACCGTTATAATTAAATCCCAGTCGTCCGATCGCGATCGGACGCGTGAGATGGGCTTGGATCGTATGCGTTTAAAAACGCATCGATTCGCAGCCGTTAGATCGTGATCTGACGGTCTTGATGAAGTCTTCAAATCAGGCGTTATAAAACGCCTTAAATCCTCGCCGTTAGATCTTGATCCGACGCGTAAGATGTTCCCCTCGAGATCTAATCCTGGCCGTTATAACGCCTTATTAAAAGCACGTGTCTTTGATGATCTCCAGTGGTCCTGGCCTCCACGCGATCGACGCGTACGATGCTGCCACGTCGCCGATGATCCAACCATTATAATTCCTCTATTTAGCACGTGCGTCTGATCCCTGATCTGTGGACCGCGCTCACGCGATCGACGCGTGGGATCGACGCGCGCCTTCGATCCGACGCTCCTCCTCGCGCCACGTCGCTTGAAAGGTAAGAATAGTGTGGATTAGTCCCACACTGGAAAAAAAAAGAAGAGATCATCGGGTTTATAACACCCGACGATCTGTAAGGTTATGACCCTTCCCATATAGGGAAGGACAAAGAACCTTATTATATATGAGTAAATAAATAATATTATGTATATCGCGCCACGTAGGCGCTACGTGGGTCCGCGTGGCGCTGCCACGTGGCCTTGCGTGCCACATCGCATCCACGCGGGTCCCGCGCCTATTTTGCCCATTTTTATTTATTTATTATTATTATTTTAATATTTTAAATAGAAAATAAAATCATAAAAAAATCCGGAAAATTATAGAAAAATCCCTAAAAATTGAAAAAATCATATCTTTTAAAATATAACTCCAAATTAATCCAAATTTCTTTCATTTGATCTGAAATTTAATTATCTATCATTCTAAAAATTCAAAATATTTAAATAACAAGAGATTTAATTTATATTTCAAAAATACATTCATTTTTTAAAGATTTTAAATTTAGAAAATTAAATGAATGTTCATAAATATGATTTCTCTCATTATCTAACTTTAGAAACCATTCATAATCTCAAGTAAAATTGGTTATAAAATAATTTATCCTTAATTTATCATAATTAACCCTAATTTAGTGCATTTTGAGATTATGACATAATTTTGCATGAAATGATAGAAATGCACTCAAAGTATGATAACATGCAAATAAATGTAATGTTTTATGCCTTAAACTGCATTAATAATCATGTTTTATCATGTTAAGATTGCATGTTATCATAGAGATCCCCGTAGAAGGCTATAAGGAGGAGGGAGGAATAGAGGGAAAATCAAGGGGGAGATATGGGGGCTCTGAGAGGAGTAGTAGATAAAGAAAAGTAGGGAACATCTTCATGGAAGGTCACATCAGCAGAAGTAATATAACGCAGTGTATTAGAGAAGTAGACACGATAGCCCTTTTGCGTGCGTGAATAGGCAAAAAATACTCCTTTTAGTGCACGAGGAGTTAGATTAGATAGAGATGGAGTATAGTCAAAGGCAGTGCATCCAAACACGCAAGACTCCCTCTTGCACTCTTAGCTAATGGTAAGTACTTACATAAAGGCAGTGCATCCAAGCACACGAGACACCTTAGCTAAGGTGTCATCATGAATGCATGGCAAATAAGATACTATAATGTGGCAAAATCTAACAGCTCTTGATTTGGTTATGTTTTCTCTCTCCTCTGAGCGAATCTGACACTGACACTTGGCATGATTCTTAAAGATTCTGAATTTGATCAAAATTAAATCAACAACTAGCAATCAATTCAGTGCTCTAAAATGAAAAATCAACAACTATAAATGATCTAAATTGAAATCATGATATCTCATTATCCTAATCGAGTTAGGGGCTGAAATTTTGTGGTAATAGTCATCATTTTAAGCTCTTTGAATTACGTTGGCTGATTTAAATTCTAATGTGAAAAATTTAGGATTTTCAATGTTTCATTATGTGTTTCAAGCATTAGCTAGCCAAAGAAAATAGGGTATTGATCGATCATTCGTTCTTTGTGTATAGAACATCGTTTCTACTAATGTTCTTCTCTTTTTATTCATTCATCACGTTAGATGCAGGACGCGGAGTCTAAGAAAATTGAACGGGCTCTTAAAAGTGTGTTTGATTGGAGAGCATCACTATACTCAGTTATCATCAAGAATCTTTATGTTAGGATCATTCTCCATCGATCTTTTTCATTTTCTCCATCTTTCATCCACATTTTCATGTTTTCAAATCATAAATCACATTTGCATTGTCTGATCAAGAGTGTTCGATCTTCGACAAGAGTTCGAAAGTGTTTAATCAGTTCAATATATTTTACGAGTACATCTCTCCTTTTACATCAACCATTTCCGCTTTCTATATCTAAAAATATCAAAAATACTTTTTTTTATTTTAATCTTTTAACCATCCTCCCTATGGATTCAACCTTGATTCACCACTACTATAAATTTTGATATCAAATTCAAAGAGTTGTGTAAGTTTTTGATACATGAACTTGCACTTCAACTACTGTAATTTTACAAATATCAATGAGCCAATCTATCTTGAAGGAAGTAGGGAGTAGCAAGAAGAGCTCTAGGAGTCAAAATGTGGGGGATAGGAGGAGCAAAGAAGTGCTAAAGGATGTGGGACGAGTGAAGGCCAGTGACCAGGTATGTGTATGTGGTCAAATCACACATTGGTTGGACTTTGATCTAGTTCTCTCCCTAACTAGAAAGTAGTTACCATTGGGAGAGTAAAAAAGGGAGGAAAGATGACAGATGATGCTGAATATCGCCATATATCAATGCATATCACCAAAAATCATCAGATATCAGCAGATAGCGCTGAATATTAACTGATATCTGATTTCCACCTCTAATAAACTTCTGGATTGATCATCCAGTATGAAGGACATAGCCTGATGAAAGATTGGACTATGATATCCAATATCTGTCATCAAGGTTGAATGATGGATACCACCATCAGATATCCACCATCCAGATGATAGTACCAGCATCCAATATCTGCATCCGATACTGTCATTTGGACAGTCAAATACTACTAAACCAGTTTACACAATTACCCCTTTAGTCAGATTAATGATCAGCTTAAGGCTGAGGGGATTTTCGGAGCATTCATTGGCCCAACACAAGCATCCAGGGCCATGCCATAGCCTACTTGGGCTGGAGTCTGCAGTAGATTGCTTGCAATGCCTACCCTTTTCATCCTTTTTTTTTATGTGTCGCAGAGTTCAAACCCTAGACCCAGCCATCGGCCCAAAGATCCCCACTATAGAAAAGACTGAGATGGCCTGGAAAATATCAAGCGAGCTCAAGAAAAGGAAAGCCATGGCAGGCATAAATCTGAAGGCTAGCCAGGCAAAATTAGCCTCTGAGACAACCCACTCAAGGAGCCATCCAATAAGATTTAAAATCTTAAAATGTGCCCGAGGATAAATTTAGGCTAATCGGAAGAAAACACGACAAAAGCAGCCGGTTAAAAAATGTTCATAATCTCGAGAGCAAAGAGATCTTCTTTTTTCCTTTTTTGGGTGGGGGGAAGAGAGGGGGAGAGGAGGGGGGACTGTCTGCTCTAGCTCACTCGCCCACCGTCAAGCCAAAGCCAAACTTGTAATCCTTCTTCGGGTGGTCTATCTGCAAAAGAGAAAAGACACAGGTCAACAAAGAATCCACCAGCGGAGGATAGACCGACCAGCACAAAACGGTTGACTGCTGACCTCTGCGGAGAGGATGAAATTTACACCCATGTTCAGCCTCTCCTCGAGTAATGCCGCCACGCATCCATTAGAATCAATCTTCCCCCTCAAACGGCACTAAGTCATACCAAACAATTTCAGAACTTATAACGAAATAAAGCGCACATGAACCATATTATTCTCGATTTCTCAGTATTAAATGCATAATTCTATCTCAGCATATCTACATGTATCAATTGTGCTCATGCTATTATGAAATGGCTACTGTGCTCATGTTGCTTGTATAACGAAAAGGATTCTGATTAAAAATATGGATGAAGCAAAGAAAAGAAACAAAATTCATAAACCAAGTCGTCGCCGCCACCAACTCTCTCACTAAAAGCAAATGAAACTCTGTGATAATTTCACATACAATCCGGAAACAAAAGGTCAGGACTCAAATAATAATATTGGTTTCAATAAAGAATCAGCCTGAAATATCAGTGCTTATCAACAAAGAGGCCAATAGAAAGTACCGAGAACATTGTTGCATCAAATATTCACAATGACAATAGTTAAAACTATACCGATCAGCAAACGGCTAGGGAAAGTTACCTGGCGAAGGATATAATCATAACCCAAAGTTGCCGTCACATCCCTTGACATATGATTGTACATGAAGTCTGTGGCTAGGTAACCTGTCAATGTAATGTTGAAAGAGACAAACATGGGCATGGAGTCAGAAAGATAAAGAGAGAGGTAGAAGAATTGATAGAAAATTAGAGGTAGAATGAGATAAAGATGAACATGGAACCAGAGAACTAGAGAGGAATAGAGAATGGTGCAGAGAGGTAGAGATAAAAACATACAAAGAGAGATCGTGGGATAGATAGAGCTGATAAATAAATAGATACATGGAGATACATTTTGATAAAAGAGAAGTATGTAGATAGGGAGGTAAGAGAGAGAAGAGAGTTTTTTTGTTAAATGCGAAGGAAGAGATATATAGGTGTGTGTGTGTGTATACGTACGTATACATAGAGAGAGAGAGAAGTTAGTACAAGTCAATAGAAGAAAAGACACTGAAGGTCAGGTAGATGGATGGCAGAAGCAAGGGAGAAAAACCCACTTTCTCAGAGATTTTCTGCACATAACTAAGAGCCACTATTCCCGTGCTAGCCACCTGTGCTGTCCCAACCTGAAAACGTAAAGCACAGATAAATATTTAAGCAGTAAATAATAAAACAATAACTCAACCATTACTATTAATTATCAAATGATGGTCAGGTAGCGTTTAACATCCCTTAATTCTTTTAAGCTTCCTGAGCGTTTCACATTACCTCTGCACATTTTTCTCTCAATAATCACAGTTCTTAGAAATATCCTTAATTGAATCTTTAGCCAGACTTAATTGGGCCAGGCCCAAATGAGTGTCGGTGCGTATTTAAAGGGCAAAACCAGCAAACAACAGAGGTTGATGATATGGGTTAGGTTCTTGAAGGCAGCATCCAAGAAAAGCTACTTCGAGAATCTTCATTTAAAATGACACAATTCGTTTGTATGAAGTAATAAATGAGAGCACATATGTGCCAGGGAGAAAAGAAATGGAGGAGTAAAAAAATCATACCCACTTTGCTGTGTTGTACCTAGTCGCAAATCCAAGACCTGATTTTCTCTGGTGACCAAGCCAAAAGATCTCCGTTCCAACAGATAAATATGGAGTCACACTCTGTAAGAAAGGTGGAAACAGAGAAAAGCTCCATAAAAGAGAAAACCAAATGGCAAATTTCAGTTCCCATACATAGCAAATGACATTTCTAGGAAGTTCACAGACAGGGACGAAAAATAAAGTTACAAATAATGGGGAAATGCATAAATATCTGGTTCACCATGACTTAACTGCAAGAAGAGGACAAAAAAGATTAAAAGGATGGGGGAGAAAAGACAGGAAAGTTCGTTTAAGACATGCCACTATAGTTTTTAAAAAGTTCTCACTCCATCTATCCTCAAGAAAAATCTCAATTTTTTTACAACTTTTGTGAGTCTAGTGTAAATAACAGATCATGGAATTTTTTTTTTTGAAAAGAACAGATCATGGAATTGAAAAGAGACAGGCTTCAATTCCTCTGTTTATTGAAATTTAGGAACAGAATGTAGAAATCTTTCAAGAAATCTATAAAAAGACTCAAGGTCAAGAAAGGAAAACATCGGAGTATTGATCTGAGAGTCTCTTCCTCACAATCCTAAGTCCAATGAGCTCTCTGACAGCTTTATTTATAGGCTCAGGATTATAACACTCAGCACCCTGATTACATAGAGGTTGGTGGTTGACACCATTTGAGTTAACATCTCCTTGAGTAAATGTAGATGGGTGTCATGTTACAATGTTCCCCTATTTTTTGCTTGAGATTCGATATCTAGCAGAACCTCAGGTCAATCCTCGCCATTTGTCAGATTATGTGATTAGGACAGTGCCTCTGGGCAGGATAATACACTTTTGATAGGATAGAGTTATGAGGAGTTCCCATTTCTGCTCCACTCCACTATTGCATCTTCCATGCTCTCCTTGAATTTTTCTTTATAATTATAACAAAACTCTGGAGGTATTCAACAGTTCTCATTGCTTGGAGCTGTGGAAAAGACGAATGAGAATGTCAACAGACAAGTGCAAAGTCCCTCTTAAGTATAAGAGAGACACGGGGTTGGACAGGAACTCCAGAGTTAAGCAAGCTCAGACTTGAGCAGTAGGGAAGGCTGACCTCCCGGGAAGTGGGGCACCAGGGAGGGGAAGAACTCGGGATTGAAGCCTGCTCAAGCTTGGGCAGTGCAGGGATGGGAGAGAAGAACTCCAGGGTTAATGGTGCTCAGGTCTGGGCAGTCCAGGGATGGTGACATCCTGGTTTTGAAAAAGAGGGTACTTGTACCAGCTGGTCACTGATTTCTGGTAGTCTTCCTTGAATGTTCAAAAAGATTAGAGAGGAGTAAATATATTATCACAAATTGACAACCACTTGATTAGGAAGAAAGGGTCATCTTCGGATTTATTGAGCAAGATTCTCGAAGAGGCACCACATGAATGAATATATCCACTCTGAAGTATAGGGTATTGAAAAATAAAAATCCAAGGATAACAAAAAGTAGTCTTTCATAAAGAAAACATGAAATGGAAATGATAGACAGACCCTCACTCCCATCTTAAGAACTACGTTCAAAAATATTAATGTCCATAAACCATATAGAAAAATAAGAGCATTACCTGGATGTAATTTGCACCGTAAAAGGCATTATTTCCAATTTGAAACTGTGATCTGAAATCTTTACCCTGCAGGGAAATAAATTCGAGTAACTTTAATGGATTGGGAAGGTGCACATCTTTCTCAATACAAATATGAATTTAGAAGAGTAAAAAAAATTTAGTTACAAGATGCACCACATACGAACCTTGTAATCAAAGTTGAACATCCCTTGAGAGTAATGAGGCTCATTAGTAAGCTGTATAATAGACATAAAGTTCATTCACATTGCAAGACCTGTCAACAATTCATAGATATGAATACTTTGAAGTTTGACACTACCTGGGCATTGACCTTCATCGTTAAATTATCAGTTAAATCACACTTGACTCTTGCATTCAGCCTTCCATCAGTTAGAATCCTTCCGACAAGCATCAACTCAACAAAAAACCATAGTCGGCATAGTATGAAGAATTTATGCGATTAAAGACAAATGTAATAACACATTTACATGTTATATGATTTCAAGATATTGCATATATAAATGCCGAGCGTAACTACATAAACCAAGTAGACACGGACCTTCGGGTCAAGAAAATTGGCCCCAAACTCATAATGTGCAGTGGGGACTTTGACAGTCTTCATGGACTGTGAAGGCACCTCCATAGACCCCATGAAAACGCTGATAAGACCGTGTTAAATGCCTTCAGTATGACAAGTTAAGCAAGAAATTTAATAATTATCACACCTATGACTGAGGGAGAATTTCTGATTGAGTCCCTTTGTAAAATCGAAACGCAGTCCCTCAAAAAGTTCAGGTTTCAAAGACACTGAAATGAAAATTTCAGGACAAATATTAGTGGAAGGATAGTGGGTAATCCAAAGTAAACTGACAACAGTGTTTCAGGTTCTGATCCCAAGACAAAAGAAAATCAACGATGATGATGATGATGATGATGATGATAATCATATATAATTTGTTGATGAGAAGTGCTTTTAGTGGTGTCTTTCAAAGAAAAGCACCCGGTGAACACCCGTCACTTGCATTATCTCAAATCTGCAATCTAATAACATCATCCGAAAAAATAAAACCAATGAATCCGAATACCATTCCGAGCAGCTACATTTTTCTGAAATTCTCTCATTGCGGACACACGCCACAAAACCAATGAACCTATCGAAATCTAATTCAACTCAACACAGGAAAAAGTAATTTGTTCGTGGTATTTCCCAAATATGTAATGCAATGTTTGAGCATCCTAAGAGATAAAATCAGAGAAACTGATAAAACATTTAGAAACGAGCAGAAACAATTCCAGCAATACTAAAAACCCGCATTGATCCAAAAATAGCAGAGAGATTCCAAAAAACACTAGCACGTATATCTCCACTACAAAAAAATTCTAAAAATCGACAAAAGCGTAAGAGAAAGTATTTCATACTCAAAGCCTCCCGCTGGATTTCCTCGAAAGGGACGGGACACGGGAGGTTCTTGTAGTCGACCTTCTCTGCCACATCGTCCTTCTTCTCTTCCGCCGGGGGGGGAAGAGCAGCCGCCAGACCTAAAGGATGCGCCGCTTCGTGCGATACCGGAGGCGGAGGAGGAGGAGCCGCGTGACTGATAGAAATCCCCATGGAGACGGGTAAGAGAGCTCTTCGCAGCGGCGAACAAAATCTTGTGCGGCGGAGATTATTTAGACGTGTTCGCCGAGCGTGGCGGCGATCGGCGAGAGATCAGCAGCAGCGATCTCCTGTGCTCAGAAAACTGAGGAGGTTTTGGAAGGGTTTTCTTTTTTGTTTTAAGCTCTGAATTTAATTTTATTGTGAATATATCCTTTTATAGAAGTGGAAACAAGATTATGTAATTGATTAGGGTTGAGTCAGAAATGGTAATGTAAGGAGACATAATCTAGATAGATATATGAAGTGATTTAGGATTTGTAAATTGATATTTGATGCCAAGGAAATAGGAATCTTTGTTTATAAACCTTATATATCTGTCACCCATGAGGTTAGATTAGTGTATATATTTTGATATTGATTGTCGATCATCGTGATGAGGTTGTCAATATTGATGTCACATGCTTCGTGTTTGAACTGAAATTCCCGATATGGTGGTGAAACTAACTACAGGAGGGGAGGGGGAGGGGGTGAATTAGTCAGTTGTAAGTATATGTATTTTCTTCTAATCTTTTGGATGATTCGTGAT